>CM053570.1:27890589-27907355 GCA_028646485.1 Cryptoprocta ferox | reverse complement strand
GCATGAAGGCTGTGAGGGGAGAGGTGGAAATATATTATTGTTAAGTTTCTTACACTACATGTGAAATGCCAAAATATTGCTTGAAGGTAGACTGTGACATGTTAAAGATGTATATACTATCAACCCTAAAATAACAAGACAAAAGATAGCTAATAAGCTAAAAAAAAAAGGGGGGGGTAAATTATATTAATATAAAATGTTCAATTACTACAAAAAAGTTAGAAGAGGAGGATAAAGGGAACAAAAAAATAAATGGAAAAATAGAAAACAAATAGCAAGATGATAGATTTAAACCCTATATCAGGAATTGCATTGTAATTTCTTGTTGTGAGGAAATCTTAAATAATATAGTTATTTTCTGTTGTATATTCTGTGAGGAAAAAATAATGAAGGATTGAATTAAGCCAGCCTTTCTAAGTGAGGAAGAAAATTAGGGGAGATTTTGAGCAATGATGTGCTGGGTTGATGTTAAATAAGGAACTCCAAAGAAAACGGCAGAAATTAAAAGCAAGGCAGCAGTAGTACAAGAAAACGGGAAAGGGGTGAGGATTAACTTTTTCTAAAAAAGATAATTTGGGATGGGGTAACTTTTCTTTTTCAAAAAGTTTTAATGTTTATTTATTCTTGAGAGAGAGAGAGAGAGAGAGAGAGAGAGAGCACGCGAGTGGGAGAGGGGCAGAGAGAGAGGGAGATACGGAATCTGAAGCAGGCTCCAGGCTTTGAGCTGTCCGCACAGAGCCCAACACGGGGCGCAAGCTCAAGAACCATGAAATCATGACCTGAGCAGAAGTCGGATGCTCAACCAACTGAGCCATCCAGGCACCCCAGGGATGGGGTAAGTTTAATTACAAGAAAAAAAGAAAGTCAGGATCAGTATATTAAAATTTCTAGATAATATTATAAGGGTAAGCTGGGATAGTGCTTATCATTGATATGTAGGTCTTGGGAAAAATTTTTTTCTAACTTGTCCTTTGCTTTCCTCTGGTTTTATAGCCTTGTTAGGCTAAGTCATTTCATTTAATTATCAAATTTATAGAATATCATTAAAATAAAGAATATTAAAAAGTATAATGTGACCTTCATTTGGCTGTTTCCAGTGGATAACTTATTACCTCTAGTGACAGTGAAATGTATTACAGGGTAAAATTTAAAAGCCAGAGGAAAAATTAAACTATTGTTATTCAACCCGGAAACTTAGAAGGATTGAGTGCATATTACATAAATCCTCAGGATTGTTTTTGGTTTTGCCTTTCCCCTCTCAGTGCTAGTCCTGGTTCCATATACATGTAAATATACAATATATTATTTCTGATAATTTAATGTTTAAATGTGATGCTCCAGTATATTCTTTAGAAAATGACAGTTTTCTCATGTTCTTCGTACTGCATGTAGAAAGTGCTAACCTAGTATGGATACAGAAGACATACCTCTATAAATATATTAACACAAGTTATTTTTCTCCTCTGATGCTTCAGACATTTGATAATAATGGCAATGGTATTAACAATATTCAGTTACAATGTTCACATTGCAAGTTACTGGGCCAATCTCTGTGTATATAATCTCATTTCTTCACTGACACTTTTAGAGGTAGGTATTACTGCTTCCATTTTATAGGTGAGGAGATAAAGGCACAGAGAAGTCCAGTGACTCATCCAGGTGCTGTCAGCTCCAACACAGGTCTGGATAATGCCAAAGACCATGCTTCTAGCCTCACCCTATGCTCCTCTCTGACCCCTCCCAATAATAAATACAATGATGAGTTTGAAAGTCCAATTTCAGAGTATAATAAGTAACTAGATGCTCATAAAGCATAATTACTTCAGGCCTATGAGAGTTTCAAGGACTACTCTGGCATAATACTAGTTCTATAGGAAGAAGGAAGAACCTCCTGATGGCCCCAAAAGAAAGTAATTAATGTGAATCTGTTAAGCACCTACTATGTTCCAACCTTGGAAAACACTATTTCAAGTTACAGTCTTTCCACAACATAGTTGAGCCTATTTAACTTTAATTTGTAAGAAACCAAAATCTATATGAAGCTTTCAGTCACAAAGATTATGGATTTTCAAAGCTTTTCCATTGTACTGCTTAGGCCAAAACTAAGTTATAATAAGGTTTCTGCTTATTTTTCATTCACTTTCAATAAGAAAAAAAGGTTGAGGATTTATGAGAAAATTATTTTAAACCCCAAGATAGAACAAAGAAGCACATTCAGAGAAAATCTGCCTTACCCCTAAATCCAACAGCTTGTCAGAAGTATATCGAAATCTCAGCAGGCAAATGTGAAATGTTTTTGCCATACCCAGCAGACCATGTGCTGAAACCCTGAGACATAAAGTAACTCATCAAAGCAGGAATCATCTAGAGAGAGGAAAATAACCAGTATATCACTTAAGGCATTGGGTTTAAAATATTAAAGATGAGGCAATACTTTAGAAAGGACTCTGTGGCTATTGTTAAAATGGAATTTGCTCGGGGACTATGGTTTAGTGTTCCAAAGTAGCGAGTTCCCTGAAGCTGTTCCAGTCTATCCCCACTCTTCTACTTCTGTTCCAGGAGCACGATGATTAAAGGGCTACAGAATCACACAGAAAACTTTGCACCCTGTTTACTTCTCTTAACCCTTGAAGTTCTGTTTCCAGTGAGCATCATAGTATACTATGGTCAGGCCAAAAACAAAACAAAACAAAACCCAAAAAACAAAAACAACCAAACAACCAAAGAACCTTTTTCACTAACCTTTTCAGTGGTTTTTAACTTTGAATAAACTAGACTAGTGTTATTTAGAATTCTTAGTTTTACTAAATAAAGATAGTAATTTACCAACACATTGTTATGAAACATTTAGTTGATCGGTATGATGTGGCATGTTTTTCTTTTCTATCATTTGGCATTGGAATTATGTTTACTCTTTTTTCTTAATGATGATAAGATGTCATATTATTTTCAGATTATAAAAGTTACAAAAAAGATACACATGCTTTTCATATTTAAAGAAGTTATTGTCTTCTCCTAGGAATTAATAAACATGTTTTAGAAAGGCAGTGTATTCTTCCCTCCATCACTAATAAGTCTTGCAGTGTAACATTTGCTGTGGCTCTGGATCTGGCCAGGAGTAGCGGGCAGTTCAGAACTCAGTGTTCAGTTTCATCTTCAAAATGGTCCTCAGAGCACAGACCCAAGACATTGGCGATGGCTCTGAATGAATAGTTGAATATATATTGTGGCTCAGAACTTAACTTCCTACAGATAGTCAATCACTTTTTAAAAATGGGTGAGAAAAAGACATCTTTGTAAGTTAGGAAGACGTCCAGAATTTTTTGTCATCTCTTAAGAACCAGAACCAAAAAGTTTTACAGCTTCTTATTCAGAACCTGACCAAATATTTGTTACTATTGAACAGTGTTTCTCAAACGGTGGGCAGAGATTCTATATCCACATTCAGGAAAGGGTAATAAATAATGTACAGCTTTTAACTTACCTACCAGGGGAAAAACAGGACCTAATTTAACTTGGTATTTACCAAAATAAAGGGTACTAAATATTAGTTAAAAGGGTTTACCATTTCCTTCCAGTAGGGAATAAATATTTGCTTTCCAGGCAAATAGATGTGAATGGTATCACTGATCAGAGCAGCAAACTGGTAAGAATATAAATATAGCATTTAAATGAGTCTTCATGGAATGGCTAAGACTCCCAGGAATCCCTACTTCTGAATAATTCTCTGGAGCACAAGAGAGATACGGGAAAGCCAAACAATCTGGGTGGCTGGAGTCCTGAGCCCTGGCAATTGCTTCTGCTGCACCCTTAGGCAGAGCCACTCTGTTTACTGCTTGCTAAGTATTTTGGGTTTTTACACAAGATCTTTGAAAACAGATTAGTACCATTTTTTTAAAAAAAACCTTGGGAACTATTGACCTAGAAAACCTTCCCGTATGTGCTGAACAAGAATAAAATGTAAGAAATCTGGTCAATGTTGCCCTCATTCCCAATCAAGGGCAAAGTTCATTTGAAGTTGAAATTACAATTCACGCCATTACTCACTTTCAGGGACCCCATTATTTTCCATATCTGTACCCCATGTTCATGCTCTTTTTCAATGGCATTTCTATTTTACCAATAGGATTCTTTAGGATTCTCTTACCAATTTTTCAAACAGAATTTTTGTAGTTGGTTTATTTCTAGAAATCAGTAGTCAGATTTATTATGTGTTTGAACCTGTCACTTCTCCCTTTACCCATCTTTTTGCATTTTAAGGTTGTTGAGTCAATTTTTTGATCCTTCCCTAATACTTATACTATGTTATTGGTGAAAGAAAGTATGAATATTATTTGAGATATTAAACATACAGTTCATATTAATAATCTTTTCCAGATGCCCTCATTTCCTTTCTACTGGCTTGAGTAGAAAGGATGTCAGATCTTTCTACAAACTGTTATCAATTCAAAATACTTACTGTTCCTAGTTTAAAACTAAAATGTAGCCTTTCGTCTGTGATAAGATTGTTTTGATTTCTTCTGACATGTTTGGTAAGCTTTTGAATGTTCTTTGCTATTTTTCAAACTGTTACCAATTTCAGTATTCTGTCATCAATCTTCAAATGACATATCAAGCTTTTGAAAAGTATTTACATTTAAATTTCAGTATTTCACCTGTGATGTGATTGTTTTAACTACACTTGAGTTCCTCTGCATTGTTTTGAACATTATTTTTACTTTTCTAGCTTTACAATATTTTGGTTATTCTGTCTAATCCATTGACATACTGGTCTTTGTTAGATGATAGGTTCAGCACCTAGATTGAGACCCAAATCAACAATGGCTTAACCCTTCAGCTTTCCAAAAGAACAACTCAATACTTTTCAACTTTCATTGCTTGAAAAGTGTTAGTTTTACCAAGGCAAGGTTGTGTAACCCAGACAGATGAGTAGTGAAAACAGATCACTCATCTCAAGATCCCTCATTTAATTATACCTGCAAAGACACTTTTCCCAAAAAAGGTAGCATTCACAGGAGCGTTTTGGGAGTGGGCATATCTTTTGTGGGGCCATCATTCAACCCGCTGAACAGGCTCTATAGTTTCTGTCAAAACGACTCAATTATGCAGTTGTAGCACCAAAACGGTTGTAGACAATATGTAAATGATGGGTGTGGTTGTGTTCCAATAAAATTGTATGGGCTGGCTTTGGTTCACAGTTTCAGTTTGCTGACCCCTGATAGTGTGAAGGAAGAATTGGAAGGCAACAGTTAAGGCAATTAATCAAGTCAGGAGGGACTTACAATGGTCAACAATTAGGCTGAGAAAGAATGACAAAATCAGTAGAGACGAAGTGAAGAGGATGAAATAGAGAGCTAGTGAATAGGATCAATAGGATTGGGCACCTGGGTGGCTCAGTCAGTTGAGTGACCAACTCTTGATTTCAGCT
Organism: Cryptoprocta ferox; assembly: GCA_028646485.1. Taxonomy (NCBI): domain Eukaryota; kingdom Metazoa; phylum Chordata; class Mammalia; order Carnivora; family Eupleridae; genus Cryptoprocta; species Cryptoprocta ferox. Next base: position 27,901,927 of record CM053570.1, on the reverse strand, counting down.
CAGGTCATGATTTCACGGTCCTGAAGTTAAGCCTGGAGACCGGCTCTGTGCTAAGCATGCAATGGCTTGAGATTCTCTCCCTCCCTCTCCTTCTGTCCTTACCCTGCTTGTGCGTGCATGCATGCGCATACGTGCATGCACTCTCTCTCTCAAAAAACAAATATTAAAAAAATTAAATAAAAAAAAAGAATCCACAGGATTGGGTGATAGACCTCAGGGGAAGAATCATTAACGTTCATTACAGAGATGGAAATCATTATTTCACCCAACAGGTTAATACTCTTCAGCCTTCCAAAAGAACAACTCGATACTTTTCAACTTTCATTGCTTGAAAAGTGTTAGTTTTACCAAGGCAAGGTTGTGTAACCCAGACAGATGAGTAGTGAAAACAGAAAAGCTCCAAAGTGTTAAAAAATTTACCGTGCAGCAGAAGTACAGTGTAGGCAATGTTTTGAGGTCAGAAAAGACAATAGTTAGCCAGTTGGTTTATTTCTTAGAAGGAACGAAACAGCAACAGGAGGGACATCCTTTCCCATTAGACACCATAGGGTGTAAATAGACCCTACCATCTTGCAAAGAGTGGGATGATTGTGGGGTGCCTGGTTGGCTCAGTCGGTGGAGTGTGGGATTCTTAATCTGGGGTTGTGAGTTCAAGCCCAACATTGGGTGTAGAGATTACTTAAAAATAAAATAAAATAAAAGAGTTGGATGATTGAGGTTATCTATTATAGTTACTTTGTATGCATTTATTTATGTTTCATGTCATTTGATTCTCACACCATTTCTGAGGTAGGGAGGGCAGGTATTATTATTATACTTTAAGTAAGAAATTAAATGATATTTTCAATGTCATACAAATAGCAGATTTTCATTTCCTGGTTCAAAATTCCCTAAATCTTGGGCTATTTCCTTTTCCCTTTTCAACTGTCTCTGAAGTTGGATCAGAGAGCGGAGACAGTGTGTGGCCCCTGTAGCTGGGGTGGTCAGCATAACCAGAAAGATAAAGATGAGATTAATGAGGTTCTTAATTAGGCAGCCAGGGTGGCCTTCCAGCGGTCCTTGGAGGGCAGATGGCCAAAGAGAAAATGGGGCCTTGAGAGCTAAAGCAGAACACAACATGGGTAGTGATGATAAGAGTAACTGGACCCAGAGCAGCGTTAAAAAAAATAGTGGAGTGCAAAGAGATAAAGCAGCCACATCATGAACGTGGTCTGAGGGAGTGGGCGCCAAACTCACCAGTGCGACAGTTACTTGCAGACTTTGTTAGCAATGCAGCTTCTCCAGTTCCAGTTTAGGAGTCTGCTGATTCAGCCAATCTGGGATAGGGGCCATGAAGGACCCCTCACCACCCCAGGAAGTCTGGTAGAGAACACCCACCAAACAATCCAGAGGATAAAAGCAGCAGAAAACATCTGGAGAGATTTTTGATGTTAGGGTAGAAAAAAATGTTGGCAATATAATAACTTCTATTTTTAAGAAACAGAAGAGGGAGGGGGTCTAGGCCTCTTTTAGAAAATAATGTAATAATTTTTTTAACACTGGCCTTGTACAAGGCTGCCAGGCCAGGTATTGGGGGTGTAGAAGTGAGTAAGAAATTCGGATATGCTTGGTTCTTGTCCTCCCAGAGCTTACACACTAAGTGGGAAACATATCAAATAATATATAATATTGCATAGTAACTAATATTATTGTATAACAGTAGGTAGGTAAGTGTTGAAAAAGAAATTCAGGGTTTTACAACAGGGGACAGATAATAGGGGAACCTGACCCAGATGGAGAGATCAGAGAAGGTCCCTTGACAAAATGGCATACGATTTCAGATCTGAAGGATAAATTGAATGGACCAAGAAACTAAGGAGAGGAGGACAAAAAAGGTATTCTCAGTAGAATATTAATTAGTTACTTCAAAAAACATTTATTGAGAACCTACAGTATGCCACGTATTCTTATAGGTTCTGGGACACAGCAGTCAGCAAAAGCGACAAAGCTTCTGCTCTCACAGAGTTTATATCCCAGTTTCAGAGACAAAGAGCATTAAAAAAAATTGATAAACAGGAAATCATCTGATAATAACATTATTGTAAGATATCAGTTCTCTCCAAATCAATCTATTGATTCAATACAATGCCAACCAAACTTCTAGCAAGACTTTTTGTAGAATTTGACAGGCCTATTTTAAAATTTATATGAAAACACATATAAAAGGAAAGGAAAGTCTTTCTTTTCTTGCTTTTTTTTTAAGAGACAGAGTAGATAGTATGCATGTGTGAGCACGAGCAGAGGAAGGGCAGAGAGAGAGAGAGAAAGAGAGAGAGAGAGGAGAGAATCTTGAAGCAGGCTCCATGCCCAGCGCAGCCTGACAGGGGACTGGGCGCAGGGCTCAGTCTCACAACCGTGGGATCAAGAGTTGGAGGCCAACCAACTGAGCCACCCAGTTCCCCTGGAAAGTCTCTTTAAAAAATAAATCTCTACATGCATTGTGGGGTTTGAACTCACAACTCCAAGATCAAGAGTCACAGGCTCTACTGATTGAGCCAGCCAGGCACCCCTGAAAGGAAAGTCTTAAAGAAGAATAAAGTTGGGACACTTTCACTGCTGAATACCAAGACTTATTGTAAAGTTATTATGAGGCAGTGTAGTATTGTCACAAGGATACGCAAATAGACCAATAGCACAGAAAGAATTTAGAAATACCCTAATACGCAGCATATGACAAAGGGTCCACTGCAGTGCAGTGAGGGACTGGTGCTCTTTGCAATAAATAGTGCCAGGTCAATTGAATTTTGACATAGAGAATCAATACACAAAAATCAGTTCTTGTGAAACCAAAGCAATAACACTCCCAGAAGATAACTTAGGAGGATGTCTTTATGAACTTGGAGTAGGCCAAGATTTCTTAAAGCAGACACAGAACAAAAGGGGGACTATCGATAAACTGAACATCATTGAAGAACTTCTTTTTATCGACAGATACCATTAAGGGAGTGGAAAAGTAAGTCATAGTGTGGGAGAAAATATTTGCAACATTGTATAGCTGACAAAAGACTCATGTCTGTAGTCTACAAAGAATGCCTATGTGTCAATAAGAAAGGCAGGTACAAAACCGGGACAGGCATTTCTCATATAAAAAGACCCCCCCCCCAAATATCATATAAATGGCCATTAAAAATATGAAAAGATGCTCAGGCTCCTTAGCAGTAAGAGAAATACAAATTAAAACCACAATGGGATAATGCTTTACACTTGTCAGAAAGGTTGACCTTAACAAAATTAGCAATACCAAGAATTATCTAGGATGTGGAGCAATTAGTGGGATTGTAAACTGATACAACCACTTTGAAAAATGGCTTGGCAAAAAAAAAAAAGAAAAGAAAAAGAAACATGGCTTGGCAATATCTACTAAAACTGAACATGTGCATATTGTATGGCCCAGAGATTCCACTCCTAGTTATATACCAAAGAGAGACATTCATAAGTGCATTAAAAGATATATATATGAATATCCATAGCAACACTATTTGTAACAGCCCCCAAATAGAAACAACCAAAATGTCTGTTAGTTTTTTCAGGCTACTATAACAAAATACCATACACTGAGTGGCTTATAAATAATGAACATGTACTTCATACACTTCTGGAGGCTGAGAGTCCAAAATCTACGTGCTGGCACATTTTATGTCTGGGGGAGAGGCCCACTTCCTGATTCAATGTCTATCAACAGAAAAGTGCTTAAATATAGTTACTGTGTTCTTAGCTATCTTTTTTTTTTTTTTAAAGTAGTCTCCATGGCCAATGTGGAGTTTGAACTCTTGATCTTGAGATCAAGACTCAGATGCTCAACTGACTGAGCTACCCAGGTGCCATTCTTTTCTTTTTTTTTTTTTAATGTTTGTTTATTTTTGAGAGAGAGACAGAGTGTGAGCAGAGGAGGGGCAGAGAGAAGGAGACACATAATCCAAATCAGGCACTAGGCTCTGAGCTGTCAGCACAGAGCCTGACATGGGGCTCAAACTCACGAACCATGAGATCATGACCTGAGCGGAAGTCATCCAGGTGTCCCAGGTGTCATTCTTAAAACGGAACACTAGACAGCAGTAAAAGTCAACAAATCTACATGTGACAGCATGAATCAATCTCATCAACATGATACTGGGCAAAAGAAGTCAGTCACATAAGAATGCATACTTATATGATTCAACATATATGAAGTTCTGGTGGGGGCAACACTAGTCTATGGAAGTTACATTTGAAGGGAGATTAATTTCTTGATCAGTGTTGATAATACAGGTATTCACTTTGTAAAAATACATGAAGCTGTAGACTTAGAAGTTTTCTCCTTTTCTTTACACATGTATGTTATAGATCAATTAAAACATTTACTTAAAGAATTGAAATCATCCCAATCTCTTTTTCTCTTTACTGAGAAAAGATTGGTGGTTACAATCTGAACAGCAACCTACTAAGAAAAATCAGTAGTATAAATTGTTAAAGTTAAATGTTTCATAAAAAGTGCTTTAAATGTATCTGTTGTGTGCTTTAGTTATTTTCACATAGTTACTTTGATTTTAAAGTCTCAGAGGATATTCAGGTATAACTGGGGAAATATTATTTGATAATGCTAGGGCAGAGGCTACAAGATGACATAATGAAATTGTTCCTCTCCCCACATGCCCAAATCTCAGTGGCTTCAAGTAACAAAAGTTTGTTTTGTTCTCCTTCAGTCTAATTAAATGTTTGGCAGGTGATGTTCAGGGGCCCCGCTTCCTTCTGTCTACTAGCTCTGCTTTCCTCTAAGACCTTGAGTTCCTCCTGGACCCTCTCCATCTGGCTGGCCAAGGAGCAAAAACAAAGGGTGTTGAGAAGGCATACTTCCTTTTAACTGTCTTGGCCCAAAATTCCTTCTAATTATATAATGAGAATTAGTCACTTTGTCCTGTAAAATACAATGGGGCTTGGAAATGTAAGATTCTCCGTGCTAAGGAGTAAGAAACGATTTTAGTTAGCCTGCAGCCATATCTGACAGACCTGGAGCCCAAGGCAGGCCATTAGGTCACTGTACAAATGCCCAGAGAGGAGCTGCTGGGGATGGGAATTCTAACAGGAAGAGTTACAGAGTGGCATCTTAATCAGCAATCCTGTTGCATTCAAAGATATAAAAATAAAATTGGAAAAAGAAATATCCTTTCATGATTTGAGAGAAAGAAGTTGTTTTAAGAGAGGTATTAGAGGAAATTTTTTTAATGTTTTATTTATTTTTGAGAGAGAGAGAGCGAGACAGCATGAGCAGGGGAGGGTGAGAGAGAGAGGGAGACACAGAATCCGAAGACAGGCTCCAGGCTCTGAGCTGTCAGCACAGAGCCCGACACGGGGCTCAAACCCACGAACCGTGAGATCATGACCTGAGCCGAAGTCGGACGCTTAACTGGCTGAGCCACCCAGGCGCCCCTAATTAGAGGAAAATTTAAAATTGAGACACTATTGCATTGGAAGAAGGTATGTAACAAGGTTAAGTATTTGCAAGAGATTCTGGGAGGTTAGTCAGTTCATGAGATATTGTACAGATCAGTGTGTCTTTAAGATGAGACAGACAACACAGGGAGACAAAGCAGGCAGGACTATGGCATATTTTGCATTCTTTTGCTCTCAAGAGTAAAGTAAGCCAAGAACATGGTACAAATTTAAGCAAGAAGAGTTAAATTCTCAGGGTACCTGGGTGACTCAGGTTGGTTAAGCATCTGACTCTTGATTTTGGCTCAGATTCCTGAGATTGAGCCCCGAATTGCATGGAGTTCTGTGGGCTCTGCAGGCTCTGAGCTGACAGTGCGGAGCCTGCTTGAGATTCCCTTTCTCCCTCTCTCTCTGCCCCTTTCAGGTTTGAGTGCCTGTTCACCCTGTCCGCGCCCCCCCCCATAAATAAATAACTTAGAAAAAAAAAGAGTTAAATTCTCACAAGGAAAGCTGAAACTTACAGCTTAGTGTCCCAGACAATGAGACCTGAACTTAATGGTAATAACATTATAATAGGGAAAAACACTTGTAGGAAACAGTAATTAGACTCTGATGTAAAAGGCAGCTTCTGGGGTCGATGGAAATGGTGCTCCTGAGCCACTTAGCTTCACTTTGGGAGAAGTCTGGGGAGAAGTTGGGCAGGTTTGTGCCAGAGACACAGAATGAGGTCAGGAGGGGAAGAATATGGGTTATTTTAAGAAGGTTAATTTTAACTCTCTTATTTAAGAGAGCTTCTGGGAATGAAGCATATCTGTTACTTCTTATGTTGACCTTGGTCAAGTTTCTGTAGACAATAACTTCTGGCTACATTGTTCTACTGCCTAACCAGCTGACACTGCTGCCTGGAAGGAGTCTCATACTTGGAATGACAGGTGCTCTTTCTTCTGGTGCCTTGTATAAAAAGGAGTGGGGGCAGAACAATTGTAGAATCTGTGGCTTAGACTATTCTCCCCACCTGTACTGTTATCTAGAAGATTTGAGACCAAACCCAAGACATATTAGTTAGGGAAAGGCTGACCTATTGAAATAAAGATACCTAACATTAATTCAGTTTCTTAAAGAAGGTAAACACTTACTCCTCTATCATATAATAGTATGCTGTGAGTGTTCCAGGCTGGCAGACAACCTTTCTGGTTGTGATCATTCAGTGACCCATGGTCCATCCACCACCACATTGTGCTATCATCCTGGGGCATTGTTGCCATCTGCACGGTCAAAACTGTGTCATTGTGGGTTCTGGCTGATGGAAAGAGAGTGTATCTTAACATCTGAGTCAGAAGTGACACACTTCATTTGTAACACATTTCTTTTGCGGGACCTAGTGGCTACACTCAATTACAAGTGGGAGTCACAAATGTTGTCCCTAGCTAGATAATTCCAAAGTTGTAACTTTGTATGGAATATAAGAAAAATGGATCTCGGTAGACATGAAGCAGTACTCATCAAGGGAGAATAGAGGGAATAAAATAGATGCAATAAAATTATTTTATAAATATTATTAAAACAACATACATATGAGCTTTGTATCAGAGCTATGTATACCATTTATTGTAAAATATCCTCAAATCCTGAAAATTATAATTGTTTTGGAAGTACCGATGTGTACTACAATTTCAGAGTTTTATTTCCATTTCTGACTTGTCTGTAAATAGCCAAGATTTCTAAGTCTGTATCTTAACAATTTTTTTGTCCCTTCCTTTCCAAATTCAAATTGTTAATGATAAATAAGCAAATACTTGGAATGTTAGGAGAGGTGTAGTTATTATTAAAAGAATGAAGGTAGATGTTCCTTTTTAGAGTAACTCTGTAATGTAATAATCCTGAAAATTTTGTTCCGAAAATTCATATTAATATAATGAAAATATAAGAGTGTTAGTACAAAATGGGAGATTGTTGTGATTTAGAGTACATAGAGCAGTTACTCTATCTTACTTACTGGTTTTGGGTTGTCATGAGCCATAGCTTAAGAAAGTTTTGTATAAATCTTAGTGTGTGCAAGGAAATCACATATTTGGGCCCATTATTTTAGTAATATACAAGATTTAAGATGTTTAGTCCTGGTTTGATTTTGGTATGGAGAAGTTGAGTATCTAATGAACCAGTCCTTTGACAAATAATAGTGTAAAACTGAACAGGGTATAGAAAAACATCATTAGCTGTGTATTCTGGAGACTGAACAACGGCAGAAAGATTTTGGAGGCAAAACTTGGACTGTGCAATAGAACATTCATTCCCGGCTTTATTGAGATATAATTGATATATAATATGTATAAGTTTAATGTGTATAACATGTTGATTTGATACATTTATATACTGCAAAATGATTACCATGATAGCATTAGCTAACGCCTCCATCCTGTCACATGATTAACATTTCTTTTTTATGATGAGAACATCTGAGATCTTCTTAAGCAGCATTCAAGTATACAATATAGTATTATTAGCTATAATCACCATCCCCAGAATGTGTTAATCTTATAACTGGAATAAACATCCCTGTATTTTGGATGCTTTGTTCCAAGGCCCATGCAGTCACAGTGGAGGTAGGTGGTATAGAAGTGGCTAAAACTTCCTCAGAAAATCTGCCATCTCTCTGGCTAGGGAACTCTGGCACCGAGGGCCATGGTAGAGAAAGGAGATGTCATAGCCATGAGAATGAACTTCACAAACAGATTGCTACATCTTACATCCCTTACCAGATCTACTGCCAGTTTCAGGAGATTCTCATTAGATACAGATTTACAATCTTCTAATTCTTTTCTTTCGGCCCTGAAAAATGTTATAACACTTATTTTTGGCCTTCATGGGTTTTGATGAGAAATCTGCTCTCATTCAAATTGTTTTCCATCTATAGATTATATGATGTTCCTCTCTGGCTGCTTTTAGGATTTTTTTTCTTTATCTTTAGTTTTCAGAAGTTTGATTATGATGTGTCTTGGAGGGGATTTATCCTATTTGGGATTTCCTTAGCTTCTGGGATATGTGGGTTTATGTCTTTTGTTAAATTGGAGAATATTTCAGCCAGTATTATTATTTATTTGATTACTTGTTCAGCTCTGCCTTCTTTAACTTTCTTTCTGCCACTCTGATGACCTAAATACAAGATCTATTATAGTTCCCCAGGCTCCTCACGCTCTTCTTCCAATTCTCCTCCTCCCCCTCCTCCTTCTTCAGTATATTTTCTCTCTGTTGTTCTGATTGCTTAACTTCTATTGTTCTATCTTCCATTTCACAGATTCTTTCCTCTTTTCCACTTATTTTGCTGTTAGACCATCCAATGAATTTTTTACTTCAGATATTGTATTTTTTAGTTCTTAAATTCCTATTTGTTTCTTCTTTATCTTGTATTTCTCTGATGAGAACTTTTATTTTTCAGCTATTTGCCTTTGTTTGCCTTTCGTTCTATTTGGGCCTTCAGTGGGCGAAATAATGCCTGATCACATTGGTGAAAGTGGCTCTTCTTTACTCATTCTACTAAATCAAATGCTAATCTATTCCAGAAACACTATCACAGACACACCCTAGAATAAGTTTTACCAGTTATCTGAGCATCCCTTAGCTCAGTCACGTTTATGGGTTGGGCTTTTGGCTTTGTCCAGCAGAGCCAAGGACAGCAGAAAGGATTACTCAAGACTCCACAAGTCAGAGAGATGAGAAGGAGGTTAAGGGAAGTCTCCCTGAGCTACTTTCAAGCTCCCATATTCATTAGGCATACATGATAGGGAAAACATTGCTCAATATGTCCATGGCTACGTGCCAGTAAGAATGTATAGAAAGCATAGAAAGCATGCAAAGAAAAACCAAGGTGTTCCCAAGACTACAAAAGAGCAGATGCTGAAAGCAGGGTGAACAAGATAAGATATTCCATAGATAACGGGGTCTAAGGAATTCGTGAGCACAGGCAGGACCCAACCCCTAAATACGCATTAACTAGATACTGGTCAGCTGTTTTCAGCATGGCCCGAAAGCAGTGTAATGCATTCCCTGTAATCTTCTTAATCAGGACATAGCTATTTGATTTCCCACACAAGTTGACACATAAAATTAACCACCACAACTGGATATATAGGAATGGAGATGACAGAAGAGTTAATAAACTAGAAGATAAGTTAACGGAAATTATTAAATCTGAAGAAAAGAGAGAGGGAAAAAAGATTGAAAAAGACTGAACAGAATCTTGGGGATCTGTGGAACAACAACAAAAAAGTTCTGATATACATTAATTGGAGTCCAGAAGTAGAGGAAATAAGTAATGGGGCAGAAAAATATATTTGAAGAAATCATAACAGAAAACTGCTCAAATGTCAAGAAAGATATGAATTTATAGATTCAAGGAGATTGGTGAACCCTCAACCAGACAAATTTGAAGAAATATACGTCTAAGCACATCATGGTCAAACTGTAGAAAATAAAATATAAGGGAAAAATCTTATGCCAGAGAAAAATGACATGTTACATACAAGAGAACAATGATTCAAATGATTACAAACTTCTCATCAGACACCATGGTGGCCTTATTACAATGCAATAACATATTCAAAATGCTGAAAAAAAAAAACCTTGCTAACACAGAATTCTATGTCCATCGAAAATATTCATGAAAAATAAAGGTAGAACAAAGCTTTTTTCAGATAAAGAAACCTAAGAGAATTTGTCCCCACCAGACCCATAGTACAAGAAATGCTAAAGAAGTTTCCTCAAGTTGAAAGAAAATGATACCAGAGGGAAATGTGGCTCTTTAGGAAGAAATAGGGAGGATAAGAAATGCTCACTATACAAGCAAGTGTTGAAACTATATTTATGTTAATTTCTTTAAACTACATACGCCTTTTATAAAGTTTATTTTTATTTATTTTGAGAGAGAGATAGAGAGCAAGCAGGGGAGAGGCAGAGAGAGGGAGACAGAATCCCAAGCAGGCTCCCCATGGTCAGCAGAGAGCCCAATGCAGGGCTCAAACTCAGGAACCATGAGATCATGACCTGAGCCAAAATCAAGAGTCAGACACTTAACTAACTGAGCCACGCAGGTGCCCCTAAACTATATATGACTTTTATTTATTTATTTATTTTTTGGTGAATTCTTTCTTTTTATTTATTTTCTCAAATATTTTAACCACAGTTCTTTCAATATCTGTATTTGATATCCAGAATTACTCAAATGCCTGTATATTTGCTTCTACTTCCATTTTCACTTGACCCTTTGTTTGTATATGTGAGAATATGAATACACACACATATATATATTTCATGTATATATATATATATATATATATATACATGAAATATATTACATACATACAACTGAAACCAGGACATTGAGATACTGGGCAAGAAAATTATACAGTCTTCAGGTGCTATTATTTTCCCTAGAGGTTTCAGCATACAAACTGCCAGGCACATAAAGTGATAGCAGATGACCTTAATCCATTCAGGGCCTGAATTGATTCTAGGGCAGTTTGTGGTTTTTGCAAAACTTCCTTTACTTCTGGTTCATACATAGTCTTAGAATATAGCTCTCCAGAGTACCTTACTCAAAGCCTTGGATCTTATACTTTGATTTTTTTTAACTTTATAGTTTATTGTCAGATTGGTTTCCATATAACACCCAGTGCTCTTCCCCACAAGTGACCTCCACCATGACCATCACCCCCCTTTACCTTTCCCCCTTCCCCTTCCCCCCTCAGTTTGTTTTCAGTATTCAAGAGTCTCTCGTGCTTTGTCTCCCTCCTTCTCCCTAACTCTTTTTCCTCCTTCCCCTCCCCACCGTCCTGTGTTGGGTTTCTCCTGTTAGACCTATGAGTGCAGACATATGGTATCTGTCCTTCTCTGC
>CM053570.1:27837462-27890089 GCA_028646485.1 Cryptoprocta ferox | reverse complement strand
TTTCTTGCACTAGCCTCATTGAGCTTTTTGGCTCTGCTGGTTTATACTTCTCAGCAAATCTGAAAAAGTTTTGTCTACTATGTCTTCAAATATTTTTTATGTTCCTCATTCCTCCTTCAGAGACTCCAATTACATGTATATTAGACTTCTTGATTGTCCCTGTTTCTTAAATTCTTTTCTCTTTGTTTATTTCAGATTGTTTCTAGTAATTTTGAGTTCACTAATTTTTTCTTCTCAGTGCCTAATCTGCTGTAATTTCATTCAGTATATTTTTATTTTGAATACTGTTTCATCTCTAGAAGTTAGAGTCAGGTCTTTTTGTATCTTCAATGTTTCTATTTTGCTTTTTGATGGTATGGAATACAATTCTAACAATTGTTCTAACACCTTTGTCTGCTAATTCTAATTTTGTCAGCTCTGGGCCAGTTTCAATTGATTAAGCTCGTCCTTTTTATAGTTTATATCTTCCTGCTTCTCCATATAGCTGGCCATATTGGATGAGATGTATTGTGAATTTTAACTTTTGGTGCTAGACACTTTTGTGTTTCCATAATATTGTTGGGCTGTGTTCTAGGATACAGGCTAAATTACTTGGAAACAATTTAATCATTTTGTGTCCTGCTTATAAGATTGGTAGACAGATCCAGAGTAGCATTGAGTATAGAGCTAATTATGCCTCACTATTGAGGCAAGTAGCCTTTATATACTCCACTGTCTAGTCCTTAAACCTTGAGGTTTTCCTGTCTGGCTGATGGGGCATGGGCATTATTCCTAGCCCTGTTACTTTGAATCCATTAGGGTGGTTCTTTCCCAGCCAAAGGCACATGCTTCCTGGCCAAAGGTAAAGTTTTCTCCTTTCATGGTTGTGTTTATGCATACACAACTGAATATTTGAGAGGATCCTTTGCAGGTGTCTGGGGTCCTCTTTGTGTATCTCACTTTTCTCTAGTACTCTTTCTTGTGAACTCTAGCTGCCTTGGTTTCCTTGGACTCTCAGTTCTATCTTCCAGATTCCACCTGAGTTCCCCCTTCCTGTGCTATGATCTGGAAATTCTCTGAGTGTACCCTACCCCCAAGTCATGAATGGATCCCTAACAACAACAACAACAGAAACTGCAATAGCAACAACAACAACAACAACTTTTGGGGTTAGTAACTTACAAACTCTATAACTTACAGAGACTAGGGTATTCCTGATACACAGAGAGACTGGAATCACATTCTCCAAGTGGGCATCTTCCTAGGCAGTGGTCTTTGTTTGTTTGTTTGTTTTGTTTTGTTTTGTTTTTAGAGAGAGCAAGAGTGCAAGCAGAGGAGAGGGGCAGAGTGAGACAAGACTCTCAAGCAGGTTCCATGCTCAGTGCAGAGCCTCACACAGGGCTCAACCCCATGACCCTGGGATCACGACCTGGGCCAAAATCAACAGTCAGATGCTCAATGGACTGAGCCACCCAGGCGCCCCAAGTAGTGGTCTTTTTGATTGTTCATGATCCTACATGAGCAGGAAAAGAGCAATTAGAGAGAGATAGAGAGAATGGGTTTTGGGGGAATAGGCATAGCAGCAGTGCATGAGTTCCACACGGGTCAAATATGAGGAGAGTAGGAGGACTTTAAGCCATCTCACTTATACTCCAGCTAGATGAGAATTCTGCTGGTTGAAGTGACCCCAGCAGCAAAAAGCAATGGTGTACACTGTTTCTGAGGGGGTCAAGGAAGTTGTCTCTCTGAAGAATACCACGAGTGCCCCTACCGAAACCAGCAGATGGACATCTGTCAGACATAGGGCACAAATGCCCAGTCAATTTTAGTCAAGGGTTCAACTAAATAAAAAGACCGATGTCCTTTGCCTCTTCTTCCTGCCCTGAATCCCAAGAGAGCTTGAAAAGGGAGGAGAAGGGGAGAGCAGTAAAAAGATAGCTCTTATCCCCCTGTCCTTGTCCCTTGAGCCACAGTCAAGTCAGAGGTTAATAGGAGGGAGAAGGTGAGATTAGAGTTTTTAACTGAAGTTGACTGCAAAGTTATGCATCTGCCTGAGTCTGTTGAGAGAGCGATGATTAGAGAAAAATAAAATCACTCCACTGTTTATTTCCCAGTGAGTGCAAACTGCTAGATAAATTGGTTTCATTTTTACCCCCAGCACATAAGAACTATTTGCTAAATTAGTCAATTAATAAACCTTGATTATTTGGAATTATAATTATTAGATGATATGAGTAATTAATGCAAATAAAAATATGTCAGGACTAAATCTTGGCCATTGGGCAGCAACCTGGATGCTACAACATTTAATTTGATTAAAGAAACTCAATCATAGGAAACTGATTCTTGAATATAAAAGTAATTTTCTTTCTACTATCAAATCAGACATCACTTCTGTGTTGTTTTCAATATTTGTGATGAATTTCTCCCTTTCTTTACACTAGGAAAAATGATATGCTTTCACAAAAATCTTGTCTGGGACTAAGGTGATATTTGTGTAATAGTTCTTTACTGTAAAAAGATAAGTAACTGACTCAAAATAACCCCCACCTTCATTTAGCACAAATGTTAACCCTAGTGAATTTACACTGTCCCATGTGATAGTCTCCTTACCACTAGATGGCCTGATCCTCTCAAAAAATAAATAGGAGCAATTTAATATTGGAGATTCTGACACTAATTGCCTTGTAAGGAAAGAGGACTAAATTCAAGTAATTGTATGAGACTGATATATTTTCATTGTAATAAATAAGCTTTATTTGACTATTCTTGATTTAAAAAAATTATTCCCACTTCTACTAAAATATTTTAATTAATTACTCTCCATTTTATCTTTTTCCAACTTGATATGCTAGTTTTTCCCACTGCCTTTTAAAATTCTCAGAATATCTTGCTATGGTAATCATTAGGAATAAGTTGTCTAATTATCACACATTTTTCCAAACCACATTGTTTCAGCTTAATCATCAGAAAGATACTCATTGTCTTTGAAACATTTCATTAGGAAAAAAAAAATGAAGAGGCTTCATGGTTAAAAAAAAAACTCAGTGTCTCTTTCATAAAGATCCTTTGGAGTTGATAAAGCATTCAAATTCATTAATAAATAAATACTTTCAATATAATTTTCTTTCCTTTTACATGCATAGAACTTGCAATTATTTCGGGTCTGAGCATTAATTCTGTAGCTAATTTGGAGACCTCAAATCCCTGTTCCTCTCTTAGGTGCAACTTGCCTTTAGGTTATTTCCCTGCTCATTAGTACCTCGACCACAGGATGGACAAGGAAAACAACAGCTCTTCTCTTTTCGAAAGGCACTCCTGGAATATAAATGACTGGCACTGCAATAACTCATGTCCTTTATTTAGTAAGGAAATAGATAGAAAAGAATTAAAGATGAGATGTGTCAGACACAGCTTTCTGCACCAAGCCCCACAGGCACAGCAAGGCTGAGACAAGTCCAGCTTTTAAAAATCAGGAACATAAGATCTCTTGTCCAGGTTCTTGGAATTTTCCTCCATTCATATTTGTGAGCATGATTAAAGCTGCCTGACCTTTGGTGCTTTCCGTGATCAGGCCATTTTGTAAGCCCAGAAATGTGGCACCACCTGAACACAGACAACAGACATGCATCGATGAAACCTCCACTTTATTCTATATTCATGTGCTTGCCTTGCTTCATAAAAAAGACATGGAAAGTTAAGGCCACCCTGGCTGCATTCAAAAAATAAGTTCAGACTTACTGAAATATTTCCCATTAATCTATGGACCACAAATACATAAGATAATAGCAATTGCCTTCCAGAGTTATTAGAGGATACTCTTCTTATTAGAGGAATACAGATGTGAATAATGTACCTAGTACATTAATAATGCTCAAAAAACGATTATTGTTGTTAAATTGAACTATAATAAAATGTATTCAGTAATGACAAAAATCTTAATTAATTATTTACAGTACCTATTAACAAATTTACAGTATTAGTCAATAATTTAGAAGGTATCTCAGAACCTGGCAGTACCTCAAGGTCCTTGGCCCCCATTTCTAGTCAGTTACCGTTAGCCACTATAGCTCTGAATGCGTTCAGCCGTCCTATATAAAGCTAGCATGAATGGCCCCATTCAAAGCCCCTTAGTATTTCTACCAAATTTAATCTACCCTCTCTCTGCCTTCTGTATCTTTTTATGAACCTTCCATATCTTGATTCCACACCTTCCACTCTCCCCATGGATTAGTAACCCTGGTTTTGGTTACTAACCTTGACATCCCTTCAGGGCACAATTTCTGAATCTCAGCAAAGATAAGAAGTACCCAATCTGTCACTTTCACCCTTGTGGGAGGCTTGTCTGATGGTGGAGGAAATTCAGGCAATTAGACTTTATTGATTCTGATGAAAGTAGCAGACATTTTTCAAATTAGCTTTTCAAAAAGAATTTGTTGGCTATGATTCTGACTCCAGTTCCAATGTGGAAGTTGGGGAACCACCAAGAAATTCTCTTATACCAGCTGGGTGCCCTACAATTCAACTCAATTCTGACACCATCTACTTGAAGAGAGCATCAGATCTCACAGGTTAAGGGCTCAGTTCCACAGATCTACCTTCTACCACCCTTCAGAGGCCAGTCAAAAGCCCCAATTACCACCTGTGCTTCTGAACAACTGGCTGTAGATTGGAGCGTCTAATGCCCTACTCTCTCAGGTTCTATTAATTTGTTAGAATGACTCACAGAACTCAGAGAAACTTTTGACAGGACTTACTAGATCACCTGTTTATTGTGAAACTGAGTTAACAGAAACCTCATTTAAAATGGAGTTCGGAGGCCAGAAGGGGGAGCTCTCACACCGCACCACTTGTGATCAATTGCAAACCCAAATAGGGAAGAGTACTTTGGATTCCCAAAGGGGAAAAAGCCTACTTTACTGCTTCCAGCAGGAAGAAGGAAGAAATTCTCCTTGTTCTGTCAACAAGCTCAGCCAATAAGAAAATGGTACAACTTAGCCAATAAGAAACCATCACCACCTCGAACTCTCACTTTCCTACAACTCTCAAAGTAGCTTCTCCTAATTTCCTCCTTTTCTCTGTAAAGTAACATTCCTCTCCTTTGATTACTACACTTGACAATGGTTTACCATAGCTTGTATGTCTGAATTGAAATTCTTCTGCTATTCCTGAATAAACCCATTTTGCTGGTAAAATAGCTAACCATTTTATTTCTAAGTTCAACATTATAAAAGGACCTCAGGAAATAACTTAGGAATGGCCAGATGGCAGATATATATATATATATATATATATATATAGGACAAGGTATAAGGGAGGACATAGAACTTGACCTCTCTGAGAGCACCACTGTCTCCTAATCTCCACATATTCACCAACCTGGAAGCTCTCTGAACCCTATTTTTTTGGGGTTTTATGGTGGCTTCATTTCATAGACATGATTGACTAAATCAGTGGCCACTGGGGATTGAATCAATCTCCAGCCCTCACCCCTCTAATCGCATGGTTAGTTCTCCTGGCAACCAGCCCCCACCTTAGGTGGGGTTCGAAAGTCACTACATGAACATAAGAAAACACACCTTTATGGCTCTCATTACTTAGGACATTACAAGGTTTTTAGGAGCTCTGTGCCAGAAATGGGGGTGAAGAACAAATGTATATTTCTTACTATAAATCACAATATTACAGTTAGAAATTGTGATTGTTTTACAGACTCAAAGGGCAAGAACTGGTACAGAGCCTCAGGGGAAAAATGGGATGAGGGACCAGAAAGCCATCAGGAAAGTGGGCACCATCCGAATCTATCTCTTTCTTCCAGAGCTGCCCTCAACATTTTTTATTTTTATGTAGCCAACATAACTTTCTAATTAATACCATCTTTGTTCATGGGAAGATTTCAAACTTACCCAATGTCTCAATCCAAATTGCAGATTCTCAGGAAAGGATGTGATTGGCCCAGTTTAGGTCATGTCCACCTTGGTGCGATCAGCTATGGACAAGAAATAGACTTGTGTAATGCAAATACAGAAATCCACTCTCATGTTCTTGGAAAAGAGATGTGTTCAGATACCCTGAATGATGTCTTCTACATTGTATCTTTCCCGTTTTTCCTTTATTTTCTATTACCACTTCCACCATTCCTGGCCCTTCAAGACAAGTAGACCTACCCATTCACTGTTTCCCAACACTTTCCTTTCCTTTCTTTTCCACCTCTGACTTCTTTCATTCACTTTCACCTCTCAGGTTTTAACTTCTTGGCTCATACCTTGGCTTCTATTTCTGCTCCTGGCCTCTTCCTGATTTTGTACCCCTTGACCACTTATCTAGCACATTGAACTTCAACTTTTGGCTATGATTTGTGAATTGGCTTACTTCTCTTGACCCAGCAAATCCACTGACCACCTCAGATGAAGGATCCTGTTATAATCACTAAGCCCCCAGAACACCATTCCCTGGTTCATTGCCCATTTTAGCAATGGTCTCATGTAAGGGAAGAAGGAGAATACAAGGCTCACTGCTTCCAAATGAGTACAATACTCCCAGAACTTTCATACTATTTCTTGCCTTAAAAATCCTCCCTTGATCATTTAGCCTGATAGTCAAAGTCTTTCAGAGTTAGGTTCCAAACTACTTTCCCAACCTTTTATCTCATTATTTCTTTACATGAGGGTTCTAATCCATGTATATTCCCTAAGTGCTTTGCACAGAATTGGATTGTGAGTCTATTGTATACCTGGCACACGGGGCTCAATATATACTTATTGCCTGTGCGAATAAATGCACAGCAAATGTTGATCTGGTGTAATTCGATTTATTTGACCCTGAACAGTTTTCAGTGTAGAGCTAACTATATGGGAGATGTGAGAAATTACACTGAATCTGTACTGACCCTATGGCATACACTGGTTTTGACTGGTTTTGGGGTTGTTGTTGTTTTTTGGTTTTTTGGGGGGATTTTTTGGTTTTGATTTTTAAACCAAAACTCTGGCAACCATATATCCTATTTGTCTTTTTTTTTTCCACAAAAATTGAGTGTAGAATAGGAAGGGAAAATATCCTAGCTATTTGCATATGTTGGTTGTTTGAATTCCAAGATAAACAAAAAATTACTGTATTCCTAAATCCATCCTTTACTAAATGCCAGGAACTTGAGCTGTATTGTGAAGCCATCTGTAATTTTTTGCCCCTAGGATCGTTTGGCCTCTGGACAATACTGTTGCTTATCCTCTTTATCACCCTTAGCCAAGTAAAATGAGACAAAGCCTGTTTTGTATGCTATAAGAGCAACCACTTCAAGTTAAATTCCTTAGAGTCTGTTCTCACATTATTTTGTGTCATAGATATAAAATACCTTGACCTTCATTCTCTAAAATCTGCCTTTTGGAGGTCACAATGAATCACAAATTCTAAAAAATGATTAAAGTATTAACATTTTTTTGCTAATGTATGAAGATACTCTATGGTCAAAGAAATGCTTTACTATTAAATAGACTGTTTTAGCCCACCACATAAACCAGGCTTTAGTGTGGATATCAATAAATATTTGTCAAATGAATAAATAAATGGAAATGGAAAGTAAGAGAGCTATGCATTTCTAGTTAATGGCAGCTATATTAAATGGAGTTAGATATAGGTCAACTAATTTTAAAAGTAATTACAGAAAATAAAATATCTAACAGATTAACTAGGTTCATCCTATTTTCTTCATTCCATAACTATCTTTCTCCTCTTTTCTCTTCTTTAAAAATGAAAATTGTATTCTTAAAATTTTGATTTTAAGAATTTTCAGAATTTACATTACCGTATACATTTAAATGCAATTTACTGCTTCTGTACTGGATTTTTTAAATGTCTTTTATCATGGCATATTTATTCAATTTGATGACCACCATGTTTGCAAAGAGGCATTGGGGCAGGTAGACATGGTATCTCAACCCGAGTTCCTAAAATTAATGCCATGATAATTTTTGGGTGAAGGTTTCTTGGGTTAGTTTTATAAAAGCCTGTCTTATTTAAGGGCCATTCAATCCTTGCTCTTTTGAAAATCATAATCAAAGTTCTCTTTAAAGAATTTTTAAGTTCTAGAAGATTTTTATTATATATGAAGCTCATTCATGAAAGCTATGATTCCAATAACTTTTCCCTTATAATATTAGAAATCATATTGCCAATTATTTTAAATTTATGATATATTTTGAGCTCTTTTAACATATCTACCATTAATAGCTAACATTTATTCAGGGTCCTTACTCTATGTCAGGTACTATGTCAGGGCTTTTACATGAATTACCTCATTGAATCCTCACAATAACCCTATTTGGGCCCATTATGCAGATTAAAAAAACAGGGACTGAGAAGCAAAACAAAGTTCTCAAGATCACACAGCTGACAAATGACAGGACCAAGATTTGAAACCAGGTCTGTCTGATGTCAAAGCCTCTGGTCTTCAAATCTGCAATATTACAGTGGGGTCTTCCTACTGTAGTCCCACTGGGGGGCATTTCAGAAAAGCAAAGCACTGAAGCAGATCTTTTCTTTTGGTATACCTTCCAGATCTTCAGTACAGATTAGGGTTTGCCTGCTTGCCAGAGACAAACAGAAATTGTACAACAGGAAAACAGGATAGTTAGTAGCTATCACATTTCTAGCATTACTGTACTGCAATAGCTGTTATATCCTGGTATACTAGACCCTTGTCCTTTTAGAAAATGGGTTAAAAACAGATGTGCTTAATTATGACAACAAAAGATGAAAGAGAATGTGAAATCTGGAGAGCTATTTTAAATCATGTGAGTGTGAGGGTTAGGGGATGACTGTTAAGGAGAAATAAAGGGGCCCTCTCCACCCTAAGACGAAAAAATACCTACTACCCTCATGCTCATGGAAACATCTGGATTTTCCTCTTTACCTGGTCCTGCATGAATCTGACATCTCTGGGAATTTTTCAAAGTTAACTTGTTCCCAAATGGAATGCAAAGGAACAGCATGCTTTTATTTTTCTGTTTGCTGGTTCAAGCCAAGAATGATGCTTCTAGATAGCAGTGGGAGTCGGGTATGTGGCCGAGTGCAGCACATGGTCCCTCAATTTTATTAGAGTTCCATCCCACAGACTGAGGTTGTTAGATGTCATCCTAAGTGCGTGTTTAATATTTCTCACTTGTGAACTTTGACCTTAACTTAATCCAGACAGGCCATATGTAGCTACTCACTTTTAAGCACAGACACCAGCATTCCTCTTGTGTCAGTGTTTCAGGTCATACTCCTTGGGCATCAAATATTCCCAGAAACAGTCTACCATTGCCAAACATTTTTTAAAAGACATTGCTGATGCCTTTTGGAAAGAAAGACCAAGCTAGCATGCTGAAGTGCAATCTCTAAAGCTGAAAATACAATAGCTTTTTTTTAGTTTTTATTTGAATTCTAGTTACTTAATTTACAGTGTAATATTAGTTTCAGGTGTACAATATCATGATTCAACACTTCCATGCATCACCCCATGCCCATCATGACAAGTGCACTCCTCAGTCCCCATCACCTATTTCATCCATCCCCCTATCTACCTCCCCAAACCATCAGTTTGTTCTCTACAATTAAGAGTCTGAGAACACAATAGCTTTTTAAAAGGTATTTAACAATAATCTGATCCAGGTTAAGTAACATATATTCCCATTTCTCACACATACACACACACTCTCTCTCAATCTTGTTCTTCTGGGAGTGAGCCTTTGGTTCCCTAGCCCCCTCTCATTCCCACCCTATCACTATGTTGAAACTGTTTGTTAAGGTCACCAGAAAACTTTATATTGCTAATTCCAATATCTCTTTTCAGTTCTGCTGTTGTTGTTGGTTCAATTACGTTCCTCATCCCCTTATTTATATAGCAAAAGATACAGAAATTCAGTTTGAATGAAGTGTTCCCTCCCACCCACCCATGGCAGGATAGATCCAGCATGATGCAAAGGATTTTTCCAGGACTCCTCAAAGTCCCTCATAGGACATACTGCAGCCTGTGATCATATCTGCACCAGGTGGAATCTTGCTAAATCAAAGACACTTAACTGTGCAATGCCAAGCCATTTTATACTTGGAATTTACATCACCATTCAAAGCACCTACATGTTTTCTTTAAATAGTTTCTGGTTTTGGTTTCCATGTGAGCACACTCCTGATTTTTCTTTCAGCTTTTTTTGGCTAATCTTTCTTAATCTCTTATGTCAGCTTCTCATCCTCTACCCAACAATGAAATGTTGGTGTTCCGCAGAATTCTGTCCTAGGCCCTTCACTTTTTGTTCTCTATACTTTTTCAAGAAAATATCAATTCCCATGACTTCAGTTATCTGTACACTGACAAACATCCCAAATTTATATCTCTGACACAGATCACACTTCTGAGTAGCAGGTCTGAATAGGTCACTGCCTACAGGACGTTTCAAATTGAATGTCTCAGAGGCATTCCCAAATCATCCAGTATGTCCAAGCCGAACTCATGATCTAGTGTTCTTTACCTTAGTTTGTGGCTCTATGATTCATCCATTGACTCAAGTCATAAATCTCAGGGTCAACTTTGACTCCTACTTTTCCCTCATACCTCACATCTAATCAATCAACTTTTTAGATATGATTTACCATTGTTATTATCCAATGGTGAAAGTGCCCCTGAGTACAGATGCAAGCATCCTAATCCTTGGGGGATGGGTATCTCTCCCTTATGGATCGTCTATTACCAAACACTGAGCTGAAGAAAGACCACATCTGTGGCAAAGATCTCCTCTCCCCCACCTCCAGTGATGGTAGTTTACTGCCAGCTGGCCCAGGATGAAATCAGCTACAGGTTGTGTGCAGTTCCTGGCACTAACACGAACTCTATCCATTTCCCTCTCACAGATGTATGACACATGAAACTCTCCTTACTCTAATCCTTACTCAGACTTCATATTCTAAGCAAGTACTCCAGTCTTTGGGAGAGTTATTAATATATAGATGTTCTGGCTTTTTCCATCAGTCTTTGTGGCTGATTAATGTGAGCCACTAATGACAAATAGATCTATGTTGGAAGTGTTGATAAAATCCAGTCTCTAAATCTGCAAGGCAGAGAGCCAGATCATAGGCTGTGGTAAATTCACCAAGATAATCCATCCTGTGGGGCCTCTTGTAAGGTAGCCAATTGATCTTGCCTGGAGATACCCATGTGCTTTCCATTTGAAATGTCTCTGAGGTCTTCTTGGGAAGATGCCTAAAGCCCATGAAACATTAGTTGAAAAAAATACAAAACTTCTTGACTTAGTATAAGACATGCACAGACTTCCTTTAGTGATGGGGATTATTTACAAAAATATGATGAAATCTGGGGTAGCAAAGGGAGCTGTTTCACCAGCTATTTAGAGCACCTGGATGTGGTGTTCCTCCTACACTGTTAAACGCAGTGGCTACACAGAGAATTAAGAGTGTGGTGCTTCGCATAATAGTAACCTGAATATAAATGCCTTTGTTCAACTAAAATCTGGACCTTCCCCAAACCCCCACCCTCAAAAAAGTAATAACGACCCTGTGAAAGATGGCTTTGAGGTCAGGTTTGTGACAAGTCACCTTAGAGATGGATCCAGCCCAAATACAGTTATCTCTGGCACAGGCAGTGCCTATCTAGTCCAGGCCACCATGGCTAGGACATCAGCTGGGCTGATTGAAAGCATCCTGCTAGAATCATTGCAGCTTCCACAGGAAAGAATTAGCCATTCTCAGTGTACGGCAGTTATTTTAAGGCTTCAAGGACTCCTCCACTGGCTCATCCAGCAGAGAATACAAACTGCTTTAGGATCTTAGAAAGATGAAAAGCAATGAGGCCAAAATAAACAGAGGAATTCAGCATTCTTGAATTGCAAGAGTTGAGAAGGTAGGGCATTCCAAACAGAGACAAGTCTTGAAAGCATAAATGAGCTTTAAAGAGACTAGCCTGCAGAAGACAGAGTGTGCAAATCAGGCCCTAGCTAGGAATACAATTCAAACCAACAGTTGGTGCTGGATTGTGGAGGGCCTTGAGAGCCAGAAGAGGAGTTTAAGCTTGATGTAGTTGGAAAGAGATGGAGAATCAAGAAGACCAACGTGGTGACTATTATATTAACCAGGGTCTGAAGATGTGAACCAAATTGATTGCTGTAAGAAAGAGAGGCATTCTGAAAGGAAAGTGGTGTAGTGGAAAATAACCCAATCCACAGTTATAACCAGCTGTCATGCAGAAGAGATAGTGCAGGCCCAGCACCATGAATTTCTTGGTGATGTCTATAAAACACATTCATAAACACCCTTCTTTGTTTCATTTCATCACACAAGCCTTTATTGTGGAATACTTGGTTGTTCCTTACCTGAGCTGCAGAACTTTTTGCTAAAGAAGAAAGATTTCTGGGCTTCTAGAAGATCATTGGCCTATAGGGCAAGGAAATTATCCTAGCTCTTCCTCTCTCTTTGTCTTTCATATTTAATCAGTCACCAAGGCTTCCTTGTATCTGCCCCCTTTAGTCTACCTCCACTGCTTCTGTTCCCATTGCTACATTTGGGTTCCTACCATAGACATCTAGAAAGTCACCCATCTTCCAGTTTTGCCCCTTTCTAATCCATCCACCATACTTCTATCGATGAACTAATAATCTTTGTAAAACACAAATCTGATTTTGCCAATTCCCACTTTAAAACATTCAGTAATTTCCCACTGAATGTGTTTAGGAGGAAGTTCAATCATACAAGGGTTATCACGATTTGGCCCAGATGTTGCAGGCACATGCATTTTGTTTGGCCACATAGTATTTTAATGCATTTAGGAAAATTCACATAAAAATCTATGTGTTAGACTTCTCTCAAAAAAAAAAAATCTGGAAACTTATGGGTCTGCATTCACAGTGGCAACATCAGGCTACAGTAAGGAATAGTTGCCCATTTGGATGCTGTCCGAGCTCTCTGGTTTGTCACAGTCTCCATTGTCTCTATTGTATTTTTCCCAGCCTGCTTCACTCATTGGCCTCATCCACTTAGCCTCTGCAACCACTTTTGTTTGTGACCTGTGGATACCCTCATATCATCCCTATTATGTCTTTCCGCACACACTTAATTTACTGAACCTCTTGAAGTTCCTGCAATAGGTACTGTAGCTTCAAGATTGTGTGATCTTGTAAATATTACTTCCTTTATTTAGATCATTCTGATTTTATCCCAACCCATCCTTCTCCTACCTTACCAACTTTTCCTTCAAGATTGAATAGAAGGGCTCCATCTCTAACTTTCTGTCAGTATCTAAATTCATTACTTTGACCCTTCCCTGTAATTTTTAACTTTTATAATCTGATTTTTAGTGTTTCAAATTCCAAAGAAGGGACACTCAGAACAATCAGATGCCCTAGAAAAATCAGGGATGGCAGAGCAGCATAGTGTGTTGAGAAACCCAGGCTTTAAGCAAACTGAAGTCCAACTCTCTGCTCCACCAGCAAGTCACTACAACTACCAATCTGTGATTCTAGCAAATTACTTACTCAACTTACTTAGCTTTTTGAGATTCAGTTTCCTAATCTGTCAGATGGAACCTACTGCAGCAGGAAGGGAGCAGAGATAGGAAGTCAAAAACAGAGAACTACTCTCGTATAAAATGTTAGGATACATTGGAACCTCTTTATCAGTGGGTGGCAGATGCATTCTCTATCACTTTCACATAGAACATCGTATAACTCTGAAACCCTCAAGACTTGACAGTAGTAGCCAGTGGAATTGATAGTGACACCTGGCATAGTCAATGATACATATTCGCAGCAGCAGTGGAGGACAATGACAAGGCTCTCACCAAAGACCAGAGGAGGCAGGATGAGTGACCCACAAACTGCAGCAGCACATGCAGGGCAGACATAGAGGAACTCATCAAAGATGGTCACTGGCTGAATTTGTCTGTGAATGCATGTAAAGCCCCATTGGAGGACGCCCAGAAATATTTTGGGGTAGGGAGGGAGCTTTGAAGAACATTAGTAGGTAAGACCAAGAGCAAGAAGAACTCACGTTATATTATCGTGGACAAGATAAGGAAAAGCACCTCGAAGAGTGCCAGGCACTTTGCAGGTACTTTATAGGCACTTTATAGGGACTCAGAAAAGATGACTTTTATTGCTGTTACCATTATGTTGTCATTATGATTAGAGCCAATCATGACAAAGACCTTGTCACATCATCTTCCTTCCACTTGCTTTTTACAAGCATTGTGCTTTACCTTTTCTTTGTCAATGTTTACCTCATGCTAAATAATTCAACCAAAAGGCCAGACTTCTTTTGCATACCTGCCCATCTGTTTACCCTGTGTGCTCTTTACTTTATTCTTTCTCCTGTCCCAGATTCCAGTGTTGCAAAGCATCAGAGAAGTCCAACAGAACTTTACTTCATTTAGCCTATAAAACATTTCTTCCAGTCTTTTTAGCAATGGAAAATATGCCGCCTATTCTAATTTCTCACCCCTTTTCCCCCAGGCAGAATCTTCTGTCCCCTGAGAATTTCCCCCAAATCTATGAAACTCTGGCAATAATCATTTAATGAGGACCCAGTTGGATCTTAATTTTCCTGTCTCTTCAGTAGGAATTGAAGTATTTTACTTACCTCACATATGACCTCTGGGAATAATTGAGCTCCTTCATGTTTCTAATGGCCTCTAGTGATACCTTAACAACCAAAAGATAACAAATTACCAGAGTATGCTTCATTTAAAAAAAATGCTCATATTTATATGCTTGTCCTAATAGTTTGATTACGACTTGCATTATCCAGTTTCACTATAAATATTGTTCACAATTTAAAAATATTCATCAGCTTTGCCATGTTCTATAAGTTCCTCAGAGCAAAAAACCATTAAATTTCATTTTTAAATGTTTATTTATTTTTGAGAGAGAGAGACAGAGTGCAAGCAGGGGGCGGGCGCAGAGAGAGAGAGAGAGAGAGAGAGGGAGACACAGAATTCGAAGCAGGCTCCAGGCTCTGAACTGTCAGCACAGAGCCTGATGCTGGGCTCAAACTCACAAACCACGAGATCATGACCTGAGCCAAAGTCGGTCACTTAACCAACTGAGCCACCCAGGTGCCCCAATTTCATTTTTGAAATGATGTAAATTTTTAAAAAATAAATTATTTCATAATGCTTACAGAATCTTTAAAAATTGTTTGGATATTAGGCCTACATAAACTTGACAGAAATAGAGTCAATATACTTTTCCATCAAGGCTGATCTTTAGGGGCACCTGGGTGGCTCAGCTGATTGAGTGTCTGATTCTTGATATTGGCTCGGGTCATGATTCTGGGGGTCATGGGATCAAACCCTGTGTCAGCTCCGCTGAGCATGGAGCATGCTTGAGACTCTCTCTTTCTCTCTCTCTTTATTTTAAAATAAAAAATAAAAAGTGATCTTTAAATATACTGTAAATGTAGAGCGAGACATTTGAAAGAGGAAGTATAATGCCATGTACACAAAAATGAAAGAAGAAAGAGTGTTGTTCTAAATACTAGAGTTAGTTCATCAGGTTCTAGGATGTCTATTGACCTGCTGACTCTCAGACGACTCTTGACAACTGATCTCCTAAGAAGCCAAGAGGCACTACAGGGGATCAGGGATGTAGATTGCAGTGGGGAATTTGTGTTTACTGAAAATCATTATGGCTTCGGGTCTCCTATTTTTGGTCTTCAGAATCAAATCAGCTCTACAGGACATATATATACGGATATACCATCTATAGATAACATACACAATTTTGACAATTTTTCTAGAAACTATCCTATTGGAAGATCGTATCAACAGCTGAAAAGGAGAACATTTTATAGGCAGCACATGTTGTTATTTTACTCATGAATAATTAAGAACTCTAAAAATGTTGGTATGAAATAGAACAGCAGATGATTTGAGCTTCTCTTTGCCACCACAAATTGAAAGGGCAAAAAGATTTATGCAACCACAGTGATATATGTGAATAATGAAACAAAGGAGAAATGGATAAATAGTATACCCTTATTTATTGATATTAAAATTATGATTTTTTTATATCAAAGTAACTGTTGACTTACATCGTCCTATAATTAAAAACAAAGACCCTTTTCAATCTCAGACTCCGGTGATTCTGTTGATTTCATTGTCAAGAAAAGTCTCGGTCACTAAGGTTTTTGGTGTCTCTAGCTTATCTGCAAATGGGAACATTTTAACAGGCTTATACACACTAGAAAGAGGGTGACCATATAATTTATTGTCTAAGCCATGACAATTTTGAGAAGGAAAGGGGCACTCATCAGATGGCATAGAAGGAAATGAAGCATACTAGGACTATGCCAGGCAAACCAGTGTGTATGCTCCTTCTAGTCTAGCTAGAGACAAATTCTTTCTCCCATCCTAGCTTTCTATAGGCATTTCTCAATTTCTTTCTCTTACACCATGGCACTAAGGTAGTATTGAGGGAGAAACCCATCTTTCATCCCTACCTTAATTTCCCCCCAACTTAAAGAGGCTGGTTTCATCTTCTCTTTGAGAGATTTCTGCACCAGTAGCATTCAGCATTGCCTGCATGTCCAGCATCAGTAAATCAAAAGAATATCAAAATTACATACAACATATCTGTCAACTAGAGAAAGGATAAAAGACTTTCAAAGGCTAAAGACAAAAGAGATTGTAGGTTATTGCCTGATGACTCTTTTTAAAATGTGGTGGCATAATATCTATGAAGTATTATAGAATATTTTTCTTTGACATTTTCCCATCTTTTAGTGCCTCCCCTCCTTCATTGCCTCAGGGAAGGGGTGTTACAGAAGAAAGCAGATTTTAAAAGAGCCTCTTCCTTGCTTTTGAGTTTCAAAACCTAGGCCCTGAGGGGAACTGAACAGACTCTGGCAGTTTTTAGAAAAAAAAAGAAAAAGAAGAAAGAAAACAAAGATAAGGCTTGGAAGCAGAAGGAGAGGAGAGTCTGGAGAAGGAACCAATAAGAACTTAAAAGCTTGCAGTCCTTGAGAAAAGGGCATCTGTATTTCCTCACTCAATCCCTCAGGTTGAACTGAGACCTGGGGGAGTCTACAGAACTTCTGGAGCGGTTTTGGAGAATCAAGAACAGACATAAAGTCCCACAGGTGGCAAGACCCTGGAGAAGAACTAGCACCTTAGACAGCCTCATGCACCTGCCTCAGTGTGGTGCAGAAACAATGAAATGCCTCTACGTGCCTCACAGAAGTGACAAATGACCCCAATGTCTTACAGAGTTTTCCACTGCTCAGCATATCATGGGAGGACCTGACTGAGAAGCAGAATACTTGCTACTGTCCAGGAGGAGGGGCCTGGACCCAAACGACTTTAGGAATGAACTTGAGAGGTGAGTCAAAATACAGCCTACATGGATCACAGATTGAAGACCCGATGGGGTGATGGTAGCCCCACAGGGTATCAGTTTGGTCAGATGACACCAAGGAGCTCACGGTGAACCTCAACCCCACATCCTGGAACTCCTAGGCCATAAGTATAACCTTAGGAAAAGGGAGGAGAAACCCCAATTTAAATGAAATTATGTTTTCACCATCCACAGGGAAGACTAAAAACAGAACGTAAGTCGAGCTGGAGGAGAAGACATTTACATTTCTTGTATATCTGTATTTGTGGATGAGTTTTGAACCCACTACCTATAGAGAAGGACATGAAATCCACTTAGAGAACAATGGAGGAAGAACATAAACCAGAATTTGAATCAGAATCAGCTTTGAATGTAGACCTTCTTTACTCACCCAGTGAATTCAAAAAGCTCCTCTGCCCCTCCACTCTTTAAAATTTTTTTAATGTTTATTTATTTTTGAGAGAGAGAGAGAGAGAGAGAGCAAGGAGGAGCAGGGAGAGGAAGGAGACACAGAATCCAAAACAGGTTCCAGGCTTCAAGCCAGATATAGGGCTTGAACCCACGAACCATGAAATCATGTCCTGAGCCAAAGTCCGACTGAGCCACCCAGGCACCCCTATGTCCACTCCTTTTAAAGTCAGGTTAATACATTCATTAACAAGTCCTTTCCACTTCACTTCCTTGACATCATCCCCTTCTTCCTATTCCACTGCCACCTCCTTAGCCCAGGCCCTCATCATTTCCCTTTTGCACTAATATATTAACAACAACAAAAACAACAACAAGGTAACATTTATTTGAGCCTCATTATGTGGCAGGCATTGTACTCTTTGCTGTATCTCTATCACTTTTTTTTAACTGTCACATCAACTTTATGAAGTAGGTACTATGTTTTCTTTTAATGTTTATTTATTTTTGAAAGAGAGAGAGAATGAATGAGGGAGGAGCAGAAATAAAGGGAGACACAGAATCGGAAGGAGGTTCCAGGATCCGGGCTGTCAGCACAGAGCCTAACGTAGGGCTTGAACTCACGAACTGTCAGATCATGACCTGAGCCAAAGTTGGATGCTTAACCAACTGAGCCACCCAAGTGCCCCAGGAGGTATCATCTTTATCCCCATTTCACAGATGAGAAAACGGAGGTGCAAAGAAGCAAATGATCCACAGCCATACAACTAGAAAATAGTGAAGCCAAAAAATCTGGACCCAAGGTTAAATCACTGCACCACACTGCCTCCCTTTACTTTCCTCACTCTCTCTGCATCTAGTATTTTGTGTCTCCCCTCCACATTGTTACCCACATAATCTTTCTAAACCATAAATCTGAACAGAGTACATCTTAGATAAAATCTTTCAATGGTTACCCATCACTTTTAGCATAAACTTTGAACTTCTTAGAAAAGTGTACAGGACATGATTCAGCTCCTGCCTACTTTTCCACTCCATCCCATAGGCATATTCCCTTGCCAGTACAAAACTAGTGACAGTTATTCCCTGCCCCAAATGAATGGACAAGACACACCTCACACCCCCCCTCACACACACCCCAATTCCTATTGGTTCCTTTCAGGAATCCACTTATGTGCTTCCTGGTTTTAGAAGTACCTTTTTAGCATCCTATCCTAAATATACAGTATTAAATTCTAATCACGAACTTTTTTGTCTGATCAGTGATTCTGTTTGGTTTTTTTTTTTTTTTTTTTTTTTTTTTTTTTGCTCACTGCACTGTGAGCATCCTAAAGCCAAGTCTATATTTTCATTGTTTGGATTGGGCCTGAATGTATCAGGTACCCAATACAATTACCAAATGAAATAATCGATCAAAATGCCTTTCTTTTCTTCATGTTTTCTGCCTATTTCAACAATAATTTCACAAATATAAATTGTACATCTGCTAAATGCCAGGCACTTTGACATGTACTTTGAAATTCAGTTTTCCCAGCAATAGTGTAAGATAGATGTTATCATTCCAGTTTCAAAGATAAAAGAAAACTAAATTTAAAAAGTGCATATACAATAGGATGCAAGGGGCACCTGGCTGGCTCAGTCAGTGGAGCATGAGACTCTTGGTCTCGCAGTTGTGAGTTCAAGCCCCACATTGGGCACAGAGATTTTTTTTTTTAGAGAACAGAATGCAATAATATTACTTGAGGGATTTTCTGAGAATTGAAGATAACACGAATAAGTACCAAGTACTAGATCCTGAACATAGGAGCAACTCAATGACTGGTAATCTTTAGAATTTGTTATCAGTGATAAGTGCCAGGATTTATTAGTGCCTCTTAATTGTGTGTCAGTGCTGCTCTAGATCTACCACAGCTGCTCATAACTTAAAATTAATGGCTCATCTTCCTTTCCTAAGGCTATTTGCTATGACTTCCCTTCCTCAGTGTTCATTCTAATCCTTGGTGCTCTCCTTAGTTCCCATAAGGTCCACATGGCTAGTTTCTAGAGATCATTTCACAAAATGAGACACAGCTCCCCTCTAGAGACTTCTTGACCTTGCTTTGGGGAATACATTCTTACATTTTTCCCAGCATTACAAAACAATTTCCGTCCTGGCTTTAAAAAAACTGAATGCTGCCCGCTTCTTGTCATTTTGAGAGTTGATGAGTTGCAGCCTTGCCTAAGCACAGTGAGGCTAGCACAGAGAACCAGCTGGCTCTTCTCAGATGAACCATGCAAGACTCACTCAAACCTGGTTTCACTTTCCAGCCCCTCTCACTGGCACATGGAAATGCTTGTGCTCTATAATGCTAATGGAGCATCATGCAATATTTACTTCCCACTGTGGGGTGAGGTTAGCTCTGCCCACCACAAATGAGCTGTCCCTGTCCCTTCTCAGATGCCAGCCCCAACCATGCCCCAACCCTGCCTACCCTGGCCCCCTCTGGCACTCCCCAGGGAGGTGGGGAGAGGAAAAGAAGGCAAGGAAAAACCACGAGGGGTCCCCTACCAGCTCATACTCACTCAGAAAGGAGGATCTAAATTTGAAGATCCTAGTGTTAGAGGAAGGAACCTCAAAGCCAACTAGTTCAATGGCCATTAAATTTCTTTGCATGTGGGCCAATTCAGGAAAAATAAAAACATTTATAGGTGTGGCAGCAATGGATATTTGCAATTCAACTGACATTTTTCACCCCAAGTTTCCTCATGCCTCATGACCCTCTCTTGTCGAGGCATGCCTTGGCAGATAGAATATGAGGCATGCGTTACCTCAAAAAAAAGATGACACAGAGGCTCCTGGGTGGCTCAGTCAGTCAAGCATCAGGTCATGATCTCACATCTCATGGTTCCTGTGTTTGAGCCCTGAGTGGGGCTCTGTGCTGACAGCTTCAGAGTCTCCCTCTCTCCTTGCCCCTCCCCGGCTCATGCTCTCCTCTCTCTCTCTCTCTCTCAAAAGTAAATAAACATTAAAAAAAATTTTTTTTAAAGATGACACAGCAGGCTGCAGATAATAATTCTTGGCTTAGGAATTTCAAAAGCCTAAACTGAGGCTTAATAATAATATTTAATAATAATAAAAACTAAGCATTTTACATGTCTTCTCTTATTTAATCCCCATAATAATCGTATTATATGGTAGAGACAGAGTAATGGTCCCTCAAAGATCTCCATGCCCTAAGCCCTGAAACCTGTGAATATGTTAATACAGATGAGATTTAGTTAAGGATTTTGAGATGGAGAAATTAGCCTGGATTATCCAGGTGGGTCCCATGTAATCACAAAGATCCTTGTAAAAGGGAAGCAGAAAAGCCACAGTCAAGGATGTGATGGTGGAAGTGGAGGAGTGGGAAGACAGTGGAGGGGAGTTCAAGCAATCGCTCCTATAAGCCAGGATCAGGGAATGTTTGATTATTTTTCTGATCTGGACAAGGTTCATATTTTGTTCTGACCTAACTATGCAGGGGTTCCATTTTTGCCTTGATCCATCCCAGTTGCAGAGCATGCTTGACTGATATCACTGTTTTACCAAATTGTTTATGTTCAACAAGGAAACAGTAATGCCTGGCTAATAGCACCAAGCTAGCTGTCAGATCAGGGGCCACTTCTTTCTTTCTCATTTTTCATATAGCTTGTATAATCACCCATTCAACATTACATTCTTCATTCTCCAGTTGTTTCCAGATTTTCAGTAAAACTGTAAATTTAGGCCTCAAATTGTCTTAAACAATAAAGGAGTTTGGCTCTTGTGACTCATGTCAAGAAAATGAAAAGAGCAGTCACAGACTGGAAGAAAATACGTGCAAATAAAACAAAGCCCTTGTGTGTGCAAGATACAATAATGAACTCTCAAAACTCGAGAAAGCAAACCTAATTTTTAAAAGTGAAAAGATCAGCACTTTTCAAAAGAAGATAGACATTTGGCATAAAACATGAAAATATGCTCGACATCACTACTTAATAGGGAAATGCACAAAGAGATGCTAGTATACATTTACCAGAATGGCTAAATGAAAGACTAACCACACCAAGTGCTAGCAAGAATGTAGCAGAACTGGAACTCTCACAGTTGCTGGTGGGATGTAAAGTAGAACAGCTATTTTGGAAAACAGTTGGGCAAAGTTAAAACATATACCTATGGTGTAACCCAGCCATTTTGCTCTTAGGTATTTACCCAAGAGAAATGGAAATATATGTCCCTACAAAGACTTGTATACAAATGATCATAGCAATTTTATTTGTGGGCAAAAACTGGAAACTACCCATATGTCCATTAACAGGTAAATGGATATGCAAATTGTAGTACATCCATATAGCGGTATACTACTAATAATAAGAAATAATACTCAGTAATAAAAAGGAATGAACTTTTGATGTCTACAACATAAATTTCAAAATAATTATGCTAAATGAAAGAAGGCAGACCCCCCCCAAAATACATTTATATCATTCTATTTATATACAACTCAGCAAATGCAACTAAGAAAAAAGAGAAAGAAAATGCAACTAATCTGTAGTGAAAGAAAGCACACCAGCTGTTGATGGGAAATGGGGAGGAGCTGGAGTGATTTCAAAGGAGCTGAAAAAA
Organism: Cryptoprocta ferox; assembly: GCA_028646485.1. Taxonomy (NCBI): domain Eukaryota; kingdom Metazoa; phylum Chordata; class Mammalia; order Carnivora; family Eupleridae; genus Cryptoprocta; species Cryptoprocta ferox. Next base: position 27,867,706 of record CM053570.1, on the reverse strand, counting down.
CTTCTGGAGGTAATGGATAGGTTCACTATCTTGTTAGTGACGGCTTTACAGGATATGCATATGTCAAATCTCATCAAATTCTAAACTTTAAATACATGCCATTTATCGTATGTCTCAACAAAACTGTTTTAAAAAGCAGGGGGGCAGGTCACCTGGGTGGCTCAGTTGGTTGAGCATCCCCTCTTGATTTCGGCTCAGGTCATGATACCAGGGTGTGGGATCGAGCCCTTCTTTGGGCTCCATGCTGGTCCTGGAGCCTACTTGGGATTCTCTCTCTCTCTCCCTGCCCCTGCACCTACTGCCTGCCCACCCCCCTCACCCCATCCATGATCTCTCTCAAAAAAAAAAAAAAAAAAAAAAGCAGGGGACAAGTAAAGGTGGGTCAGTGAAAGCAGTGATTGTCATCAGAGATCCATTTTCTTTCCCTTTCTCCACTTGTACTTCCTGGAAAACAAAGCTTCCCCCTGATTGACAGGAATTTCCAAACAAGAGACTGGGACCCGAAAATCACCCAGATTGGATATGCATGGATCATGTGGTTACCAAACAATCACCACTGACAGGAAACGATGTAGTGAACAGGGCCCACTGCTGCTGCCATGTCATAAATCTTTGTAGCTTTCATGATTTTTTTAAGAATTTCACAAGTAGAATTACTGTGGGGAAAAAAGGTATACCCAATTTTTTTTTTAACATTTACTTATTTTTGAAAGAGAGAGAAAGAGAATGCAAGCGGAGCAGAGAGACAGGGAGACACAGAACCTGAAGTAGCCTCCAGGCTCTGAGCTCTCAGCACACAGCCCAATGCAGGGCTTGAACTCACAAATGGTGAGATCATGACCTGAACCAAAGTTGGATGCTTAACCAACTGAGCTACCCAGATGCTGTAAAAATTAGCCAAAATTTTGAGGCTTAATACCCTGGGGAAAAAAAAAAGAAAAGAAAGCACACCTGAAAGGGTAATTAAGGAGAGATTACTGAAGGACTACTTACAAAGGAATGAGAATTAAGGGCTGGTGAAACTGCTGGGCACTGACTACAGGAACTGAGGGTGGAGTGAAGGGTGGGGAAACCTTTGCATTTTCTAGACCTGAAGGGTGAATGGAGAGCTTTTCTTGGAATCTGGTGAGGATGAAGACTGGAGGAAAGGAGGTTTGGGGATAGGTGGGTATGGCCTTACGTATGGAACACAGTTCAGCCAATCTGGGGCCCAGTAGGAAGGGAGCTGGGGAAATAAAACCACAACCTCTCTCCTGCTCCTCACCTCTCACCTGCCAGTTACCTGGCCTCTCCCAGACACCAGTGCATGATATGACCCAGTCAATAGAGATCATCCTCCCAGGGCACAGAGCAGAGTGGAGGGAGTAGACAGTGGATGTAGAGAGAATATTCAATACAATACTTCTTGCTAAATTGCTTTCCACAAAGCTATTGTTAAAAAATTATTATTTGCGAGGCACCTGGGTGGCTCAGTCAGTTAAGTGTCAGAGTTCAGCTCAGGTCATGATCTCAAGGTTCGAGCCCCCAGTCGGGCTCTGAGCTGACAACTCAGAGCCTGGAGCCTGCTTCAGATTCTTTATCTCCCTCTCTCTCTGCCCCCCCTCCCCACTCTGTGCTCTCTCTCAAAAATAAACATTAAAAATCAATAAAAATTAAACAATAAATTAAAATTGGTATTTGCCTTTTTAAAAATACTGCTTGGAGGTGATTAATGAGGAGCTTCCATGCCCTGCTAAGAAACAGACTCCTGTCCTACCCTTGCCCCCAAATTGTTTGCCAAATATGTTTGATATTGTCCTATAACAACTGAAGTTCTCTGAAAGGGAGGACAGCAGAGCATCTAGCACAGCAAACAGTGAATGGCTGGGTTTTTAAAAAAATATTTATGTATTTATTTTGAGAGAGAGCCCCAGAATGGGAGGGGCAGAGAGAAAGGGAGAGAGAGAATCCCAAGCAGGCTCCGTGCCATTGAGCCAAAATCTGACTCAGACACAACCAACTGAGCCACCCAGGTGCCCCCAGGGAATGACATTTTAAAGGAGAGTTTTGCCATTCCAGTAGCACAAACCACCTCAAATCAAAAGAAAGTCAAGATGTTCTCTTTCTCTAGGCTCTTCACTCTCCCCACATTCATAAGCTGAACAGTTTTAGTTGCATAAAAATATAAAATATCAGGGCGCCTGGCTGGCTCAGTCAGAAGAGTACACAACGCTTAATCCTGGGGTTGTGAGTTCAAGCCCCATGTTGGGTATAGAGATTACTAAAAAAACAAAACAAAACAAAACAAAACAAAACAAAATATATATAATATCAGTCCCCTCAATTTATCATTAAGGGTATAAACATAGGGGAGGTGACACAGAATAAAAGAGATGGGACATTCTATCTGAGAATAAACCATTTTAAGAAAGAGGAAAGCAACTGAGAAAAGATAGTGACTTCCATATAAAACACCGAGGAATTCTTTGATTTCCAAGACTTGGTGTCTATTATAAAGTTATGTTGTTAATGGTTTTTATTGCAGTATCAGGGGGTGCAGTCTAAGCAGTGACCTTCTCCAGACCAGATTTGTCTGGTTGTACCGGCAAATCACTTAGGTCAAATCCTATTAAGTGTGGGCTACGGAGTCTATATAAAAATGTATAAATCCTATATAAATATATATATATTAAATATATACAATCATATATATATTTGTGTATATATAAGTTATATAAATCCTATCCATGGCAGGGTTTCTCAAACTTTGATGTGCAGGGGAATCATGTAGGATCATTTAAAAATGCAGATTCCATTTCAATAGGCCTGGTGTGTGGGGCTTGAGACCCTCTGCCTTCTCCCGAGTTCCCAGGCATTGTGGATACTGCTGGTTGGGGAGCACACACTGAATAGCAAGGCTATAAAACAGGGCTGCAAACTCAAAGTCCAAGCCTGCAGCAGATGGAGGAGGATACAACATAACATGTTGGGGACTAGTGGGAAGTGTGGTGAACTGAGGCATGCATTCTCTGCCTTTAAGCGTTCAAGCAGCAAAACTGTGCTCTCCCAAGGAAAGCAAGTCTGTGGTTGAATTCCACCCCACCAGTTTTCAGCGATGCACAGAAAAGGCAGGCAGGCATGCATGACCTAGTAGCAAAGCCTGAATAATAAACAAGAGGCCTAATTTTTGCTTGCTCAGAATTTTCTGTTTAGCCTCACCATGGACTCATGTCTGTGTTACTGAGAACAGAGACTTTAACATTGTATTGAGCTGTTGCGCTTAAAAGGTTCTAAAAGATACTTGGGCACAGGTAGTATGCCTCTGCTCGCTCTCTCTCGCTCTCTCTCTCTCTCTCTCTCTCTCTCTCTGTCTCTGATAGTAAAACACAAAAGGGTCAGAGCAACATTCTCCCCTAATTGCAGTTAGGTGTTATTTTGGCACCTTTGAAGGTTCCTCTAAAGTCACACAGGTGGCAGTTCCAGGTTGATGCAATTGTTCCCAGTGGAAACAGCAGCCACCATGCCAGGCAAGGTGATGCCTACAGGGAAGGGGCTGGAGCAGGAGGGAAAAAAGCCACATAGTAACTAAAAGTTGCTCATGAGAACATCCAGAAATAACAGGATGGGGTGAGATGGGGGTCTCCAAGAGCTAGGAACCTACACTGGTAGGTAGGACAAGACTCAGCCAAACACAGGTTATGTTAAGGTCACTGGAGGGGTGGGGTACCTGGGTAGCTCAGTCAGTTAAGTGTCTGACTTCAGCTCGGGTCATGATCTCACAGTTCGTGAGCTCAAGCCCTGAGTTGAGCTCTCTGTGTTGAGCTCTGTGCTGACAGCTCAGAGCCTGTATGGAGCCTGCTTCAAATTCTGTCTGTCTGTCTCTCTGTCTCTGGTTCTCCCCTGCTCACGCTCTGTCTGTTTCTGTCTCTCAAAAATAAATAAACGTTTAAAAAAAAAAGATCACTAGAGGGGCGTCTGGGCACCTAGGTGGCGTTGGCTCAGTCCATTAAGCATCTGACTTTGGCTCAGGTCATGATCTCACAGTTGGTGAGTTCAAGCTCCACTTCAGGTTCTGTGCTGACAGCTCAGAGCCTGGAGCCTGCTTCGGATTCTGTGACTCCCTCTCTCTCTACCCTTCCCCCTGCTTGTGCTCGTGCTCTTATCTCTCCGTCTCTGTCTGTCTCTCTCTCTCAAGAATAAATATTTAAAAAAAAAAAGATTACTGGAAACTTTCATTTGTCTCATGTGATCATTTGTACCTCTATTGTTTTATACTCCATCTTCATTCCCATCTTTTGAAACAGCCTACATCGGCACAGTTCAATAGAGACACACTGTGGATCACAGTAATTTTAAATGTTCTAGAAGCTACATTTTCAAAAGTAAAAAAATGCAATTTATTTTAGTAATATATTTTAACCCAATATGCCAAAAATATCATTTCAACATGAATTTAATATTTAAAAGGTGAGATTTTAAATATTATATTAATTTTTTGGTACTAAATCTTTGAAATAAGTGTGTGTTTCATTCTTAGAGCACATCTTCAACTCAGACTAGCCACCTTTTGAGTGTTCAATAGCCATAAATGGGTGGTGGCTACCATACTGGGCAGCAAAGGATTAGACTACATCTTGTCTTATAGTTTAAGAACTCATTTTACATACATACTCTTATTCTATAGGATGATTTCCACAAAACATTAAACATCATATACTTGTATCCTAAAGTTTATTCTAAAATACATTACAATATAATTTATATGATCATTAATCTACTTTAATAAAAATACATTCCAAATAGTATATTTATTCATCTTTCTGAACTCCAAGTGCTTTAGTGGAGAAAAAAATATGGTCCCATCTAGCCATGAAGCTAAATGTTAATAGCTTTAGTTAATGGAACTTAATAAAATTGGCAGAATTTTGTCTCACTCTTGGTGCTGTGTATTTCAGTTAGAGGTTACTTGAAGATTTAAAACCTGAAACAGGGATGCGTGGGTGGCTCCATCAGTTAAACATCCAGCTCTTGGTTTCGGCTCAGGTCATGATCTCCCAGTTGGTGGAATGGAGTCCTGCATCAGGCTCTGTGCTGGCAGCAAGGAGTATGCTTGGGATTCTCTCTCTCCCCCTCTCTCAATATAAACTTAGAAAAAAAACTGAAACAAAGTACTGTGTAGTTTTTAAGTGTTTTGGAGAGAAGTGAGGCATTTTAAAATTACCTACCTACTTTATTTGAGACTATTGAAATGGTAGTTTATTATTTTTTTGAAGATTTTATTTTTTAAGTAATTTCTACACCCAGTATGGACCTCAAACTCACAACCCCAAGATCAAGACCCACACACTTCACCAACTGAGCCAGCAAGGTGACCCTGAAGTGATAACTTAAGTAAGCTATACCTAGAGTGATCATAGGCTCCAGTTTTCTAGGAATAATTCCAGTTTATACCTGTTGCTCCATCGTAATTATTAATGATTCCCCCTTTCACTCTCAAAACTATCCCAGTTTGAACAATTTTGTGTAAAGTATTACAAACGTATACAGCTTATGCTTACATATTCTTTCTCAAAAAACCCCAAAACCTCCTATGTTGAGTTTTCCTGTGTACAACCTTGTACTCAGGGTAAAACAAGAACAAAGGACATTTCTGTCTTTTTTTACTCTTTCTTCCAAGACTATACTCAATAGACTCAATTTACATAAGTGAATTGACCCACGGGCATAATAGAGTCCCTTTATTTTCTGTGTTTCTTTCTTTAAGATTATTTTGTCCCTGTAAGATGTTCATTTCTGAACTCTTAGCAATATGTTAGTATTCAAATTTTGCAAAAAAGATGCTATGTGGGTATAAATAATTCTTCCTGCCACTAAGGTAATATAATTACTTATTTTTTTCCCTTTGCTTTATTCACAATTCTTTATTGAGCTTGCTTTATTTTCATTTTTATTGTTTTCTTCCAAGATTTTATTTAATTTTTTTAATGCTTATTTATTTTTTAGAGAGAGAGACAGAGCATGAGCAGGGGAGGGCAGAGAAAGAGGGAGATACAGAATCTGAAGCAGGCTCTAGGCTCTGAGCTGTCAGTATAGATCCCGATGTGGGGCTCGAACTCATGAACCATGAGATCATGACATGAGCTGACGTTGGACATTTAACTGACTGAGACACCCAGTTAAATGGGCGACCCCTCAAGATTTTATTTAAATTCAAGCTAGTTAACATATAGGGTAATATTGCTTTTAGGAGTAGAATTTAGTGATTCATCACTTACATATATCCCAGTGCCCATCACAAATGCCCTCCTTAATGCCCATCACCCATTTAGCCCACCCTTTCCTTTGTCTCTGACCCAGAAATCTCATGTCTTCTGCCTGCATCCATGAAACTGTGACAGCCTAACTTGATAGCTCACAGGTAGGGTAAAAGTTGGGCTCTTTCCAGTTCTTGATGTAAACTTCTTCAAACCCAGTTGGCCACAACTTTCACTTCAGTCACTCCTGCAGTAACTTGTTCCTAATTTTGTGCAGAAGCAATTTGATAGTACCTTTGCTTCAACTGGTGATATGTTCTTCTACCTGTCTGCTGTGGGGAACCTGTGACACCCCTGTGTAGAACACCCAGAAGATCCCACTCCATGCTCTGACATGTGCAGCCTGCAAGAGAAGAGGAAGTTGACCAATAGGGAACAGAAACCAAAAGATATAAACGTGCTTCCTCTTTTAAACCCAGGTGTAAAGTTCTACATACATTTCTACAATAAAAGCCCCCTCAGAGGACCATATGCCAATCAGCCATGGGGTAGCCAACCTCTGAACATATCCTTGTTGCCTTCTCCTCTTTCCTGCCTTGTATGCCTGCTTCCTAGAATCACACTGTTTAATGTTACTGGCCTTAAGGAGAACCCATACAAAGATACCATCTTATATGTCCTGACTTTAGCAATTGTTATTTTCCCATAAGTTAATGTCCAGAATATTTGAAGAGTTATTGATGCATTGGTGTTAGGACTAATCTATTTAGTGTAAAGAGTCTGGGATCATGGGTTCTAACAGAATACCAATGTTTTTCAGGTGTGTTAAGAAGAACATTTAGTCCTTCTATTAATTTCTATTATAGGACTTACTTCCTAATATCATATTGAAAAAGAGCAAATGTAAAATGATAACCACAAAATGGGATGGAAGAGCAAAGTGGGCATATCCCGTAAACACAGTTTTTATAACTGTCTACTTAAGTTTTACTAAAATAAAGTCAGGAAAATTAGAATGCTGGTTGTTAGACCAATTTTACAATAAATTGCTCACTTTGTTCAAGCAAAATGTAAAGTTTAAGGAAGTTTATCCTTTATTTTTAACATTCATAGTGACTATCCATGGGTAAACTGCAGTGGAAATGTGGTGGAAAGAATGCATTGGCCAGGGGTCTTGCTACAAGGAACTATCTTGTAAAGTTAACTTGCTTTGACAAGTTCCAGATGTGCTGCATCTTACCAGAATTTCTGAGATACTGGAGCCTATCATAGATCATGGAGATGTGATCTCTTGCTATATAGAAGATGAGTGTTTATATAAGCAGTTGTCTACTTATAGGATTGAAAAATAGAACATACGGGGTTTTTATTTTAATCTTTTTTGGTAAGACTGTTTATTTGGGATATTATCCTTTACACGTCACATTAAGAAGGCATCAATCATTTTAATTCCAGGGCCTCTGTTTTTCCTTTCATTTTTTGGTTGCCACCCTCAGCCACTTTCTTAGCACATAGCTCACTATCTTCGGCTAATAGGCATTGGATCCTCTTCAGCTCCGTATAGCGTGTTCTGAGATCACTGTTACCTTTTTTAAGCACTTTCGGATTTCCAATGAGGTACCATAAAAATCATTTTTAAAAGTTTATGATGTAACTTATTTTAATTTGTTCCAAATTTTAAGGCACATGTACTACTTCATGTGGGTAGGGGAGACAATGTATTAGAACGTATGTGTAATAAGTAGGACGTAAACTGTTAAGGATTACAAGCATTGCTACTGAAGGACGTTGAAGTAATTTTACTGGCTTTACCACAATTTCCAGCTCTGCAAGTACAGAAAGAAAAGACTCAGAGGATCTTTACCTTCACTTGAAGGAGGCACTGAGTCTTTGCTGGCTTCTCTTCCCTGGTGTCAACATTAAACATCCAAATAACCGTCCATCTATAGTCACGCTGTTAACAAAGACTTCAGTGTATGGAGTTGTGCCATAAATCCTCTATCTCTGCCTTTTGTATTTTTCTCACATGAAAAGTATAAATTGAGGTTTTCCTGTCAAGAAAACGAAACTACCATTAGAAAATACTAGGCATAAATCTTAACTGTTGTAATTAACAATGCTAAAGTATCTGTGTCCTTTTTCACCCCACACTAAATAGCTGATTTATTGTATTGTAAAAATTTGCCCTGTACTCCTTAATCACATTTGTTTAATTTGTATATTTGTGCTACAATACAAGCTGCTTTTGTGATACTACAGGAGTTGTCAAACTTCTTCCATCAAAAGCCAGATAGTAAGTATTTTAGACTTCGAGGGCTACACAGCTCAGTAGTGGCAACTACTCAATACTGCCATTGTAGGGCAACAGTAGCCATAGACAATACGTAAACACATGAGTGTGGCTGTGTACCAATAAAACTTTATTTACGGGCACTGAAATTTGTTTTTATATAATTTTCATGTATCACAAAATATTATTTAAAATTTTTTTTCAAGAATTTAAAAGTGTAAAATACATTCTTAGCTTGTTTTGTGTACAAAAACAGGCAGCACACTAGATCTGGCCCACAGACTAATTCACAGACCACTGATGCTCCAATATCAAACTTATTAAAGTCTGTCATTATGTTTAAGGGTTCAGAGTAAATTGTGCTTGTGCCTCCATTTTAACTTACATTTTAATATTTCAGGGGAGGGGCAGAGATTTACAACCTAACTGTAAAACTTTGGGATAAAGTTTGGTATTTAAAAAAATTTATGTATGTATGTATGTATGTATGTATTTTTGAGAGACAGAGAACAAGCAGGGGAGGGGCAGACAGAAAAGGAGACACAGAATCCAAAGATGGCTCCAGGCTCTGAACTGTCAGCAGAGCCCAGCACAGATTCCCACACAGGGCTCAGACCCACAAACTGTGAGATCATGACCTGAGTAAAAGTCGGATGCTTAACCGACTGAGCCACTCAGGCACCCCTAAAGTTTAGTACTTAAAACCTAAAACAAAGAAAAAAAACTATTCTACATCTGAAAAATCACTAGCTCTGAACCCCAATTAACATTACTGTATTAAACTATATCTTGATAAACCATCTTAAAAATAATGCACATTTACTCCTTTGAGTTTTTTTTAAATAAATGTGGACTAATTCAAATCTTATCCTGGAATTTAAAAACATACAGGGATATTAAAAGTTCTAAGGGATATTAAAAGTTCTATACAATATTGATATATATATCATTTTAAGAATTTACTCCCTAGTATATTTCTTTTCTGGCAAAAGGGCATCAAGACAAAGGCCCTGAACTTGAAATTTCTAGGGATTTTTCAAAACCTTAAATCATCTTCTTTAAAGATAACAAGGAATGGGAAGTCAAACCATTATGACTTCACTGGGGTGAATATTCTTCCCATTAATAGCTAAACTGAAATTGTCAGCCTGCTTCAGAGTGGTACCAGATGCTACAGTGTTTCAGTGCCTGGAGATGAAACTTGACACATCCCAGGATTTGCTCCTTGACCTCCCAGCCCTACTAGTATTTTACTTTACATTGTAGCTCAGTAAATGGAAAAAATAAAATAAAATAAATAAGACAGAATGAAAAACAAAACTCAACTTTCATAAGTTTGCATTTAAATTTTAAAAATATGAATTTGTTCCTATGACTCTCTGAATTTTAGTAACAATGACAAGATTTATTAGAGTGTTTGAAATCTATGTTTTAGAGGAAAAATATGTTGTTTTTCTTTGTATGCTGCAGTCACCTTCAGGTATAACATGATGTTATTTTATCCTATAAATATTTTTTCTTCCTTGTCAGATTTCCAGGTATTTCTTACAAAGCTTCCCATTCTTCATATTTTTAATTTTGAAACTGGGTTACAACTACCTATAGGTACGACAAAGATGGACAGAGGAACAAAGAAGACAGCAAGATAGATTTTATACTAAACAGCTTTGATTCCTTTTTTTAAACCTAATTCTAAAAGAATTAAATCTCTTAAAACTATGCCACAAAATAATAAGACAAAAATTAGTATCTTCTTTCTAAAAATAGAGCATGCAATTACTTGTACTTTCAACTTCAATTTAAAATTTAACTTAATCTGAGCCATTTATTTACTAGCTATGTTGAATGAAACATTTAAAAAATATAGTTGATGTCTACTGGAAAACCTGTATATCCACAGGCAAAAGAATGAAGTTGAACTTTTACCTAAAACTATATACAAAAATTAATTCAAATGGACCAAAGTCCTAAACGGAAGAGCTAAAACTGTATATTTCTTAGAAGAAAACAAAGGACAAAACCTCACAATATTAGATTTGGCAATGATTTCTTGGCTCTGACACCAAAGGCACAGTCAACAAAAGAAAATATAGACAAATTGGATTTTATGAAAATGAAAAAATTTTGTGCATCAAAAGACACTATCAACAGAGTAAAAAGGCAACCCACAGAATAGGAGAAAAATTTGCAAATCACATAGCTGATAACGGATTAATATCCAGAATATATAGAGAACACCTAAAATTTAACAACAAAATCCAGTTCAAGAATGGGCAAAGGACATGAATAGACATTTCTTTAAAGAAGATATACAAGGGGCGCCTGGGTGGCTCAGTCAGTTAAGCGACCGACTTCGGCTCAGGTCATGGCCTCACAGTTCATGAGTTCGAGCCCTGCGTCGGGCTCTGTGCTGACAGCTCAGAGCCTGGAGCCTGCTTCAAATTCTGTCTCTCTCTCTCTGCCCCTTCCCCACTCATGTTCTGTCTCTCTCTCCCTCTCAAAAATAAAAATAAACATTAAAAATTTAAAAAAAAAGAAGATATACAAATGATCGACAAGCACTTGAAAAGATGCTCAACTTCACTAATCATTAGAGAAATTCAAATCAAAACCACAGGAGATACAACCTCACACCCATTAGGATGGCTCCTATTTAAAAAACAAAACAGAAAATAACAAGTGTTGATGAGAATGTGGAGAAATTAGAACCCTTGTGCAATTTTTTCTTAATAGTTATGATTTTGGCTCTTTATTGCTTTTCCAGTTAATCAGGAAGTGAGTATCTAGATAAACATCTCTGAGGCACTTTCCTAACCAATATTGGACAAAGGTGAAGTCAAACCCAAGCCCTAGATGAGCAAATCTGATTCTAATACTAACAAAGACATTGTTGGAATTTACACAGACTCATTGTTTTTAAATTTGAGGGGACAATGCTCCTAAGTTTATGTCAGAGGAAGTAATCAACACTCCAATTATGTGTTAGAGGAAGCAAGAAAAAATAAATCTCTCCAGGATCCATAATATAAGATCACAAGCTTTCTAAGAATCAAATTAAGATATTTTAATAGTTTTAAATCTCCTAAAAGAAAGACAAAGCAAGCTTACTTTACAAATGAGCAGACATCTACTGTAAAACAACTGAGGGTGATTTTGCCCCTCAACGGACATTTGCCAAGGTCTGGAGACATTTTTTTGGTTGTCACAACTGGCTTCTAAGGGGTAGTAGTCAGGGATGCTTGCTGCTAAACATCGGACAATGCACAGGGACAGCCTCCTATAACAGAATTATCTGGCCCTGATAAAACTCAGCCCTGAGTGCTGAGGTTGAGAAACTCTACTATAAACCTTCTAAGTTATAACATGGAATCAAAACCATTTAATTTTTTGTCACCTTTAACATTCTTGAATCATACTCCTAATACTGGACAGAAAAATGGTCAGATGGATCCTCTCTGTGGTTCCCAAAATTAACAATATGCTACTTATACTCTTGATGGAAAACTGAATATGATGAATTATAAACTAGGACAAGAATAATTTTACACAGAGGAATGTCTTTTAAAACTTGCACTTAAAATCAAGTCATTTCTTAAAAAATGGTGTTCTGGGATGCCTAAGTGGCTCAGTCAGTTAAGCGACCAACTCTTGATTTCATGTTAGGTCATGATCTCACAGTTCGTGGGTTCAAGTACCATATCAGGCTCTGTGCTGATAGGGCGGAATTCTCTTTCCCTCTCTCTCTCTGCCCCTCCCCAGCACTCTTTCTCTCTCACTCTCAAAATAAAGAAATACATAAATAAAAAATAGTGTTCTCGTCATTTAAGATTATTAGCATTCAGAGTATATGCTTTACATTATTTTCCCTACCGATTGTGTATTTTTCACAATATTCATACAATCCTGAATAGGTTTGTAAGTACGACAGTATACATGGTCTATTTAAATGAGCTCTTGTGAAGAACCTATGTTAAAATGTCAGGAATTTTTCCATCCAGCTATTTTACAGGAACCAATATAGAAAACTATCTCCAGTATTGTTATTGCTTGACTTGTTCTCAGAAACACAGAAATCTAGAACTCCACAAGACCCTACAGATGACTTAATTGCCTTCCCTTTCAAAGATGGTGAGGCCCAAACAATGTTCTCATAAGTAGGACTGTAACCACAGAAGTTGGAAGCCAGAGAATTAACTAATTGCAATCATTTTCACTGATAATTTTTACATTTAACAGTGCATCGAACTCACTTTTAAATACATAAAAAATACATTTTAAACACCGGGCTTACATTATCCTTGGAATATTAAATCCAGGAGTCTACCCTAAATTGACTAACCATTAAGTTTTTTTTTAATTTCTTTATAGTTTATTGTCAAATTGGTTTCCATAAAACACCCAGTGCTCATCCCCACAAGAGCCCTCCTCCATGTCCATCACCCCCCTTCCCTTTTCCCCCTCCCCCTTCAGCCCTCAGTTTGTTTTAAGTATTCAAGAGTCTCATGATTAGCCTCTCTCCCTCTCCCTATTTCCCCCCCTTCCCCTCCCCCATGGTTCTCTGTTAAGTCTCTCCTGTTACACTTATGGGTGAAAACATATGGTATCTGTCCTTCTCTGCCTGACTTATTTCACTTAGCATGACACCCTTGAGTTCCATCCACATTGCTACGAATGGCCAGATTTCATTCTTTCTCATTGCCATGTAGTATTCCATTGTATATATAAACCACATCTTCTTGATCCATTCATCAGTAGATGGACATTTAGGCTCTTCCCATGATTTGGCTATTGTTGAAAGTGCCGCTATGAACATTGGGGTACATGTGCCCCTCTGCATCAGCACTTCCGTATCCCTCGGATAAATCCCTAGCAGTGCTATTGCTGGGACATAGGGGAGTTCTATTGTTAATTTTTTGAGGAACCTCCACACTGTTTTCCAGAGCGGCTGCACCAGTTTATATTCCCACCAGCAGTGTAGGAGGGTGCCCGCTTCTCCACATCCTCACCAGCACCTATAGTTTCATGTTTTGTTCATTTTAGCCACTCTGACTGGCGTGAAGTGGTATCTCTGTGGTTTTGATTTGTATTTCCCTGATGATGAGTGATGCTGAACATCATTTCATGTGTCTGTTGGCCATCTGGATGTCCTCTTTGGAGAAGTGTCTATTCATATCTTCTGCCCATTTCTTCACTGGATTTTTCATTTTTCAGGTGTGGAGTTTGGTGAGTTCCTTGTAGATTTTGGATACTAGCCCTCTATCCAATATGTCATTTGCAACTATCTTTTCCCATTCTGTCGGTTGCCTATTAGTTTTCTTGATTGTTTCCTTTGCCATGCAGAAGATTTTTATCTTGATGAGGTCCCAATAGTTCATTTTTGCTCTTGATTCCCTTGCCTTTGAGGATGTGTTGAGTAGGAAATTGCTGCGGTTGAGGTCAAGGAGGCTGTTTCCTGCTTTTTCCGCTAGGGTTTTCATGGTTTCCTGTCTCACATTCAGGTCCTTCATCCATTTTGAGTTTATTTTTGTGTATGGTATAAGAAAGTGATCTAGTTTCATTCTTTTGCATGTTGCTGTCCAGTTCTCCCAGCACCATCTGTTAAAGAGGCTGTCTTTTTTTCCATTGGATACTCTTTCCTGCTTTGTCTAAGATTAATTGGCCATACATTTGTGGGTCCAATTCTGGGTTCTCTCTTCTATTCCATTGGTCTATGTGTCTGTTTTTGTGCCAATACCATACTGTCCTGATGATGACAGCTTTGTAGTAGAGACTAAAGTCTGGAATTGTGATGCCTTCCATTTTGGTTTTTTTCTTCAATATTACTTTGGTTATTCGTGGTCTTTTGTGGTTCCATACAAATTTTAGGATTGTTTGTTCTAGCCTTGAGAAGAATGATGGTGCAATTTTGATTGGGATTGCATTGAATGTGTAGATTGCATTGGGTGATAATGACATTTTAACAATGTTTATTCTTCCGATCCATGAGCATGGAATGTTTTTCCATTTTGTTGTGTCTTCTTCAATTTCCTTCATAAGTTTTCTATAGTTTTCAGCATACAGATCTTTTACACCTTTGGTTAGGTTTATTCCTAGGTATTTTATGGTTCTTGGTGCAATTGTTAATGGGATCAATTTCTTGATTTCTCTTTCTGTTGCTTCATTATTGGTGTATAAAAATGCAACTGATTTCTGTACATTGATTTTGTACCCTGTGACTTTGCTGAATTCATGGACCAGTTCTAGTAGGCTTCTGGTAGAGACTGTCCGGTTTTCCATGCAGAGTATCATGTCATCTGCGAAAAGTTAAAGTTTGACTTCACCTTTGACAATTCTGATGCCTTTTATTTCCTTCTTTGTCTGATTGCTGATACTAGGACTTCCAGCACTATGTTAAACAACAGTGGTGAGAGTGGACATCACTGTCGTGTTCCTGATCTCAGGGGGAAAGCTCTCAGTTTTTCCTTATTGAGGATGATATTAGCTGTGGGCTTCTCATAAATGGCTTTTATGATGTTTAAGTAAGTTCCTTCTATCTCGACTTTCTGGAGGGTTTTTATTAAGAAAGGATGCTGTATTTTGTTAAATGCTTTTTCTGCATCTATCGACAAGATCATATGGTTTTTATCTTTTCTTTTGTTAACGTGATGTATCACATTGATGGATTTACAAATATTGAACAAGCCCTGTAACTGAGGAATGAATCCCACTTGTTATGGTGGATAATTTTTTTATATGCTGTTGAATTTGATTTGCAAGTATCTTGTTGAGGATTTTTGCATCCGTATTCATCAAGGATATTGGCCTGTAGTTCTCTTTTTTTGTTGGGTCTCTGTCTGGTTTGGGAATCAAAATGATGCTGGCTTCGTAGAATGAGTCCAGAAGTTTTCCTTCCATTTCTATTTTTTTGGAATAACTTGAGAAGAATGGGTATTAACTCTGATTTCAATGTCTGGTAGAATTCCCCAGGGAAGCCATCTGGCCCAGGGCTCTTATTTGTTGGGAGATTTTTGATCACTGATTCAATTTTTTTACTAGTTATGGGTCTGTTCAGATTTTCTATCTCTTCCCGTTTGAATTTTGGTAGTGCATGTGTGTTTAGGAATTTGTCCATTTCTTCTAGGTTGTCCAGTTTGTTGGCATATAATTATTTATAGTATTCCCTGATAATTGCTTGTATTTCTGAGGGATTGGTTGTAATAGATCCATTTTCATTCATGATTTTGTCTATGTAGGTGCTCTCTCTTTTCTTTTTGAGAAGCTTGGCTAGAGGTTTCTCAATTTTGTTTATTTTTTCAAAAACCAACTCTTGGTTTCACTGATCTTTCAACCGGTTTTTTTTGGATTCTATATTCTTTATTTCTTCCCTGATCTTTATTATTTCTCTTCTTCTGCTGGGTTTGGGGTGCTCTTGTTGCTCACCTTCTAGTTCCTTTAGGTGCGCTATTAGATTTTGTTTTTGTGCTTTTTCTAGTTTCTCGAAATAGGCCTGGAGTGCAATGTACTTTCCTCTTAGGACTGCCTTTGCTGCATCCCAAAGAGTTTGGATTGTTGTATTTTCATTTTCATTTGTTTCCATATATTTTTAAATTTCTTCTCTAATTGCCTGATTGGCCCATTCATTCTTTAGTAGGGTGTTATTTAACCTCCATGTTTTTGGAGGTTTTCCAGACTTTTTCCTGGGATTGATTTCAAGTTTCATAGCATTGTGATCTGAAAGTGTGCATGGTATGATCTCAATTCTTTTATATTTATTGAGGGCTGCTTTATGGCCCAGTACATGATCTATCTTGGAGAATGTGCCATGCGCACTTGAGAAGAAGGTAAATTCCATAGACTCAGGATGTAGAGTTCTAAATATATCTGTCAGATCCATCTGGTCCAATGTGTCATTCAGGTCCATTGTTTCTTTAGTGATTTTCTGTCTAGTTGATATATCCATTGCTGTAAGTGGAGTATTAAAGTCCCCTGGTATTAGCACATTCTTATCAATAAGCTTGTTTCTGTTTGTGATGAATTGTTTTATGCATTTGGGTGCTATCTAATTTGGTTCATAGACATTTATAATTGTTAGCTCTTCCTGATGGATAGAACCTGTAATTATTATACAATGCCCTTCTTCATCTCGTTACTGCCTTTAATTTAGAGTCCAGTTTGTCCGATATAAGTATGGCTACTCCAGCTTTCTTTTGCCTTCCAGTAGCATGAGAGATATTTCTCCATCCCCTTACTTTCAATCTGAAGGTGTCCTCAGGTCTAAAATGAGTCTCTTGTAGACAGAAAATAGATGAGTTTTGTTTTTTTATCCATTCTGATACCCTATGTCTTTTGATTGGAGCATTTAGTCCATTTACATTCAGTGTTATTATTGAAAAATATGGGTTTCGAGTCATTGTGTTCTCTGTAGGATTCATGCTTGTAGTGGTGCCTCTGGTACCTTGTGTTCCTTGCAACATTTCCCTATAGAGTCCCCCTTAGGATTTCTTGTAGGGCTGGTTTAGTGGTGATGAATTCTTTCAATTTTTGTTTATTTGGGAAAACCTTTATCTCTCCTTCTATTCTGAATGACAGGCTTGCTGGATAGAGGATTCTTGGCTACATATTTTTTTCTGTTCATTACATTGAAGATTTCTTGCCATTCCTTTCTGGCCTGCCAAGTTTCAGTAGATAGGTCTGCAACTACTCTGATAGGTCTCCCTTTGTATGCTAAGGCCCTTTTATCCTTAGCTGCTTCCAGAAATCTCCCCAGATTGGGGAAGTTCTCAGCTATAATTTGTTCAAGTACCTCTTTAGCCCCCTTTTCTCTCTCTTCTTCTTCTTGAATTCCTATGATACGGATATTGTTCTGTTTGATTGCGTCACTCAGTTTTCGATTTCTCCTTTTGTGCTCCTGGATCAATTTATCTCTCTTTTTCTTGGCTTCCTCTTTTTCTATAATTGTGTCTTCTAATTCACCCGTTCTCCTCTCTGCCTCTTCAATCCGTGCACTGGCCACCTCCATTTTATTATGCACCTCATTTATAGCATTTTTTAATTCATCACAACTATTTTTACAGTCCATAATCTTTGTAGCAATAGCTTCTCTGGTGTCTTCCATGCCTTTTTCAAGCCCAGTGATCAATTTTATGACTATTGATATAAACTCTTGGTCATTTTTGTTGCTTATATCTGTTTTGAGCAATTCTTTAGCTGTCATTTCTTCCCGGAATTTCTTTAGAGGAGAGTTCTTTCATTTAGTCATTTTGGCTAGCTTTCTGTCTCTTGTAAGTTTTAAAAGCTTGTTATGCGCTCTGCACCTGGAAATTCTGCTATATTAAAGGAGGCTCATTGACTGTCCAGGGCCTGTCCATTCAGGAAGTGTTCTTTTAATGGTGTCCCTTGGTCTCTCTTGTTGTGCCTTTGGTTATTTTCTTTCCCTACTCGTAGTGATATTTGGGACTCTCCACCATGTGTACTTTGGCTTATTTCTTGAGGTAGCCCTAGAAAGGAAAACAGACAAACAGGGAACAAAAGGACGCAAACGCACAGACAAATCAAACAAACAAGCAAACTGAAAGGAAAAACAAAAACAAAAACAACAAAAGACAAAGGGAAATCTAAAAGCATAAAACCAGAAATCCCAGCTATAAATAAAGAGCAGGGTGGAGGCAGTGTTGATGGAAGAGCATATACAAAGAGAGAAATGACAGGGGTGGGGAGAAAGAGAAATTGAACATTGACCAGGCAGAGAGACTAAAAGACTTAATTCAGAGATAGAAAAAGGAGAATATGGTAGGAGGCGAGGAGAAAGAAACAAAGATAATGTTACCCAGAGAAACTATATAGTCTGATTATTCCAGAGAGAGAGAGAGAAAGGAAGATAATGACGGAGGTGTAGAATATGCATCAAGAGAATGGATTAAATGTGACTGTTTAAGCAAACCAATAACCAGAGTGCCCAGTCCAGTCCAGCAGAGGGGAGAGATAAGAATGAGATAAGGAAAAATATATCTGAATAGCAAGAATTGATCTAGAGTTAATCATGACAATGCAGGAATGTTGGTCTTACCCAGGGCTCTGTTTAAAAAAAAAAAAAAAAGGAGCTCTCCAGCATGGATGGGCGTGGTTTGGTGCAGGCAGATCTAGCCTCCACTGTGGGTCTAGAGGCCATTCCCTGAGGCCCCGCCTTGGTGGTTGTGGGGAGAAAAATGGTGGTGCCCAAGTTCCTTCTTGAACCAAGCATTGAAAATCACTCTTTTGGGTCCGATCTCCATGTGCCTCGGGAGTAGCCATGGTGGGCGTGTGTTATGTCCCAAGCCCCGCCTCATTTCCAGATCTTAGTCTGAGCACTTTAATGATACCACCTGAAATGTAATCCCGCAGGCAGGCCGCTTCCTAGCTGTGGATCAAGTAGGGGAAGTAGGGGAGCAGTTCCTCCTGGTGCCAACCGGGACCAGGGCACCCAGCCCAAAGAAAGCACCGCAGTTAGAGATAGGATCTCTCTCCGAATGCCCTGCGGTTAGAGATGGGATGATTGGATCCCTCTCCGTCCAGGGCCGAGTTTTTTCTCTTCTCCAAGGACAGTTCTATGAGCAGTTTCAGCCGCTCTTTCTCTTCCCCTCGTCTCTCTGCGGAGGGGCCTCCCTCCCCTCCGTGCCTCTGGGTCCCGGCCCATTTTTATCTTCCCCAGTTTGCAATCATGCACCTATGAGGCTGTCTTCTTAGTGGATTCTGTCTCTTTTCCTCTCAGACTCTTGTGGTTCAGTGTCCTTTGGCCTCAGCCCTTCTTTGTTTGAGAGGTGTGGGTGGGAAGTAAGGAGCTCCCTATTTCTCTGCCATCTTGCCGCTGTGCACTGTTGATAGGAATGTAAATTGGGACAGCTGCTGTGGAAAACTGTATGGCAGTTCCTCAAAAAATGAAAAATAGAATTACATTATGATCCCATTATTCCACTTCCAGGTATATATCCCAAAGAATTGAAAGCAAGCTCTCTAAGAGGTATTTAGATACCATATTCATAGCAGCATTCTTCACAAAAGCTAAAATGTAAAAGCATCCTGAGTGTCGACCAATGGAGAAATGAATAATCAAAATGTGGTATATACATACAATGGAATATTATTCAGCCTGAGAAAGAAAAGAAATTCTGACATATGCCACAACATGGATAAACCTTGAGGCTACTATGCTAAGTGGAGTAAGATGGGCATTAAAAGACAAATATTTAAAGAGAAATTTTTTAATGTTTATTTACTTTTGAGAGAGAGGCAGAGCACGAGTGGGGGATGAGCAGAAAGAGCTGGAAACACAGAATCCAAAGCAGGCTCCAGACTCCAAGTTGTCAGCAAAGCCTGATGCGGGGCTCCAACTCACGAGCCATGAGATGATGACCTGAGTTGAAGTCGGATGCTCAACTAAGTGAGCCACCCACGTGGCCCTAAAAAGACAAATATTGTGATTCCACTTATACGTGGTACCTAAAGTAGTCAAATTCATAGAGACAAAAAATAGAATGATATTTGCCTGGTGTTGGGGCAACGGAGGAGTGGGGAGTTACTGTCTATTGGGTGTAGTTTTAGTTTTGTAGGATATAAAGAGATCTGAAGATGGACGATAACGTTGTTGCATGACAACAGGAATTCACTTAATACCACTGAACTGTACACTTAAAAATGGTTAAAATGAATAAGGTTTTGTATATTTTACCACAATACAAAATTGTTTAAAAAAAATAATTGATGTCTAGGGGTGCCTGAGTGGCAGTCGGTTAAGCATCCAACTTCAGTTCAGGTCATGATCTCATGGTTCATGAGTTCAAGCCCCACTTGGGGTGAGAGCTCGAGCCCTGCTTTGGGCTCCATGCTGACAGTGTGGAGCTTGTATGGGATCCTCTCTCTCTCTCCCTCTGGCTCTGCCTCTTGCTCACTCATGCCCTCTCTCTCAAAAGAAAGAAAGAAAGAAAGAAAGAAAGAGATGAAAGAAAAGAGAAAAGAAAAGATGAACTCGGTTTTAAAAAATTTATAAAAAAATAAAAATATAGTTGACATCTAGTATTAATCAAGACCTTTGTAACCAAAAAGTCCTAGATTCATGTTCCAGCTCTGCCACTTGCTGGCTTGTTGCTGTCAGCAGTTTACTCACCCTTTCCTAAAGCTAATTTTCCTGGTCCATAAAATAGTTTCAGTAATTAAAGAATTAATAAGATATCACATAAAAGGCCTTAATTCAGTGCCCAACTCATTGCCTATGACAGTGCTCATTAAATGTTTCTTCTTCTCTCTCTCATTATACCAATAATTCGAGCATACATCAAACAGGATTGAGAGGAAATTCTTGGAGGTTTTCCCATAAAGCATTGCTATTGAGCTTTCCTAATTTCTGTTCAGGATGACTGAATGGGAGGAAAGTCCTATAGTTTGGTCACTATAATCATGTCCCTCAATGCCCATTTCCCCACACTATTTTAACGGAGGACTAAGCTTAAATATTATCTACCTACCTCAACTATAGCCAAACCCAGAGGAAAGGGGAGACAGTTGGAACCATTTATCCCAATTCTCTCTCAACCATTCACTAGGTTCTTAAAAATAAGGAGACCTATTTATTAGAGGAGAAGCAGCCTATAAACAAAGCAGTGCCACCAGCTGCCAGACTCGTGTGATCTCACACCTTATATACAGGGCATATCTATCTTGAATGTTCATATTCTCTCACCATTGACCCTAGAGTAGCATATTCTCCTGTTTTGGGTGTTTTCTCAAAGGAGAGATATGTCTGGAGGCAAGTGCCATGTTAGTGACTTCTTGGACCAATGACTTTGGCTGCTACTAACTCTCTTTTTCAGGAGGAAGCCCAAAAGGCAGAATCAAGGCTCAACCCATGACCCAGATAAAGCAGGACACACACAGGAAGCACCTTCTGTGTCCAGGGCTCAGGTTGTCCCCTCCCTAACCCCTACTTCCAAGAGGACCCACTGTTCACTGATCTACCTCCTGTAAAAATGGCTACATAAAAATAAGGGAAATATTTTTCATTGGCTAATTTGTTCCTATATCCACTCATTAGAATCACTGACCTAGTTAATATTGCTTCAACTGTTTTCTCTTATAAAGGAAACTACATTGGCAATCCTAGAAACAACATTCTTGCCATCAGGTCAGCAATAATGAGAACATGGTTGCTACTTTTGCATTCTTGTACATCTTTTAACTCATAATCAAACCTAAATCTTGCTTTCCTTTCAACATCCCTCAAGGAGATATAAACATAATATAGAGATGACTTGTATGCAGCATAAAGCCTCATGAAGAAGTAGACTCAAAGATTTGAAGCTTTTCCAAAAAGAGACCATTTCAGGGCATCTATTTCAATTTCTTGCTCTTGCTGACTCTAAACATTTATTGAATAGGTCATGCAGCTTGTAACCTCTTTCTCCTATAGTTTATTTTCTGCACTCTCCTCAAAGCGATGTTAATACAACTCAAGTTTATATTTCTCTTACCCTGATTTAACACTGTTATTAGCCTGTTGTTGCCCATTTTGAGAATAGCAAAGAAGAATGCTCATAATGAGGTCTAGGTCTACTCTCTAGCTCATCTCCCTCCAATCTTTTTCTATTTGTGCTCAAATAATACTAAACAACTTATAGTTCCATGAACATATTTGTCTGTTTCAGTTCTCTTTCAATGGCTAAGAGAATGCCTCTTTCTTCCCCTACTCACTTAGTGGTAAATTCATATTAATTTTTCAAAATTCAGCTTGGGGGCACCTGGGTGGTTCAGTCGGTTGAGCGTCTGGCTTCAGCTCAGGTCATGATCTCACGGTTGTGGGTTCGAGCCCCGCGTCAGGCTCTGTGCTGATATCTAGCTCAGAGCCTGTCTTCAGATTCTGTGTCTCCCTCTCTCTCTTACCCTCCCCTGCTCATGTTCTCTCTCTCTCTCTCTCTCTCTGTCTCTCAAAAATAAATAAAAAACATTAAAAATTAAAAAAAACCCTCAGCTTGGACTTCAATTTCCCCAGAAAAAGTTCTCTGATTCAGAGTTAATAACTCACTCTTCTATGCACTTATTCCATTTTACTCATTCATTCATTGGACAAGATTCCGTAACATTTGACAAATATTTCCTGACCTACTTAATATATGTCAAATACTGTGTTAGGGAATCTCATCACCACTGTTATCCTCCTGGCTAATGCTCACAGAGTTCACCATATGCTAGGCACTGTTCTAAACAATACACATCTATTAATTTATTTAGCTAAGCACAACCTCGTAAAGTAGATACCATCACCATTGTATAAATGAAGCAACTGAATCCCCAAGAGGTTAAGTAAGTTGCCCATCGTCACCCTGGCAGTCCAGCTTCAGAAAGCATGTTCTAGACAGGACTTGCCCCCATAATAAGAGAAAAAAGTCTAATGACAAATATCTACATTAACAAGTAATTATAAAAAATGTGATAAAAGAAAGCGTACAGGATGCTATGGAAGCATATACCTACAGACCTAATCTGTACACTTGGCGAGGTTTTCTTGAGAAAGAGGTGCTTAAAGTCATATCATGAAGGATGAATATGACAACTGTCTCCTTTCAATCCCTAGATAGACTTCAAGCCACTTGAGAGAGGAGTCCTCTTCTTAGTTGTTTCCATATGACAGGATCTATTCTATTGGTAGGCACAAGTATGAGACAATGTTTCTTGAATGAATGACTGAATTAAAATGTATGATTACATTAAAATTTTTTTAATGTTTATTATTTTTGAGAGAGAGAGACAGAGAGCAAGCAGGGAAGGGGCAGAGAGAGAGAGGAAACACAGAATTGGAAGCAGGCTCCAGGCTCTGAGCTGTCAGCACAGAGCCCGATGCAGGGCTCGAACTCACAGACCACGAGATCATGACCTGAGCTCAAGTCAGCCACTTAACCAACTGAGCCACCCAGGTGCCCCTGTATGATTACATTTTAATGCAATGTATAATTAATCAATGTATGATTAATTAAAATCTATGAGCTCTACCAGAAACTTTAAATGTTTTCTTATTTAATCTGTGTAACATTCCTGGAAGGCAGTTATTTTTTACCTCCTGCATTTCTAGTTGAGTAATTGAACTTCTGTTTATTCATTTATATATTTCAAAAATTCTTGCTATTCCACTACAGTTTCAGAATTGAGTCATATCTCCTTATCTTTTAAATAATTTATATTTTTGGGGCACCTGGGTGACTCAGTCATTTGAGCATCCGACTGTTGATTTCTGCTCAGGTCATAATTCGAGGGTCATGAGATTGAGCCCCATGTTGGGCTCTGTGCTGAGCATGGAGCCTGCTTAAGATTCTCTCTCTCCCTCTGCCCCTCTCTCCTGCACTCTCCCATGCTCTCTTTCTATATATAAATAAATAAATATACATACATAAAATAATTTATACTTTTATTTTTGAAATAGTTTCTTCCCATGAAATGCTATGCTCCATGTATATTTTAAAATGAATGTGTAGCATTTTATTTTATAATGTGTAGGTTTATTTTGTTTACTTATTTTTGTCTTAGTCCATTCAGGTTGCTATAAAATACTGCAGATTGGGTGGCTTAAACAACAAACATTTAGTTCTCACATTTCTGGAGACTGGCAAGTCCAAGATCAAGGCCCAGACAGTTGAGAATACATTCCAGGTTCACAGACAGCAATCGTTCTGTAATGTCCTCACCTGGTGGAAGGGACCAGGGAGCTCTTTGGGGTATCATTATAAGGACACTAATCCCAACTGCAGAAGTCTGCTCTCAGGACATAATTACCTCCCAAAGGCATCACCTCTTTACACCCATCACAGTAGGTACTAGGTTTCAAAATCAACATGTGAATGAAGGGGGCACAAAAACATTGAATCTATAGCTATTGATTGCCCTAAGAGAAAATTTCTTTTCATATCCAAAAGCTACGTATTTGCTTTATCTTTATCCTAGGTTATTTATCTTTGAGGATTTCCTGAGAGAGTACCTCAGCTTAATAATGGAGGTAAAAAAAAAAAAAAAGTAGGGATGGGATAAGACTTGCAATAACTTTTCCCGTTAGTAGTTGCCTCCATGGAGAGAAAGATGAATAGAATTCTTTGAAAGTTATGCTGGGAACTTATTCTGAGGTGACTATACAACTGACAGGAACTCCCTGCTTTTCCTCGAGTGAGACTGCACCGGACTCAAATTCCTCAGGCCTAAGGTCTCCACCTGCTGGGTACCTGTTTTTCCCAGATAAATTGTCTATAATCACTTGGCATCTAAACACAGATTGCCTGATGCTCAAGTAGTCTCAATCCCACTAATCAGATTGTCCCCGTGAGTTCCCTATAAAGAAAGGAGAACAGTAGGAGGGTAGAACAATCTTTGTCACAGCACAGACCCACAATCTCACTGGCAACAAGAGGTCCATGACTTCTCTTGCTCACCATTAGCTAATAACTTTTCCCAATAAAGTTTATTCCTTTATCCAGACTATGTGACTCAGATACTATAGAATTCACTCTTAGCCACTTTGGAGGGCGCCCCTAAATGATTCCTTATTTGTCAAATAACAATTTCTGCTTTACTTAGCACTCAGGAGTAAAAGGTTTTGAGAGGGAGCTGTGTTAAAGGGTAGAGGGTGAGAGGAGGTATGCTGACAGTTGATATTTCTAACACAATTGGATAAACATAGGAGAACCTGGGGCCATATGGTACCCCAGGCCCCAGCCCAGGTAGACAATAGCTAACTGTCCCTCTAACTTGCTCACGCCTCTAATGGAAAATGCACAAATGTCTTTGGGACATAAAGAGGAGAATCATAAAACCTGACTCATCTACTGTTGCATGAACTTATTAATCAGGTTCAAGTTCTAACTCAGCTGTTCAAAAATTAGTTATTAGCTAATGGTGAGCAAGAGAAGTCATGCATATATGCTGCATGTATATATCTGAATCCAATTTCATTTACCTCTGAGACATCATTCTGCTGAGATAGTAGGAAATTCATTCTCTGCATCCCCTCTAACCCTGGGAGGAATTATGCAAAGATTCCGGGGGGTGGGTGGGCGTGGGGGGACGTCTCATGCAGCACCAAGGTACTGGGGAAACCACCTGTTAGTGATGAGGTACCCACTGTCTAGCCCACCTGGTCCTTCCCTGCTCCTGTCAACAGGGGTGACCATCTTGTCAGGCCTGGGAAGCAGTCTTCCTATAACTGCTGAGTCATTTCTCCACTCAAGATATACACCTTCCCTTCCAGTGGACTGGACCTACCAACCTGGTCATACCCCTTTGAAGGACCCTTATTCCCTCACCTAATTACTTTTCCCCTTCCATACAGAACATCTAGAATAATAAGATTAAAGCCAGCACAGTGATCTATATTTTCATATGTTAATTCCCTTTTCTACTTCCACTTTCTCTTTCTTACTCCCCTTTCCATTCCCTATCTCTTAGTTTTGAAGATGAAGAATTCAAAACAGTTATTTTACATTGTCATTGTCTTTTCTCTGACCCAGTTTAGAACCATAGAAGGATCTATGTAATAATAAGCCCTGTTCTGATATCAATTGCCTAAAATCATTGCAGAGCTTTCTCATGCCTTTGAAACAAGACGACCTCCTAGATCCTTAACTGTCTCCTGTGGAAGTGGAGGAAAGAGAGAACAACCTACTAGATAAACAAACTCCCTTCCTCAGAATATAAGTTCATCTAGATAGGATCAAAAAACTCAGCACATATACTATACACTTGAAACTAATATAAAACTGTATATTAACTAACTGGAATTAAAGCAAAAACTTAAATGGCAGGGTGGGGGAGAGGGGAAAATGGGTGATGGGCCTTGAGGAGGGCACTTGTTGGGATGAGCACTGGGTATTGTATATAAGCGATGAACCACGGGAATCTACCCCAAAATCCAAGAGCACACTTTACACACTGTATGTTAGCCAATTTGACAATAAATTATATTTAAAAATAACTAAAAATTAGGAATAATTATTGTAGAAAAAATAAAAATAAACAAATAAAAACTTAAAAAACTCAGTACATGGTGATGATGACTACAAAAAGTATTAGTAAAACAACTACTCTGTGGCTAGCATGGAATTAAGTGCTATAAAGAATTAAAGAAATCCTTAGAAGAAAAGGTCCTTCACAAGATTGCAGTCAAGTTGGAACATGAAATTTACAGAAGAGCAGTGTGCCTCAGAGAACATGAAAGTATATTTAATAAGGAGCTAAACTATTCAATAGAGTTAATTAGAAAGCAAAACAGCATGTGATAAATTTATTTATAGATGGTCCATAAGGAGTTAACCATGAGGAAAGAGTCAGATCCTGAGCTGGGATATCTGGAGAAGTGGAACCTTCACTAATTTTGGAGGGTGTATAGGTACAAACAAAAGATAAAAAGAAGACATACACACACACACACACACACACACGCCTGTAGAAGCTGAATAAACATGCTGTGAAGGAAAAATAATGAAGACACTGGTCTTTGTGTTACATAGTTATCAACATCCCTACGTAACAACTATTAATTCAACCCACAAGTCAATAATTATTAAATTCTTATTTAATAATTAAATGTCAAGTCTATGGCAATTTGTATTATTAAACTGAATTTTATAATCAAAATTCAACAATCATTAAATCAACCCATCTTCAATTTACTCCTGGAGATACAAATGCAACTATTTAAAACCTAAACTCTAATTGTTCATTAATTCCATAGCCATTTATTGTATCTCTACTATGTGGACAGCACTAGGGATAGGACATAGGGAAAGAGGGAAAAAATACCTCCTGTAAATTAAATGAGCTAACATAGTCAGGCCTACTAGGCTAAGAACTTTACATGTTTTATCTCACTTTATCTAACTCAATGCCTCAAGCCAAACCAAGCAAGAACTGTGTCCATTTTACATTTTTGAAATAGAGACTGAGTGTCAGAGATACTGAGTAATTCATGCAGGCTACACAGCTAATATAAAGCTTATAAATAATTTGAGACACAAGATACAGTCATTCAAATAAGTAGTTACTGCACACTTAGTGTAAAAGATACAAAGGAGAAGATTGTACAAGTATATGATTGAGGGGAAATAACTTTGGCAAAGATTATGATAACAGGCTTTACAGGTTAATGTGACCATATCTAAATTAGTGGTTTTCACTCTGTTGCACATTGTAGTCAAATGGGGGAGATTTAAAAGAATCCGATGTTTGGGGGCACCTGGATGGCTCAGTTAGTTGAATGTCCAACTCTCGATTTCAGATCAGGTCACTATCCTGGAGTCATAGTATTGAGCCATGTGTCAAGTTCCTCAGTGAGTGTGGAGCCTGCAAAAGATTCTCTCCCTCTGCCCCTCTCCCCTCCTCGTGGGCTCTCTCTCTAAAAAATAAAATAAAATAAAATAAAATAGAGTAAAATAAAATAAAACAATAAAATAGGAATTTAATGTTTGGATTCCACCCTCAGAAATTCTGATATAATTCATCTGAGGTGTAGTTTGGGCTTCAGAATTTTTAACAGTTTCTCAGGCGATTCTGATGTGCAGGCAAGGTTGAGAATCAGTGTTCTAGAACAGTGCTCCTGAGGCTCTAGAGATCATACAAATAACCTGGAGACCCTATTATACTGAAGATTCTGATTCAGTAGGTCTGTGGTGGGGCCCAGATTCTTCATTTCTTTCCTGTACCCCGTGTTCTAAAGTGGCAGCATGCATAAAATACTCATATAACCCAGAGGAGGGGGTATTACTTACTGCCTGGGGAGAAAATGGATTAAGCAAAATAACTGCTATCTCCCTGGCCTGAGCATGGGTTTTGGACTCAGGATAATACAACCTTTCCCCACCAAAACAGGTCTTTTTCCCCCCTGCAAAGTTAACTACTTTCTCAAATGCTCTTATCCCTGAGATCCCAATTTTCACCACCCCATGCCATGCCTACTAACTCTATCCTTCTGACTCAACCATATACTTCAATTATATTAATTCTTAGATTACAGAGAGAGTTCCAATCCACAGTTCCCAGCACTTTGTATTTTGTCTATGTATTGATCTGTCGATCTATATTCCAGTATGTATCACCTCCCCATATAACCTTTCCTTCTTGCCTCCCAAAGGTCCCATGATGCATTATTCCAATCACTTCCTTGTAAACACCTCACTTGCCCCTGTGATATTTACCTTTAGTTAAATTCAACCATTCTTTTCCATGTCTGCATTCTCTTGACTGAAGGCTAATTGAGAAAATCATACCAGTATGCCATCTGGACTCTATGTATTTTTAAAGTTTATTTATTTTGAGAGAGAGAGGGAGAGCAGATGAGACAGAGAACCCCAGGCAGGCTCCCGGGCACTGCCAGTGCAAAGCCAGACGTGGGGCTTGAACCCACAAACCGTGAGACCGAAACCAAGAGTCGGACACATAACTGACTGAGCGAGCTACCCAAACTCATCCTGGAGTCACTTTAAATTGAAAATGGGCACTCAACCATGCTGGCAATATCACACTCTTTCCACAGTTCACCTTCTTACTCTCAGAATATTCCTCTGGTCTTCTCACTCCTCCAAACTCTTATATCCCCTCTTGCCTCATTCTCAGCTGAAGATCTCATCTCATTTTATTAAGAAAATGTATGTGATCTGGTAGGAACTACTTTATCCTCCCACCCACACACAAACCATCTGCATCTGAATTCATCTTATGTTTTTCTCTCATGTTAAAAGGATGGGAATCTGGGTTGTTTTCAAAGGCCCACTTATGCTTTGGATCTATTCCTTCATTCTCCCCTATAATTTCATTCCTGTAGGTATTCATTCCCCTTTTCTCCAACATCGGCAATTTCTTTCTGTACTACATCATTCCCACCATAATATAAGCATTTAACTGCTAACACAGCAACAAAAAACTTCCTTTGCTCTATTTAACCCACCAGCCACCATCCTATCTCTCTAATCTGCATCCCCCTCTCCACCAAAAACCCCCCAAGAAACCACCCAAAGAAACAAAACCTTAAGACTTGTCTCTGATTGTTCATCTTTTGTTTTTCAACACATTCAGTCTCTCTGCCTCACTACACCCTGAAATGACTCTTGCCAGAGACTCTAATGATTGCCATGTTGCCAAATCCACTGGTCATTTCTGTGTCCTCACTACTTCACTTCTGGGCAGTATTTGCCATAGTTGACCACCTCCTTTCCATTGTAAAACTTCCTTCTCTTGACTTCTATGACATCACCTTCTTACCTCACAGTTTGCTCTTTCTCGGTCTCTTGCTGGCTCTTCTTTCTTCCTCCTCTGCCTAACTTTGAAATGTTGGACGTTCTCAGAGACCAGTTCTTTTTTTTTTTTTTTTCAGTACCAGTAACTTTTTATTTATTCATTGGATTTTCCCAGGGTAAAAAGAGAAGGGAAAAGGGTCAGCATGTGTGTTACAAAACAACAGCAAGCAGGAAAGGAAGTACCCGGCACAGCAAAATCAACCACATAAACACCTCCCAGAGATGGCGTCACTAAAGCCCAAGGGGGCTTAGTCTCCTGTAGTTCAGAAATGAGGGGAAGGGATCAGGGAAAGAACAGATAGGTACAAGCTTTCCTACCCCACCCCACCCCCATAAATTCAAGATTTCACACAAAGCTTTGGTTTCTAGCAGTAAACATGGAGTTACATTCGTTCGTCTCCTATTAAACAATCTTGTGGCCACTTTGACATAAGTTTCTTGCACCTGCA
>CM053570.1:27790612-27836962 GCA_028646485.1 Cryptoprocta ferox | reverse complement strand
GGGGTAGGAGTAAGCTTAGGAACAGCAGGTCTGCAGCTGTTCCCCCAACAATCCCTTTGCGGGGAAGAGTTCTCGGCACCCTATCCCAAGAGTGGGGTAGGAGACAAGATATGGAAAAAACCCTGCCTCACCCCTGAGAGATTCCCTCCCATGGAAAGTAGTGGTTCATGGATTGGGCCCATCGATCTGGTCTCATGCTTGATCTTTACATTCTGGCATGGGAAAAAGTATTATTACATATCCTTCTTTGAAAGGAAAACAACTTCCCTATCCAGGCCACTTTCAAAAGCTGGAGATCTGGGGGCAGAGACTCAGATAAAGCACTCGGGGAAGGATCTTCCCCAGAACCCTCACAAGCATTTGGATAGAGCATGGTTGGAGTTCATTTGCCTCCCCCCCTCCCCCCTCCCCTGCCAAGAAGGAAGAGGGGGTGATGCTGTGGATCCGGTCTGAGATACATGGCAGGGCCAGCTGTCCCCTACCCACCCTGTCCCCACTTTCTCCACTCTGCCGATTGATGCCTGCTCCTCAAAACTTCCTGATCACAAAAGCATACCCCCACCCACTGTAGCTCAATTCTGGGCCTCTGGGAGCAGGGCAGGGCTGTGGATCTCTTCTTCTTCTTCCTCCCGAAAGTAGGCTGGCTTTCCCTGTGAGCTGGGGGCCTGCTGGGCTTTCAGTGGACACGAGGCCACCATATGGCTGATGCTCTGACAGAAGTGGCACTTCTTGGGCTGGGGTGGCAGCTTGCATTCCTTGGTATGGTGGTCTAGACCTCCACAATTGTAGCACCTGTCTCCCTTTGATCTGCGCTTCTGCATGTTCTTCCCTTTGGGCCGCCTCTCGAGAACACCCCACCGGGGCCAGTGACCCGGATAGATTCCAGGCCCTTAGCCGACTTCTTAAAGGTGAACTCCACTGCCTCACCCTCCTTGAGGCTCCGGAAGCCCTCCATGTGCAGCTTGCTCTGATGCACAAAGACATTCACCGGGGGGTCAAGCGCGACGCCGGCGCGGGCGGTCATGGACAGGAAGCCGAACCCCATGCGCACGTTGAACCACTTACAGATGCCGGCACCGTGCAGCAGCTGCGGCTCCTCGGCCGCCCGGGCGGCGTCCTCCGGCGCCTTGGCGCAGCCACCTGCAAACTGCTGGTTTGACACAGAGCCCATGGTAGTCGGCTGAGCCCGCGGCCCCGGGCCCCTGGTTGGGTGGCTGCTGGCCCCAGAGAAGTCTGGAGGCAAAGGGGTGGCTCAGAGAAGAGGCTGCTACATCTTCCCCAGCACAATAGCGGTGGGAGCCTCATAGACCAGTTCTTTATCTGCAATCTGCAATTAGATAATCTCATGTAGTCCCAAAGTTTTAAGGTTCATGTATAAACTCATACCTGCCAGTTTTATGTCTCCAACCGAGACTCCATTCCGGATCAATATATCCATCTGTTTACTTGACTTTATCACTTGGGTACCTGATAGGCATCTCAGACTTGATAATTGTCAATGCTTACCAACCAAAGATCACTAGGAATAAAACTGTAGTTGAACAAGTTGGGTTTGTTGTTTCAGTGAGACTACACACCGTGCAGAACCATGGGTATCTCAGTAACAGTGTTAGAAGTTTGGACTTGTTAGGTAATTTTGGGAAGAGTTCAAGAAAGAGGAACTTTGTTCTGGATTGGAAGCTATAGGGAGGCAGGAATAATTTTATAATTGGGTATTTTAATAAGGACTGAGTATTATCTACTGAGCTGAGGCTATAACTGTAATAGGTAAAGAAGCAGCAATCACTCATATTAGCCAGGATAGGAAAACGTTTGCTCATTTTTGTGCTTCCTACAATGTTTATGTTTAGCCTATGTTCAGATATGATTACAGATATAATTACAAAAATAATTTTTATTTTTGTCTTGATTTATCATGGTCAGAGTGACTTTGTCTGATGTTGATGTTCTGTGAATTTAACTCACACACACCCACCAACACGCCAAAGGTCATTCCTACCTTTGCACTTGCTCTATCCTTTGCCTGGCAGTCTCTTTCCCTATTGGCTCCCATCATGGTGCCTCCTTCCTAGTCACTAACACATCCTTCTACTTTCTTTCAGAGCACAAATGAATACCTGAAAGAATGTTGTTCTTCATTTGTTCCTTACTGGAATTTGTTCCTCCTTACTGGAATTTTACTTCACAAAGAGATGGTGGTTTTCTGTGTTCACCAGTATAACCCCAGCCTCTAGAAACCTGACTCACAGTCACGGGGTCAATAAATACACTGAATGAATGTTTGAATGTCGCTGGGCTGATTTCTGCGAATAAAGTAAACCAGCAATTGCAGTTTTTGTTTGTTTTAACGAACAAGGGCACTCAACAAAAGGAAGTTAAAAGCAGGGGGTCAGGAAAGTGACCATCTTTTACTCATAGTGTGCCCACTGTCTTGTGTGGCCACGGTATGTCAGGATGTGTCAGTACTCTTAGAACCTAAGACTTTTCTGTCTCTGAGTCATCTTTTCTGAAAATTGCGCCGGATCCTTAACCTGACGGTTCACTATTTTTTTTAGCAAAGAATCGTTCCCGGGCTTTATTTCTGTAACCGCTCTTCTTCCAACCAACCACCGCCTACTGGGAAAAAAAACCCCAACCCCATCGCGCAAGCGCCCAATAGCTGATGTCGCGGAACAGAGAGCTATACAGTGCGCATGAGCAACTAGAAGCAGCGGGAAGTGTTGCGCAGGCGCGTTTGGCAGAGTCGCTAGGTGGGAAGCTCTTGGAGGCGGCGACCCAGGCAGCTGGGGAGCCACAGAAGTCGTATTCCCTTAAACTGTGAGTTTCCGACGGTTTGTTCCATGGCGCGGGATTCTGAGGGATTAGAAACGAATTCTGGATCGTGACTTTGGTCTTGTCGCAGCGGAGTAACCCCCCCACCCCCAACTTCGGATCCTGCCGACCCACGGCGGGAAAGTAATGCGCCTGCGCACTAAGCATCCCGTTCGGTCTCGGGTCTAAGAGAGAAGGGTCCTTCCCCGCTGAGCTCGTGACCGGTGCTCCCAGAAGGATCCCATTCATTCCCTCTTCTCTTTTTCCGCCCGCCGCCGGTGGTCAGTATCGGATCAGTTCTCCCATCAACTTTTCATGGAGCCCTGAACGAGCCTCCTGGCGCTCCCTTTCAGTAATCATTCCTCCTTCATTTCTCTCTTTCAGGTCAAACCGCTCTCCCCACAAGGCCTACCTCACCCGCCCCTGCTCCCCTATTCTCCAGCTGGCTTATTCCCCGACGCGCCGGTGCCCCAGTTCCCACCACCACCCTTGCCTCCGCCGCCGGCCGCCCAGGCGGCTCCCCAGACGAGGACATTGCCCCCTTGCCCCCTTGCCCGTATTGCTGTAAGGTGGAAGGGAAGCAAATGTAATCCTTAGAAACGGCCCAGTTTTACCTCCTTTGGGGATTTAGATATATTGTGCGTTTTTAAATGTCTGACCCAGTGGGGACTGGCATTTTTTTACTGCTTGGTTCAGTGAGTGATTGAAACTTTTCATCTTCTCCAGTATTCTAGTTTTCACAGCTCCTTTGCTCCCCCGGTGGACATGACCCCTTAGCTGGCATTTTGCGTCCCAGTTTTGTGATGGAGGCATCTTTGGGGTTTCAGATGGATGAACCAATGGCTTTTTCTCCCCAGCGTGACCAGGTTCAGGCGGATGTCTCGTTAAAAAAACATGAGCAGAATTTTAAACTACCAGGTAGGTGTTTACTTCCATGAATGTGCAGGCAGCAATTTTGTAATTTTGGTTATTTTTTTAAAAAAGGAGCTTCCTGAATGGTAAAGTGAATTGTATGTTTACATGGGAGTGTTTTACAAATCAGTAAAGCTTCCTGAGGTCTAGATTTAGGATTGCATTGCATTTTAGAGATGAAGTTGCTAGGGTCTAAATATTGGTGGTTATCCAAGAACAGTTTGTTGATACCCAAACCAGAATTTCTTCCTCTTCCGGATCTATGTTATCTTTCCTCACCATATTGCATTAAACTTGGATTTCAAAGTCGACAATGGAGGAAATTTCTCTTAAAGTATTGAAAAGCAGAAGTCACCAACAAAAGTAAATAATGAAATGTGTGTAGCAGTTCTAAAGCACTGTATCTCCGTGTACATCTCAATGTTGTTTGACCCTACTCCAGACCCTGAAGTGAGGAGAGTGTCAAACAATATGGGTTTGTACATAAAATGTGGGTGCCTTCATTCCTGCCCTAGCAGTGCCTGGGACATAATAGGCATTTAATAAATACTTGGGTTTTTAAAAAAATTGTTTTAATGTTTATTTTTTTTTGAGAGAGAGAGAGAGAGTGCGCATGCTCGAGAGCGAGCGCGGGGGAGGGGCAGAGAGAGAGGGAGACACAGAATCCGTAGCAGGCCCCAGGCTCTCACCCTCAGCACAGAGCCTGACAGTGGGCTTGAACTCTCAGCGCACGAGATCATGACCTGCGCCAAAGTCGGACACTTAAATGACTGAGCCACCCAGGTGCCCCATAATAAATATTTGTTAAATAGAGGAGTTCTAGGTGACCATATTCTTTTTCCTAAAAGGTAGCTAAATCTTTTCCATCTTTGTTTTAAGCATGTTTAGTGCTTGTCCAGAAGATATACTAATTTTGCCCTTCTATCCATGAAATATATTTATCCCCTACAAAACAGACTTTAACAGCACTGTTAAAAAAAAAATGATGCCACATGCTTTTGCTTTCTGACTAAAACTAAGCTCTTCTTTGGTATCACAATGAGTACCCTTTCTGATGTCCCTATTTTTGGTGATGAAAGCCACTATTATTCCAGTTGCCTATGCTTAAAAACTTTAGAGTTGTCTTCGACTTAGTGATTTAATATTTGCTCTTCATACACAATTACCCAACTTTATCTTCTTTTTTTAATACGTATGTCATTGCTTCTTCTTATTTCCACTTCCACCACAATGATCCAT
The DNA here is from genome assembly GCA_028646485.1 of Cryptoprocta ferox. Classification (NCBI taxonomy): domain Eukaryota; kingdom Metazoa; phylum Chordata; class Mammalia; order Carnivora; family Eupleridae; genus Cryptoprocta; species Cryptoprocta ferox. The sequence goes on along the minus strand of CM053570.1, from coordinate 27,832,000 downwards.
TCTTTTACACCATGCTGCAATTACAATGAAGTTTCTTACCTAAACTGCCGGCTTCCACTTCTTTTCCATCCTCCAGTTCATCTGGTACACTGCTACTAGAATAATCTTAAAATTCCACTTCATCCAGTTTCATGGTTGCTGTCCCTCTTCCATTTTTCCGATTTTTCACAATTCAGCTCTCTCCTATGTCACCAGACCCATAATACAGTAACAACTGTCATTGTGTTATGGTTCTTGTATCTTTGAGCACTCTGTGTATTTTGTCTTTTCAGTTATACTGTAAGCTCCTTGAAGGCAGTATCTCATATAGTTCGTGGTGTATCTTGTGCTTTAGGCAGAGCGTATGAACAGATGAATCCGACTTGGCTCTAGCATTATGTTCATGTGAAAGCTACTATCCTAATACTCTTCTGAAAATCTGGGAGATAAAGAGTAAAGTGAATTGTATTCTAAATTTCTAAAGTTTTGTGACTTTTATGTAACGGAACATTGAACCTTATAAGCAGTACCTTTAATAACTCATAAAACATGCTGAAATTTTACTACTTTTTAAAAAAATATTACCCTTAGTAAAAGCTAAGGTTATATAAAAACAACTTCAGTAAGGAGTAAAGCTGTTGATATCCAGGCCCATAACTGTCTCATGAGCTAATATGATTTACTTTCCCTTGATGAAATAACTTTTGAATGGTAGGACCTTTTTGTATATCTTTGTATTCCCAGAACCTAATAGTATCCAGCACAGAGTAGGTGCTTGAAAATACACGAATGAATGGTTTAATGCAAGGATATAAAGTAAAATATTTAGTGTAATGGGTGAATAACATAGCCCTCTGGTTTAGGATATTTGTCAGCTTTTGTAGCTCTTATTTTTTTGATAAAAATTATACATGATTATTGATGAACATTTAGAAAGTATAGAAAACTCAAGGAAATAACATCCAAATTTTATACAAAATTATACAAATATTGCCACTGTTGGCCTTTTGTTACAGTCCTTTAGTCATCCTGTGCATAGTGAGATATAGTTAAAACAAAAAAAACACAACTAAATTAGGATGGTAACCAACTTATTACTAATCTTAATTTTTTACTTAGCAATATGTAACTTGAACATTTCTTATGTAATTAAATAATCTACAGCTTGGTTTAAGTTGACTGCCTAATGTTTCATTGCATAGTATGCTATAATTTATTTAATTATAATTTATTATTGAACCTTTAGATTGTTTTCCATTTTTTCCTATTAAGAAAAATGCAGTGAAAAAAATACTGGGCATAATATTGTATCAAATGTTTTTCTCTGTATTGTTGAACTATACTGTAAGTTGTGCTTTTGGTAGTGTTATATGGATGCTCTTAGCTCTTGCTACTAAAATGGGTTATAGGTGCCGTATGATTTACGTGGGACAGATCCAGTTTATGCCTATTGTCACACTATAATTATTATTAGTGCCTCCTTTCCCTCCCAAGAGTGCCTCAGTTTGGGCTAAATTATATGATCTTCCTAGCTTAAGAGATATAAGTCAGACAGTACATGAAGCTCCAGAATAAGCATCACATATATTCCTAGAGTGGCAGTTTTACTCCTTGGTAAGTAATTAAAAACATTTTGTTTATATGATGAATATTAAATATTTATTATGTGCAGTTACTTCTCTAGGTGCTGGGATAAATCAGTGCATAAAACAGACAAAAATCAATGTCCTCAATCTACTGGAAAGATAGACAATAAAAGAAATAGTATGTTCAAAAGTGGTTAGTATTGTGAAGAAAATATAGAAGGCAAGTGGAGATAGGAAATGTTGGGGTAAGAGATTGTGATTTTTAAGAAGTGTAATTGGTCAGAGAAGACTTCAGTGTGGTTAACATTTGAACTAAGACTTGAAGGTGGTAAAGTAACGAGCTACATAGATATCTGGGGGACAGCATTCCAGGCAGAGGAAACAGCAAGGGAGAAGGCCCTGAGATGGGAGTGTGTCTAGTATTTAGGAATAGCAAGGAGGTCCTTGTCACTGGAGGCTGGATGGTGATGGGAGTGACGGCAAAGAGAGGTGTGAGGAGAGGAGGTAGTTCATTGGCTTTTATATGAAGCAAGCTGTGAAGCTGTTACTGGGTTTGAGCAAAATAGTGGCATGATGACTTAGCTTTCTCAGGATCACTCTGGCTACTATGTTATGAATAGACAATATAGGCCGGCAATGATGAAAGCTGGGAGAATAGTTAAGGAGGCTCTTGCTGTATTAAAGCCACTTGGATATATATTACGTAGCAGGAAAAATATTTTTGCTTTAAATTTCAAAATAGAAGCCTAGGCATTTAGGGATGCCTGGGTGGTTCAGCTGGTGAAGCGTCCGAGTCAATTTTGGCTCAGGTCATGATATCACGGTTTGTGAGATTAAGCCCCAAGTTGGGCTCTGTGCTGATAGCACAGAGCCTGCTTGGGATTCTCTCTCTCTCCTTCTTTGCCCCCCTCCCACTGGCATGTGCTCTCTCAAAATAAACTTAAAAAAAAAATTATAAGTATGTAATAATTTTTTGGCTTGTAGACTTCTCAGGGTCTTCCCCCTAATTCTCAAAGTATATACTCATTTGTCTCTGCCTTTAATAGTATTTTCCATCGTTTAACATTAATGTTCTCTTCTGCTGTTTACTCTCATCTCCACTTCAGAAATGAGGATTTGCATTCAATTTGGTTGTCAGAAAGTTTTACTGTTTGAAAATGTCAGAGTTGTTTTGTAGTGACAGGAAACTAATAGAAACATATTTTGAGTTTTGTAAAGATAGGTAAGTACCTACCAAGTTAGTAGTGGTATGGAAGCACATTGAACTTACATGGTCCTTCACATGGCTTGTGTATTACAGTAGTTCCTTATTACATATATTTCCTCTCTGGTGATTTCTGATAGTTAACTAGCATCTCTACTATTGACCGCCAGCTCATGCTAATACAAAGTGAAGTTGCAAAACATGGAACTCATAGGAAAATTCATCTAATCTAACCCCTTTGATTTTCAGGTTAAGAAAATGAATATTAATGTGGTTTAATGATAGGAGTTGAACCTAGGCTTTCTTCTATTTCAGCACCCAGTAGTACCTCCTGTGATATTGGAAATCTTTCTATGTTGTCACCTGTAGCTAATACAATTGAGGAAATTTTTAATTTTTTTAAATTTAAATTTAAATTTAAGGGGCACCTGGGTGGCTCAGTCAGTTAAGCATCCAACTTCTGCTCAGGTCATGATCTCATGGTTCCTGAGTTCGAGCCCTGCATTTCGACTTTCCACTCTCAATGCAGAGCCTGCTTCATTCAGATCCTTTCTCCCTCTCTTTCTGTCCCTCCCTGCTCACGCATGTGCATGGTCTCTCTCTCCAAAATAAACATTTATAATAATAATAATAATATCTTTAAAAAAATAAATTTAAATAGTTAACATGAAACTAGAATACAGCACAACTCTGTATCATACTTCTACAAAGCTTTTAATATTCTCATATATACACACACAACAAAACATCCACACAAACACTTCAATACATTTAGTAATAAAAAGACTACAAACAGGGTTCTTAACATTTCATTGTATATAAATACCATTGATTAAAAAAATTTTTAAGTGAGTTTGTTTATTTTGAGAAAGAGAGAGCACACGTAGGGGAGAAACAGAGAGAGGGAGAGAGAGAAACCCAAGCAGGCTCCCGCACTGTCAGCGCAGAGCCCGATGCAGGGCTCGAAATCATGAACCGTGAGATCATGACCTGAGCTGAAATCAAGAGTCAGATGCTTAACTGACTGATCCACCCAGGTTCCCCTAAATACCATTGATTGTTAGAGACATCATTTTATCTGCTGCTCAGAAATGCTGTCAGTTATACTATGACAGGGTGCTTTCTTACCACCTAGAATTTTTTATTTTATACTCTTTGAAAGAATTCATTTAGATATAATTAGACAAATAACTGAATATGTCTGGTACATATTAAAAAGGAAAATAAATATTTAACCTCTTTTCTGAGTCACTTTTAGTATAGTGACACTCATTGACACCCTATTTTCCCCCTCATAATATTGTTCTCTATATATTAGTGATGCAGAATTTCTTTGAAAAGTTCATTTGTTTATTACCATTTGTTAATGTACTCATAAGAGCCCAATTATGTGGAGCTGGCCTACATTTAATTTCTGCTTCACCGCCTTTACCACTTCTCCCTACAATTGTTTGCTCTTAAAGGGTTAAATGTGAGTGCTCTTTTATGATTTCTTGGATTTTCTACAAGTCACTGATACCTGTTCTGTAAGTAGTGATGCTGGCTGACAATAATTTTAAGTTGCATCCCAATTTCAGAGTTTTTAAAATTGTGTTTCAGAATCAACAAAATGTAATACAAAATTGAACATATAATTTTTATTACCCTTTCATGGTGCCTTTCCTATGACACTGGAATTTGAAGCTGGTTGGAATTAACACCCATTAAGAAAGATTATAATTGATTGTGGCAAGAATGACCGCTAGAGGCTGGCTTTTCCCCCAGGCTTTGGTTTTGGTTTCTAGAGTGAAGTAGTGTGGTAGCAGATAGTGAGGTAGCTGCTACTATCTTGACTTCTTCTTTTGTAACTTCTAAACTTTTGCTTTTTTTCCCTACAGCTATATCTGAATGCCCATAATGATAGTAATCATTCATTCATTGAACAGACATACCAGGCACTGTCCTAACTAAGAGCTGAGTGTGCTGTGGTGAATTATGCACACAGGGAACTGTACTGGTGGAGCTTATGTTCTAGGGGGAGGAGGCAGAGAGCAAACAAACAGGATGATTTTATAGTGGACAAGCACTCCAAAGACAGTAAACAGGGTAATGTAATGAGAGGAATGCTGTTTTAAATAGGATATCAGAGAAGACTGACCTTTGAGCTAGCCACATGAAATAATAGGGAAAAAGATTTCAAGTAGAGGGAAAAGCAAAAGTGCTAAAGAAATGATGTTAATAACTACAACAATAATTTGTCTTTTATTTAATATTTACTCTGTGCCAGGCATTGCGTTAAAGCTTCTCTTATGTATATTATTTCATTTAATCCTCACAGTATCTCAGTGGTATGGGAACATTTATTACCCCTTCTCTGTAGATGGGGAGACTAAGGGTCAAAGCAATAAGCTGTGTGCTGAAGGAAAGTCATACCTAGTCTGGTAAATAATGGAGCCAGGATTTTAATTTAGGCCTCCCATCTCCAAAACGGGTATTCATAATTACTGATGTAGTATTGCCTCTTATATTGAAACCTATCAAGCTTCTCCAGTTACCCATGAAGTAGATGGCAAAGTAAGTTCTTCCCATTTCCTTAGATGGATTGATACAGTGGAAAGAATACTGGACTAGATCTTCTTGGCTTGTTATTTAGTCTCCAGCTCTTAATGTTCTTCCCCCTCAAATTCATCCTCTACTTGTCATCTACCTGCTTAAAAATTTTCCATGGCTTTCAATTGCATTCTTTCCCTTTCCCTTCTTCAGCCACATTGAATTTCATTACCTTCCTCACCCACCTCTGTCCTCAAAATAATCCATGCCTTTTTCCTTTTCCATGTCTTTGCATAACATAGTTCCTTCTTTGTAAAATGCCTTTGCCCACTTTTTCTGCTTGGTGAATACTTCAAAACACAGCTTAATTGTCCCCCGGAGCTTGCTGGTACTTTCAGGTGTATTCATTCCCTCCTTCCTTGTATCTAGTAACATATTCATTCCTTTATCAGTACAGTAGTGTCTTTTCAGAGCTTTTAACATTCGACTTTTCCACTAGACTAAGCTCCTAGAGAACAGGGGTTGCACCAAATTTGTTAATTTTTTTTAACATACCCATCGCTGAGCATTTTTAAAAATTTTATTTATTTTGAGAGAATGAGTGGGGGGAGGGCAGAGAGAGAGTGAGAGAGAGAGAATCCCTAGCAGGCTCCACAGTGTCAGCAGTGAGCCCGATTCGGGGCTCAGTGCCATGAACTGCAAGGCCATGACCTGAGACAAAATTGAGAGTCAGACGCCCTACCAACTGGACCACACAGAGGAACCTGAGCATTTTTTAAAACACGTGTTTGTTAAAAGGACAAATAATTTCACTTTCCTGAATTAGGGTTTTCTTATCTGAAAGTCAGGATAATTCCTGTTTTGCCAATATCCCAGTGCTATTCTGAAAATCTGAAAAGATAATGCATGTGAAAGTGGTTTGAAAATGTCTTAAACCATTATATACACTATTTAGATTATTACTATTATAACTTAAAAAGTAGCTGTTTGGCTTAGATATTGTAATAAAATCCGATGACTCTTAAGTATATAGTTTTCTTTTATATCCAGTAGTTTATTACATCCAGTAGTTTATTACATTATTACATTACTGCCTTTTCTAATTTTAGCCATGTATGTTTTTGTAAAGAACTTACATTTAAAGTAGCAAATTATCTTATCTGGTCTCAAAGATTAAGGATACTTACTATTGATAATTGGGATTGTTCTTTTTTTTAAAATGTTTTTAACATTCCTGAGAGCTTTGGTAGAATTTCTCTCTAAGGGTACACTGTGAATACTCAATATATAAAACTTTCCCAAGCTTATAAGATTTTGTGTCTTTGGGGGAGAGAAATAGTTTTCAAGAAGATTACATTGTGTCCTTGTCATGCCATCTAGTGATCGCAGCACAAATTGTTTAGTTATTTTTTAAATTTAGCTTCTTTATTGTGTTGTACTCTATGTAGTGACAATGTATCTGTTAGTGTAATTCCGAGTAATAGAACTTTGATGTGTGTGATTCTGGGACTTACCAGATTTATCTGTTCGTTCAAGAAGTGTGTGTGTTACAGCAACTTAGCGGGGTTTTAAATATTTTTATCATGATTTTAAGGTTTATTATAGCTATTTTTAAATTAACGTTTTAGAATTTATTTGAGGTTTTTTAACTTGAAACATAAAATATACTTTCATTAATTATAACTATAAATTCTTTTTCCTTGATAGGTGTTAAAAAAGATATTCAGAAGCTTTATGAAGCTGTGCCACAGCTTGGTAATCTGTTTAAGATTAAGGACAAAATTGGAGAAGGTAATTTAGAGATTTATTTATTTATACGTTTTTTTCTTCTTATGTTTTCCTTTGTATAATCTTGATTTTCATTACTATTTCCTTTTGAAAAGTATATCCTTTTTAAAATAAGACCATGGTCATATTACTAATTACGACATCAGGTTTTCTTTTTTCCCTGGAAAGAATGAAAGAATAAATATTTACAGTAAAATGAATAGTCTTATTTTAATCTTTATGCTGTTATACCATTAAAAGTGTTGATATTCTAATGTATTATTAAAGATAATTATTAAAAATGAAAAATTTAAGATTCATTTGGGGGAATTTGATCAAGGAAGGTCCTCTCATTTTTCTTTCTCCGTTATAGTTAGGTAGAATGTATGTTGAAACATAGATATCTAAGGTGGCAACATGATGGAAATAAAGTGGTAACAATATTTATAAGATGGTCAGTACTGACAGAAATGTTTTTGAGAGAGACTGGCAGTCTTGTTGACTGAATGAAGGGTGAATTTATCAGATGTGAAGTGAATGAGAAAGTAAAAGATAATAGAAGGCTTTGGTGGCTATATTAGGAAATGCCTAAATAGTTAAAAACAAAAAAGCTTCCATTTACTTTATTGTTTGCTTTTCACAATAAAAAGTGTCAGACAAGAAAAGCCTAGGTCATTAGGCAGAAAAATTAGAAGATGAGATGATTTGGGATATAAGAAGCAGATCTTTACATCTTTACCTTCTTTTAACACTGACTTAGTGTTCAGAAATTTTATTCTGGAAAACACTGGTGTCCTCCTAACAAATTAATAGCTATTCCTGGAGAGGGGGAGGCAGGGTGGGTGTTCTAAGTTTGTAAAATGTAGTACGTACAGCTCCCTTTTGGTTATTTGTGATATACTTAAACACATTAGAGCTCTGAAAAATTTTGTAGTAAAGAAATTTATCAATTTGTTTTAACTCAGTACTTCTGAAATTTAACTGACCACCAACTCTTTTATTTTTTCTGTTTAGTTTAATGCTAAATTTAAAAGCCCAGATGGTTTTGTAGGTTTTTTTACCCCCCACCCCAAGACTATTAACAACACTATTAACTACTAACTGCTTCTAACAGACCTGTATCCAAGTCTAAAGGAAGTAATTTCAAATGACAGTACTATAGAAAAATACTCACTAGAATGGATCATGACCATGGAAATATTTTATTGCTCACCCAGGCAAACAGATTTACTGTAGAGCTTTGGTAAATTAATACATCCCTTAAAGAATTGAAGACAGTTTAGAATTTATTAAAAATTGAAAATTAGATGTTTAGATGTTTTTGCTCTTTATGTGCAATACCTTTAAATATATTAATGATAGATTAGGATAATTTTATGGGTTCCAAGCAGTCTTAGGTTCGATTTTAGCATTGTTTCTTTAACATTTTTAAAAACCAAATATTGAAAAATTGAATACATTGTTTTACAGGCACTTTTAGCTCTGTTTATTTGGCCACAGCACAGTTACAAGTAGGACCTGAAGAGAAAATAGCTCTGAAACACTTAATTCCAACAAGTCATCCTATAAGAATTGCAGCTGAACTTCAGTGCCTAACAGTGGCTGGGTAGGCATTATCTTTAATTTAACTGGCTGTATATTTAAGATTATTAAGTGGCTGTCTAACAGGGATGGTTAGATTGTCCATGAATTCAACATATTTTTCAGCCAGGTGTCTGCAATTTGGTAGCACTTTTCCCCCTCTACTGTTGGGATAGTTAATTTAATTTATATTTTTAGAGTGGATTATCCTTGAGGCTCAGCTTGACTTCCTGTTCTCTTACCACGTCTTTTTCTAATCTTTCTGCCAAATCAAACCATGGTCTAGATACTTTTTAAAATGTAGGGAACTCCTATTTCACATCTCCCCAGCTATTGACAGCCCCATCTCATACTTTATTTTGAACAGCAGAATCCTCTGGCTTGTCTTTCTCCTTGGTCTCTCTCTTCTAGGTCATTCCTATGAACAAACGTACATGATCTCGTATTTCTCATCCCCCTCTACTGCCACCCTCTTCCAGCTGTTCTGTCATTCCTTTGCTGCTCTTCCCAGCCAGACTTCTCAAAAATGATCTATACCCTACCTTCACTATTCTCACAGTGTGTCTGCTTTCCTCTGTGCTAAACTGAAACTACTTTGGATAAGAGTCCACCATGACTTCCATCTTGCCAGTTTCTTTTTCTGTTCACATGAACCTAGGCAGAGTTTAACATAATTGATTTGAATCAATGTCTTTTGACTTCTTTACTGCCACATACTCCTTGTTTTCTTCCTGCTTTATTTGGCGTTTCATTTTCAGTATCTTTTGCCAGTTCTTCCTCTTCTACCTGACATCTAAATGTTGGAGTTTTTTGGTGCCTTATTCTAGGCTTTCTTGCTCTGGACACTTCCCTGGGTAGTATCATGTATTTCCATGTGGCTTTAAGTATATGATAGTGACTCCCATAAGTATATATCTTACCTCAGACCTCTTACCTGCAGGTTTGTATATACCCACCTACTGATTTGACATTTCTACTTGAGTGCCTAATAAATATTTCAAACCTAATATGCTTAAAATTAAATTTTAATACTCCTTTGCCTGCCAAAACCCCCACAAAACCCCCTATTACAACAACCTGTTTTCATCTGTTCATCTCAGCATCCATCAAGTCCTGGCCATTTTACCTCCAAAATATATCTAAAAACCCATCCATGTCTTTCTGTTTTCTCAACCACTACCTCAGACCAAACCTAGATTATTACAATAGCCTGCTTCTTCTCTTTCCCCCTGAATCCCATGGTCAGAGAATAGCCAGAGTAATGTTTGAAATATAAAAATGTGTATGTATGTAATATAAATTGTATACTATTAGTTCCAGCTCTTAAAATCCTTCAGTGGTTTCCCAGCGTCCTTTGAAAAAAAAAATCCAACCTTCTCTCATGCGCTCTTCCCACCTCCCTCTCTGTGCTCTAGTTTCTTTAGTTCTTCAGATTTGTCTCGAGCTTTCTCATCTCAGGGTCACTACCCATACTGTTCCCTGGGCAGTAAGACCTCTCCCAGTTTTTGCATGCTGATCTTTCTGATCTGAACAAGCTTCAGAGATGTCTTCTGAATTAAATCAGATTCACCTGTTGTCACGGCACCTTTTGATCTCTTTCAAAACCCTCATAATCTGTCATTTATTGTCTCGTTTATTATCTGTTATTGTTCATTAGATAGTAAACTCTATGAGGGCAAAAATCATGTTAAGTTTAATTTACCTTCCCATCCCTAATATCTAACATACTGCCAAATAACCATGCCCACTAAATATTGAATGAATGGACGATCCCATTTCTTTGTTTCACCCCTGTGTTTATTAGAGAAGACAAAAGGATGAGATGGCCTCTGTAAGGCATAATTACATATGTTCTACTCCTTAGAATAAAATTGTTCCTTTTTCCATGTTTTAAATATTTTTCTCTACCACTTTTCCTTTCCATGTACTTCAAAAAAAGTGCATGCTAAAAAAAGTCTATCTTATCTTGCTTCCTTTTTGGTTCCCACACTGGTTTTTCTTCTTTTCTTTGCCAGATAGTTTAGGCAAATTTTATGTTCTGCTTCCAGTGTATTCTGTTTTCCCTCCTTAAGTCTTATTTGGACTCTTCCTTTCCACGTACATTGTTCTCTGAAAAATTAATTCCTCTTTGCCAAACTAAAAGCCTTCCCTCAGTTCTTATTCTCTATGACCTCCATACTGATTACTACTTTCTTTAAAACTCCTCATCTGGGTGACATCGCTTTCGGGGCTTCCTGCCCCTTCTTCCTTATTTTGCCCTCCAAATTGGCAATTTTCCAAGGCTCATTTGCTCCTCTCATCATTTTCACAGCTTTAGGTATCACTTCTCCACAAGCACTGTCACTGACCTCTCACTTCTCACATAAGATTTAGTTCTGTATCTAGAACTTTTTATCAAAATGAGTTCTTGGTTTTTGATGCCTCATTTCCTGATTTCTGCATGTTTTTGGTTGATATCCATGTTGTTCTACAGACTCAAAACCATAGAAGTTAACTTTACCCTATTTTCCTCATCTTTTTTGATGCAATATAGCATAGTAGTTAAGAGCATAAGATCTAGAGCAAACTGTCTGGATTCAGATCCTGGCTCCATGACTTACTAGTTTAGTGACTTTGAGGGGAACTTCCTCAACCTCTCTGTGCCTTAATTACATTATTTGTAAAAAATAAAAAAAAGGGGGGGGGGAGGAGAAATAATAGCACTGTCCTCATAGGGTGTTGTGAGGATTAAGTGAATTAATAGATATAATGTGCTTACTTAGATCAAAGCTTGGCAAATATAGTGAATGTTCAATAAATGTTAGCTATTATGTTTTAATTAACTTATTTATTACTATTACCATTTTATCTGCTACAAAAACTTTTTAATTCATTCTTGTTTTTCATCTTGTCCTTCTCATTCTGTCATTTCCCCAATTAAAACTATAATTATCTCATGTTTGAATTATAGTAACCTCATAAGTGGTGCTATTTTTGTTTTTTAAAAACTCGTACAAGTCAGTTAAACATGTATACTATCCTACAAGATCGTGGTTTTTAAGTAGTTTTCTAGCATTTATGCATAGCTAAAATTGCATTTTTAAAGAAACTGAGCATAAGGTTTCATTTCATTTGACCTTTCTTTTAAAGTTCATTATGCATTTTTCCACCAGGGGGCAAGACAATGTCATGGGAGTTAAATACTGCTTTAGGAAAAATGACCATGTGGTTATTGCTATGCCGTATCTGGAGCATGAGTCCTTTTTGGTAGGTTTTAATATTTACTGAATATTTATTGGCTAAATGTTCAATTGAAAGCAATTTTATGATCTTATTCGTAACTTTATTTTAGGACATTTTGAATTCTCTTTCCTTTCAAGAAGTACGGGAATATATGTTTAATCTGTTCAGAGCTCTGAAACGCATTCATCAGTTTGGTATTGTTCACCGTGATGTTAAACCCAGCAATTTTTTATATAATAGGCGCCTAAAAAAGTAAGTATGAAAAACTACTAGAAACTATTCACACTTGAATGAATTTGTGCTATGGGGTTCAGCTCTGAGATACAGAACATACTGTAAGGGGCATGCACAGATTTTTTTTTATGTTTCAAATTTTCATTGTGGTTGGGGAATGGAAATACAGTGAAACAAAAGATAAAATTATATTAGTAAAGCAGTGTACATTATTAGATGGACCGTGGTTCAGTGGAAATAACACTTAGCTAAAATAAATTTCAGGGTCTAGGCCTTTTTGACTTTGACATTTCTCTTATCTCTGGACTTCATGAGGGGATTAGACCACACAATAGCCAATTTCCTGTTTCAACACTGAAGTTCTGTTTTTATGTATGTTTATATTGTATATGTTTATATACATATATTTTTTTATGCTGATAGAGGCATTGTAAAGTTGAAAGTGTAGCTTAAATACTGTTTATTATATGATAGATCCTACCAAGAGTGGTAGGAGGTATAGAACTATAACTTCTTTTCTTGGATTTTACACTTTTGACTTTTCTTTTTAATTTTCTTTAATTTAATTTTCTTTTTTTAAACCTATGGTTTTACTTTTTTTTTCCTCTTAAGTTTATTTTTCGAGAGAGAGAGAGCAAGAGTGGTGGAGGGGCAGAGAGGAGAGGGAGTGAGAGAGAATCCCAAGTGGCATGGAGCCTGACATGGGGCTCAAACCCAGGAACCATGAGATTATGACCTGAGGCAAAATCAAGAGGCAGGTGCTTAACCAACCGGAGCCACCCAGGTGCCCCTAAACCCATGATTTTAATTAATTTTTCTTTTAAACTTGTTAATTAAAAAGTATCTACTGTGATGCCATCTTAACCATCATAAGAGAACAAAGGATTGGGCTTCTATCCTGCAGTCCTTGTCTGTTTTGTCAGCACAGGCCAATGGGGAAAAAGGAGAAAGAATTTGTGTGTGTATGTGATGTACCATTCCTTAATTTTCAAGCCTAGTTAGCTTTTAAATCATTTCCATTGGCTATAAGCTTATTTTTCTTGTCTTTTTTCAAGAATGTTATACATTTTTTAAAATATTTATTGAGGGGGAGAGGGGCAGAGAGAGAGGGAAAGAGAATCCCAAGCAGGCTCCCTATGGGCAGCACAGAGCCCGATGCAGGGCTTTAACTCATGAACCAGGAGATCATGACCTGAGCTGAAATAAAGAGTAGGACACTAAACCGACTGAGCCACTCAAGCACCCCAAGAATGTTATGAATTCTTAATTGATCCCCTAAAGAATTATACTTTTTGTGTAAATACGATTAGAGCATTTTATGATGTTACTAAGCTTTAGTTGTTACAAAGAAGTAAAAATTCTTGTTTTTGTTTCTTAGGTATGCCTTGGTAGACTTTGGTTTGGCCCAAGGAACCCATGATACCAAAATAGAGCTTCTCAAACTTGTCCATTCTGAAGCTCAACAGGAGAGTTGTTCACAAAATAAATCCCATGTAATCACAGGAAACAAGATTTCCCTGAGTGGCCCAGCAGCATCTAAGGAGCTGGATCAGCAGCCTACTGTGAAGACCGTGAAGAGGCCCTACACAAATGCACAGAGTCAGATTAAACAAGGAAAAGATGGAAAGGTTCTACCTCTTTTATTTAAGTATTAATACGGTTTTAGAAATGTACTTCTTTATCCAACAGAAGGAGATGTAATACCAGGATAATACTTGCAATTAAAAAAAATTTTTTACATTTGTTACATATTCAATTGATTAAATTCCACTAAGATTTATAATAGATCGTTTTATCATTTCAAAACTGAAATTACGTGGTAGATTTATAATGTCTCTATAATGTTACATTATGTAACAAAAATGGAAAATAATTTTTCCCTGCATGTTATAAAGTTCAGATTATCCTTTTTTAAAGAAAACATTAGTTATAGGGGAAAAATTTTGAAGTGTCTATCTCCATTTTAGCTGCACAGCAAAATATAACATCCATGCAGGTGCTTTTTAAATTTTTTAATTATATATATTTGTGGATTATGATAACAGTTATGTGGGTGTTAAGAGTTCTGTCTAGACTATTTTCTCCTTTCACAGAAGTGTTTTGGTGCCTGAGAATGACTTGGATGCAGCTGTTTTTGTTTCATGTCACTTAACTCTTTCAAAACTGGCAGAGTACAGCTGGCAGAAAGTGTTACAGATATAATCCTTATTTTCCTTGTTTTTGTTGGTATTGTAGGAGGGATCTGTAGGCCTTTCTGTCCAGCGCTCTGTTTTTGGAGAAAGAAATTTCAATATACACAGCTCCATTTCACATGAGAGCCCTGCAGTGAAAGTAAGTAATGTAGCTTAATAGTGCAATCATCAGTCAGTACACTGAAGAGAATTCAGGGATTGGTAGACTAGCATTTATTATTACTCCGTTTTTAAAAGTAGAGTTTTGCTGTGGCTTTGAGCATCTTGTCAACACGTTTATTTTCTCCAGTTTTTTCCTCAACTTTTCTGGTGGAATTTTTCATCATTTTTGGTTAGCTGACTATTGCTGTTTTCTAAAAGAACATTTAGAACATTAAGGCCTTTTCTCTCATTGGCTAGGATGTGAGCTCCTAATAATTAACACATTTCTGACACAGCGTAAAGATGTTTATAAAGGTTACAAAATTGTCATCAATGTTAAATGGTTTTAAATTGACTTACGATATCCTATAACAGCTAGATAGCATGAGCAACAAATTAAAACTGGTTTTAGCCAATGTAATTGTGCAGTTTACAGTTCTGAAATGGAGTTAGACACTAGAACGTAACTATATTATACTTTTATAATAATATCAGGAAAAGTTCTAATAAAGTGTAAGTCAAATATTTACCAATTGAGGACTAATTAGTAAATTTTTTTATTCCACAGAAAAAACTAAAAGGATTTTAAATATTTTTAATAGACAACTGTTAGCTTACAATCCAACAGCACATTCAGCAGTTTTAAAAGTTATGTTTCTCCTATTACATTTTGCCGTGCTAGCATTTGAAGGCATTAGGTTAAATATCACCAAAATAGGAAATGTGACTTTTCTTTTACAGCTTATGAAGCAGTCAAAGACTGTGGATGTACTATCTAGAAAGTTAGCACCAAAAAAGAAGGCTATTTCTACAAAAGTTATGACTAGTGGTGTGATGAGGAAAACTGCCAGTTCTTGCCCAGCTAGCCTGACCTGTGACTGCTATGCAACAGATAAAGTTTGCAGCATTTGCCTTTCAAGGTAATGTGTTTTAATGCTGCTACAAAATCATCAGCATGCTACCAGACAAGATTAGAAATTGCATCGATTTGGTGGGCAGTTGATTTAGTGCGAGGAAGGGAACTACATAGACACTAATGTGGAGAGGTACCATGATGAACAAATGATAACTATTGTCATCTAGTGTTCATTTGACATGAATTGCTCATTGGAAAACACACTTGCTCTTGTATGCAGGTAATTTTGGGGGGGGGCAGGGATAGTTTCTTTGGAACCTTAGAATCACACATTTTACTTGCTGATTTAATCTTTTGTTTAATCTTATTCCTGCCTTGTGTAAAATAATCAGAACCAAATAATAGAGTGTGTCTCTCACTCCTACTCTGAGTCCCATAAATTCCTCCCTTTCTTTCAAAACTTTGCATGAGCTTTCTTGAGCCTTTCCTGATTAAGTATATAAGTGAATAAGTGTATCAGAAATTAATTTTCTAATATCACTCCAAACAGAAATGAATTTTTATACCTCTGAATTCTCTTGCATTCATTTCTGTTATATTTTGTTTTTCTGTTATGGTTCTTATCATCTACCACCTCTTTTTACACCTAGAAGTTACCTTAAAAATTTTCTGGAATAAGGCCTGGTAACTTGAGGGATGGGGAGGGGGGACGGACCCATAAGAAGCAAAATCCAGGATTTTCATCACACTAGATTATCATTTGCTTTATAAATAACTTTTATTTATCTAGATATCAAGGCAGAATTTATTGTGAAATAAATAGATAAATGTTACTTTTTGGTCTTAAATAATTACACTTTAACATAACTAGAAAACTCTTATTTCATCATCATAAGGCGACAACAGGTTGCCCCTAGGGCAGGTACACCGGGATTCAGAGCACCAGAGGTTTTGACAAAGTGCCCCAATCAAACCACAGGTATGTTGCACTAGAAATATAGAACCCAATTAGAATTGATTATCCCAGGTATATTTTATTTTATGACCTTTATGTTTTACTAATATTGAGTTTTTCTGCTTTTAATAGTTATATAAGTGGTTCTAGCAGTGTGGCAGTTTCATTTTTGAGATAATGCTATTAATGAAAATTTTTACTCCTAGTGGTTTTTTTTTTTTGGTTTCTTTTGTTTGTATTTTTCTTGTCATAGACTTTTTCCTGTAGATTGTATCTTGCTTATCTATTTACAAGATGATTTTGCCTGGTATTTTGTTAACATCATGTTTGTGGAAGAAAAATTGTGTTTAGTAGTCTTTGCTAACTTAAGACTTGCAGCATTTTATCTGTTTGCCCAGTACCCCCAAAAGTCTTCTGTGCTGCACATAAGATTGTGTATTTGATTAAAATTATTTTTTGTTATTGTGAAAATAATACAGTAGAATTAAAAAGTTCTGAAAAAGGAAAAAAGAAATCTATAATCTGCCAAAGTTGTCATGAAGCCAGAACCCAGGAAAACTCTTACTGAGTAAATGAATCCTGCCATTCTCCTGGCTTATGGACTTTAAAGGAACACATTCGTCCATTGTGTGTATTCTGTACTTGCTACTGATACCAAAAAAAAAAAAAAAAAAAAATGAAATTATCTGCTTATACTCTCAAATAATTATAACCTGTTGAACATGGCTATAAATCTTTATATGAGGTAATTTAGGGATATCTAACTATTCCTGTCTGAAGGGAATATGGAAGGAAGCCATGGAAGAGAGAACTGCTGAGAAGAGAACTTAAATTGGAGTAGATGGTTGGCACTGATGTATGAGCAGAGGATCTCAAGAAACAGCATGGTCTAGTCAATAGGAAACAATAAGTTTAGTGTTGCTAGAATGTAAGATGGACGTGAAGGAATGGTGAGAAATCAACCTGATCATAGGTAGGCAAGTCAGATCACACATGTTAAACAGCTTGGACTATATACTATAGTTGTTGGGAAGTTATTCAAGGGAAAGAGATGGTAATAATTATGTTTATTAGGTTTATTTATTTATTTCTTAGTGTTCATTTATTTTTGAGAGAGAGCACGAGTGGGAGGAGGGGCAGAGAGAGGGGGAGACACAGAATTAGAAGCAGGCTCCAGACTCTGAGCTGTCAGCACAGAGCCCATTGTGGGGCTTGAACCCACAAACTGAGAACTTGACCTGAGCTGGTCAGACACTTAACCAACTGAGCCACCCAGGCGCCCCTTGTTTACGTATTTTTGAGAGCGAGCGCACTCGCATGCACACAAGCAAGGGAGGAGCAGTGAAGGGGAAAGAGAGTCCCAAGCAGGCTCCATGATGTCAGCTCAGCCTGACGTGGGGCTTGATCCCACAAACTGCAAGATCATGACCTACCTGAGCTGATACCAAGAGTCAGACGCCTAACCGACTGAGCCACCCAGATGCCGTGGTAATAATTATGTTATGACTGGATCCTTCTGGCAGGTGTGCAGACAGGATAGGTTTTGGAAAGTGGTGGCCTGCTATGGTCCAGGTGAGAGATGATGAAAGCCTGAATGAGGAGACTAGTAATAGGAATGAAAAGAAAGATAAAGGATGGGAAAGGCAGAACTTGTTGGATAACTGGATGTGGGATTTGGGTGTGGGGTAGTGAAGGAAAAGGCACCCAGGATGTTTATCAGATTTCTACCTTGGGGGACTTGAGTGGGTATCAGTAACCAAGGGGGAGAATAAAGAAGTAACGGGTTTACAGGGAAAGATAAGGTGGATTGAGACATAATTGGCTTGAGATATTGGTGGGACACCTACATAGAGATTTCCAACAGAATGAAAGTCAAGCTTAGGAAAGTCTGGACTGGAAATACAGTTGAATGTCATTAGTATATAAAAGATGGGTGAAGCTGCGAAGTAGATGGGTCAGTCAGGGAGAATATACTGGGGAAGAGGTTGGAACTCTGGGGAACTGAGCCTTAAGGGGTGGGGAAAATGTTGCAGGAACAGGCAGAGCTACAGAGGGAACAAAGAAAGGCAGGTGATACACTGGCCAAGGAAATGGAGAGCAAATAACTTGGTGATACTGGGAGGTCAACAGTTAGGAGAGATGTCCCTAAAAGAAAAATTAGTTTCTTAACATGAGCCTATGCTAGTCTTAATGTTAACTGTCAGAATCCTAGAGATTAAAATTTCTGTAGCAGAACTTACAATAAGCACTTGGCTGAAGAAAAGGTTCTAATGTTCAGTACTTTTCACTAAAATAAGCCACTTTCACTATGGTGCCTAATTCTTAAGGAATATCCAAATTTTTCCACATAGCTATTTTTGGATTTCTTTTGATCTTACAAAGTACATTATCTACTTAGTGTTTTATAATGATGAAATATCCTTTTAAACTTACCAACATGTTGCTCAAGAAAGAAAATATTGTATATTGTATTAAGGATGTTAGACTAGGGTTTCTCAATCCTGGTATTGCATTCTAAGCATCTGAAGAACTTAAAAAATTCTGATGCCTGAGCCCTACTCCACAATTAAGTCAGAATCTCTAAGGGATTGGGCGTGGACAACAGAATTTTTTTAAGGCTCAAGAGGATTTGTACAGCAAAGGTTGAGAACTATGGATGTAGCATTGATGTAAATTGACTACTGATGATAAAATTATAGATACGGGATTTTTTTTTAAAGTTTGTTTTCTGTTACAGCAATTGACATGTGGTCTGCAGGTGTCATATTCCTTTCTTTGCTTAGTGGGAGGTATCCATTTTATAAAGCAAGTGATGATTTAACTGCTTTGGCTCAAATTATGACAATTCGTGGATCCAAGGAAACTATCCAAGCAGCTAAAACTTTTGGTAAGCAGTTTTATATTATAGAACAAAAGAAATGCCTTTGATTATTTCCTATAAATCAAATTAAGGAATTCTCTGTACAAATATATTCTGTGTTCATAAAATTCTCTGATGTTAAGTAGAAAATTTCTCTGTTGCTTGAAAACTAATTGCATTGTGTAAGAAAATAATTTATCAACTTCTCTTCTATATAATCATTTGATCTCAGCAAGCACAAAGTGCTATTTAAATATTTCAACTTTATAATCTTTAAAAGGAATAAAATCTTAACTCCCTGTAGTTATGGTTCGATTTTATTACATAAATATTTCTAATAGTATGTTTTTGTTTGTTTATTATATATTAAGCATCATCTGTTCTTGGGCTTGCCTTAACTGATCTTAGTTTATACTAACAAGTAAACAGTTAATTATGAGACAGAATAATAAGGACTCCATAGGGAAGATAAAGAAACATGGGTTATTAGGTTCCTTAGGGTTAGGGTAGCAGGGAAGAGAAATGAGCAGAACACTTTTGCTGATGGAGTATTATTTTAAGCATATATTGGATGTGGGAAGTCATCTCCTTAACTAGAGAAGTTCTTATACTTCTAAGACTGGGATATTCATGGGTCACCTGAGAATTTTCTCAGCATTGTTCTGGCTAATGATTTTAACTCACATGTTCACGTTGTGTTTATTCTCCATGCACACTGATAGTTAATATTTTCCAAAGTGGGTGGCTGTGATTGAGTCAATGTGCTACCACACAATAGAGAACAAACACCCCTTTGGGACAAAATTTCAAGCAAACCACTTCATAAGTAGTTGGGATGCCTTGTGCCCAGCTCCAGGATCAGTAGGTCTTAATCGGGTCCATATCAGAATTATCTAAAGAACTTAAAAAAATACATACGCCTATCTCACCCTACTCCTTCCTGGAAAATAAGATTCAGGAAAATATGATACGTAGGAAGGGCCCAGGCTTGTTAGTTTGAAAAAACAAGTGATTTTAACCAAGAACTACTTCTAAGAACCATTGCAAAAATGATTGCCCCTTACTTAGACACCTTTGCTATGGTCTAATCCATCAGAAAAGCTTGGTGGTGGTTATGAAGAAAGCACCGTGATGGAGGCTTACCAAAAAGTGTTTCTTCAGCCAAGTCAATCCACAACTTGTCACTTTCTTGTACCTACTCTAAGAAAATTTTATCAGAGGATAATAGGGTGAAATAATACACATATACAAAGGGAAAATGACCATAAATAGAATGCAAGATCAATCAATACCTTGGAAATTGTATTCTTACGTATGTTTATTCTCCACTGGTTGAGAAAACTTTTCATCTGTTGTCAAATAACTTCATGAGAAGTTTATGAAGTTTATCAGAAAACAAACATCAAAACATTTTTTTGAAGAGCTTAAACTTCCCTGATCTGTAGTCAAAGTTATAGTGAGGACCAACAATGGAAGCACAACATGTGATGTAAAAGCATTCCAGGGCAAGAGTCATGATAGCAGGCCTCGGCTTTTAAAGATTTATTGTGAGGCTTGTTCTCGTATTCGAAAAATAATAATGTCGTAGTATTTGTCTCGGTTTATTAGTGAGACTTCTGCAGCTGTTGCAGTCAAATCTTATTATAACTTTGGGCTGAATACAGAAGGACTTAAAACTTCATCAGTCACCTTTGTGTTCTTTATGTCCCAAAGAAATGACTTGCTTGAGATTAACAGTGAGAGTACTTTCACTTCTTTGTGTGTAACATGCCTCACTGTCCTCAACTCGACCTGGCCCCCTGTGGGTTGTCATCAACTACTTATGTCAAATAAATTCAAAAGAAAAACCTTGAGCTAAAACAAATGCCTGACACTTGGTCTGTAAGAAAATATTTTTGATGGAATGTATTATTTTCCCTGAATAATGAGCCCTCCTTTGATCATGTGAAAAAATTTAAGCATGTTGTATAACTTAGGGAAATAATTATAACACATACTGTTAATTATGACTTCAGCGTAGCCTATAAATTAATGAATAAAACTGTTGACTATTTGAATATGACTATTCTCCTCTGCCTATAATTTTCTAGAGAGAGTAGGAATGATAAGAGAGATTTAGATTTAAAAAGGATTGACATGTTGTATCCTCAGCAAACTTAGTTTTTGGTCATTTGTTTTCCTTTGTCTCTTCCCTGTCTGCCACCTCCTCCTCCCTTGTTTCCCTGCCTTAGAACACCAATCCAGTAGTTAGATCAGGACATGTAAAAGTAACTTTGTATCATCCAGAGCTAGGTTGTTAACAACCCATGCACCCCAGAAATCTGTATGCTGTGCTACTCCCATCATTTAGAGCCACATTTCTGTTTAGTAAGGAAATATAAGGCAAATACAGTACACTATTGCCTGTTTGTGTGCTTAGCTTATTTTTGCCCATATCTGAATAATAATTCTGTCAGGAAATTGTTTCAGAGACATTTGTATTTTTTAAAAACTAAGATCTGGTTTATTAACTCATTCAGAAACATTTATTGGGACTTTATGTAGCCCAGGTAGTATTGTTGAGTCCGTTCTCACAGAACTTAAATTCTAGTGGGGGAAACAAATCTGTCAGACAACTGGGTGGTATTGAGAAAGATAAAAGAAGAAAAGGAGAGAAGAGGGCTCAGCTATTTCAAATGGGTCAGTCAGGGACCCACGTATCTGTAAGGATATGATATTTGAACAATGACCTGAGACTGAATAAAGCTTTTTTGTCCAGTTCAGCAGCCATTTAATTGAGAGCCTAGTATCTTCTAGACATTGTTTAGGCTTTGAGGATTCAAAAGTAAATAAAATAGTCTGTATCTTCAAAGAGCTCATAGTCTAGTGGGGGAGACAGATCTACAGTTACAACATAGGCTAACAAAAGTAATAGAAATTTTCACAGGTTGCAACACAAGTTTACAGTGTTCAACTCTGTCAGAGTGTCACGCCTCACAGAGGTCATTCTTAAGCTGAGTGAGGATATAAGCTGGAGTATCCCGAGCACGTGGGGGAGCACAGGGGATCCTAGGCAAAGATAAGAACCATGTAGCCAGAGGAATGTAAAAGCTAGGAAGGGGGAGACGGAATGGGAGCTGCAGCTGATGAAAGATTACAGAAGGATATGGTGAAGCTGAAGAAGTTGACGGTCAAGTGAGTTCCTTACATAGCTTAGTAAGCCACTGCTTTCTACTTACCACCTCCCACTTTATGATTTGACCTTCAACTATGTAGTACAAAACACAAATATTAGCATGTGGTGCTCTATCTCTTACGCAGGGTAAATATATCCAGAAAGCCTGGATGTTGGACCTGGATGTTTCCCATGAGAGAGGCTTCTGATATACTCAAATAATGTACATGTATTTTTTCTTTTTTAGGCAAATCAATATTGTGTAGCAAAGAAATCCCAGCACAAGACTTGAGAAAACTCTGTGAGAAGCTCAGAGGTATAGATTCTAACACTCTCAAATTAACAAGTAATGTGCAAAGGCCTGCTGCTCATGACCCAACATTTTCAGAGAAGACTGACCATAACGTTTCTCACCTTATACAAACACCTGAAGCACAGCATTCTGGGAATTCATTGTATAAAGACAGTAATGGCTGTGGGGGTAGTTTGAATACAGATACTACCAGTTTAGAAGGCTGGAATGAGGTACCTGATGAAGCTTATGACCTGCTTGATAAACTTCTAGATCTAAATCCAGCTTCAAGAATAACAGCTGAAGAGGCTTTGTTGCACCCTTTTTTTAAAGATATGAGCTTGTGATTACCCTTCTTTATTTAATGTGTGCTATTGTGTATTATGAGATGGGGTGAAAAAGAGTCTTTTTATAATAGCCATAAGTTCTTGATTAGAGACCAGGGCAGGATGAATATTTTAAAATTTTAGTATTTGCTCTCTGGCAGATTCTGAAATATGGACTAAGAACAAAGATGCCTGGGATAGTACTTTGGGCTAATTACATGATCTCTGAGTTAGATATATCCAAGTAGAATTAGATCTCTAGCTTCCCTATTTACTTGTCACTGCCATGTGCAAAGAAAGAAGCTGTTTTAGCCTAGTACACAGAGGTTTGAGGTACAAATCTTAAAATTACTGGATGTGATCAGCACTAAACGAGTCAAAAGACTTGCTTTATTGGTGTCTTTAAGCTATGTGTACTTTTAGAAAAATCAACCTGATGTTGGTGCTCTAACCTCTGTAGGTAAAGGAGATCATTTCCTGTTCTAGAGGCATATATTACACCTTTTATGAACACTAAGATAAACTAATGAGAAAATGTTGGGGGTAATACCACTTAAAATTGAATTTAATTTATCCATTTTTTAAATGTATTTTGTTAAAGCATTTTTTTGTGTGCATTGCTATGTTTTTCTTAATGGTTTTTCTCTTGATTTTCCTACCTTCTCCACCCCACCTAACACATTCACCTTGGAAATAACATGGTGCTTTCCACACAGTTTCTGGGTGCTTTGTTAAATACTGCACGTGTTTACAGTTGGGAACTTCCTGCATACACTGGTTGATTAAAGGGAAGCTCCAGGGCCGACTTGAAGACTAATAGTCCAAAATGCTTTTCCTTTTCTCACCATCCTGGGTGTAATTAGGTAGCTGCTAAAAGGAAATGTGAATACAGCCTCGAGAATATTGTTGGAGATTCTTTCCTCTGCATGTAGCCATCAGGATCTCTATATCCAGTTATAAATAAGTTGCTCCTGCTCAAAGAAGATTGATTACTAGCATCTTGGGGTGGTTGGGAAGAGAGGTAATGAATGAAGTGGGCAGAGTAGAAGAGGACCAGAGGTAGAGGCTTATGAATTACTACATACCAAAATGATACCTATCAGTGACAGCATATCAAGACTCTCTTTGTGGGAAATAAGTCTGGGTGAGTGGATCTGCTGAGAAGTTTCCCATTTAGTAAGGCTAGAGTATAGAAACAGCTTATGGATACAGAACATACATTTTGTTATTTTGTACAGTCGTGTCAGTATGTCTGCCTACTCTGGTAAGTATGGCTTATGTTTAGCCATTACCACTGATGTGCTCTTCTCATACTATAATCTTTAAAAAGAAAACAAAAATTGAATGTTGTTGAATTTGTATGTTTAATAAAGTTAACATTCTTTTCTATTTTTTATGTCAAACTATTCATTTGAAAAATACTTTTTAAAAAAATATTTGTCACTGGAAATATTTTCCTCTTGAGACTAATGAATAACTCTCTCTCCAGCAAATAGTAGACCGTAGATTAACAAAAATTGACCTGGCTCAACAAATATATGAAAAATGGAAGTAGATTTTTTTATAGAAAAGGTGTTCATTGACCTCACATATAGGAAATTTGTCACAAAATAGTAAAACAATAAGCCATCTCAGTAACAGAAAGAAGTCTTCACTTAGCTAAAAAAATTTTCTTGGAGTGATTCACAATCAAGTTAACATATTCTAGGAAAACTAATGAAGAAAAATTTAACTACCAAAAGTGCAAGGAAGGTGACATTCTCTAAAAAAGTTTAATATCAAAGAAAGAAAATTTCAACTTTTTACCAATATCACTGTTAGAATAGACTTGGTTGATAGGGAAGGGAGGTGGGAGGTAAAAGGGAGCCACTGCTATAAATCAGTTCTTGGGGGTCTCAGTCCCACTAGAGAATCTTGTCTCTGTCTGCGGTGCCCTATAGGTAGAAATTAGCAAGGAGCTTCCATACACATGTCCTTCCAAATTTTTCAGCCTTCTAAGCACCATTTTATAATGGCAGATATCGCCCTACAAGATTTTAATTGGTCAAAATAGTCATTTCTAAGGAAAGATTAAGAAGGTAACTAGTTAATGCCATTTCCTATTACTATGGAAGTTCCCAGAATATTCAGCTATTTTTCATTGTCAGCTTTTTAAAATTCTTATTGCTCACACTATTGAGATAAAGCTGTTAAGGGTGTTTTCATTTAATAAGCCTTGGACATTTAAAACTATTAATATAACTACAAGTGTTGGTTTTTGAAACAGGCTGCAGCTCTCTAGCATTTTTAATGAAACTTTTCCTTATATGGAGATGATTACGGTTGTCTTAATGACCTAAATAAAAATGTGGCTCAAGAATGATTATTCCAAAGAATTAAACTTAAGTTTGTTTCAAAATCTGAACAAAAGTCATCAAGTGATGTTAATCTCATGTTTCTGGCATTAGCATTTTAGGAACAAAATGGTGTTACAGATGTCAGAATATTGATTGCATAAAATCTTGAAACCCACAAAACATGTAGGCTTAGGTCTTAGTAATTTCTGCTGTTTATGTAGTTTCAGCCCTACGCGTCACCGAGAAGTTATTTATCTTAAGAAACTGTGGCCAAATTTGGCGGGTAATGCTGTCTGCCAGTGTCTGCAGATGTATTGTTTCCGCCTACGTTTGTGCATGCCGTCTGTGGTCTTTAAAGAACACTATCTAACACTAGGCAGAAATGTCAACTCTCCGTTCAGATTTTTTTCCTCTGTTCTAAGAACTGCTGTTGCCATTTCCTAATTTTGTCAAATTCTGTTTGAACTGTCTGCCTTTCTTGAAAGGTGGGTATTATCACCCATGTACTAGATAAGTAATCTGCAGTAGTTAATGCTGTGTCAAATTACAGCAAGATTTTCAACAAAGTAACCACAAAGGTCAGTGCTAAGGCAAGTATTTACTAAATAATGATATTTTAGATATCTAAAATGAAAAGGCATTATTTTAGGAAAGCGGTTGTAGGTTGAGTGAGAAAATCATAAAAATGAAGTTCAGAAAAGTGATGGCAAAAGCTTAATGTGACCTGCTAAATTTTTTTTCTCAACAGAAGAAAATGAATTAAAAGAATAAGTTGTCCTCGACAACTGTTTTAAGTGCTTTAAAAATTTGACAAAATAATTTATGGAAAAGAATTCAAAAGAATAAGCAGAAATCTCACTGGGGGAGTGTGTACATAGCTTTTCTAAGGCAAGAAAGAGGACTAGAAAACAGTTGCAGGTGGTTTAGAATTCAGATTTAGGCATATGCCATGTGCAAATGCCCTTTTAAATTTAACACACCATCCCAGCCCTTAAAATGGATTCCATCTTGGACCCTACTGAAACAATTTGAGAAAAGTAAGAATTTAGCACGAGAAAATTTAATACTATCTTATGAAGGAAAATACAGAATAAATAACTTCTAGATTCATCTCTAATTCTAGATTTAGAGAAGGCAGGTGTCACTCCCTCTAGTAGGAAACCAAGAGGAATCAAGGGATGGGCTTTTGACATCTAAAAATCAACAGAAAAAACACTGTCAGCTGGGGAATGAGTTGCGGAAATCAGAAAATGCAAGAGCCACCTTATAATTTCTAATCAGGATTTTTGTACATATTCCTTACCTACATTCTACTGATGTTTTTATAGGTGTACATTTAATTATGTATTCATCTTTTGTATAAATTTCTTTTGTAGATTCTCTGAAGACTAGAAATGACTCCAGCTTGGACAAGACTGAGACAGTAGATCAGAAGCAGATGTAGGGCTATGTAGCCTCATGTTTTTTTAGCTCCATCCATAGTAAAAGAAGCAGGAGGGTGAGGAATCCAGCTAGATACTCACTTTAATGCTTTTTTGCCCAGAAGTTTCTTTATTTCTTCTGGCATGTAGCTGGTCTTCCTACACTCAAGTATTCTGATTAAAAACAAAACCAGCCCCACTGTATGTGTGTGTGTATATATATATATGAGTAATCTTTAGACAAATATTAGCAATGCTCCTTTACAGTTCTCCCCCAAGGTTTGTGAAATGAATGCCTGGTGTTTCTGTGAGTGTTCTGTCATTTTAATTTCTTACTTTAATGCTTATTTATTTTTGAGAGGGGGGAGGGGCAGAGAGAGCAAGACATAAAATCTGAGGCAGGCTCCAGGCTGTGAGCTGTCAGCACAGAGCCCAGCACAGGGCTCGAACCCATTAACTGTGAGATCATGACCTGAGCCAGAGTTGGACGCTTAACCAACTGAGCCACCCAGGTGCCCCTAATTTCTTATTTTAAAACTCCACAGATAAATGGCATATGGAAAGTGTACTCATAAAATCAAAACTCGTTATTACTCTTATGTGTAAAAATAAACACCAGCATCTTATATCTCTTTGTGTGTTTTGAGGAAGCATCTTACTTATTTGTCCCTATGCAGTATGATGACTAGGCCTGGCATTTACTGAGCAAATGTTCAGTAAATATTTGTTAAGTGAATACATTAAGTTATATTTAATAATTTGCTTTCCTGCAAGATATTAAGCCAAAAACCTCTCAATAAGAGTGCCTATTCTTTTAAGTTTGGTATAATTTACTTGATAGGGAGTGATGTAAAATGAAATGCCTCATTCCTTTTTACATAATCTCTTCAGTAGACTGTCTCTGCCCACCCCCAATCCTCCTAACAAATCCATAATTTAAAGGAAAGCAGTATTTTGATTGCAGGACTTAGGTTCAGAAGAGACCTAAAGGAGCCTTTTGGATTTTTAGTTGCCTACAACCCCTCCCTCCTGTGTATCCCAAATATGTTCTTAGTAGGCTGTCAGAAGTCAGTCCTCCCTCTAAAAAACCTGCCCTCCTCACTCCAATCCAAATGATCATTTCCTTGATTTCCTATACCCAGATTATAAATTTCTGGAAGGTAGAGACTGTTTTATGTCCCCCGTGCACACCCTCCCCCCACCACATTTCTTATCACATTAGAGAATCAAGCACTCAGTCAAAACTTTGGAGCTGACTAGGAACCTGACACCAGGAGGTATTTCCAAACCCAACCAGAATAATCCCAGTCTGAGGACAGCCTCTTTTATTCTTTTTTATTTTTAACTTTATTTTGAGAGAGAGAAGAGGGGAGGGGCAGAGAGAATCCCAAGCAGGTTCCCCACTGTCCACATAGACCCCAATACAAGGCTCAAACTCCTAAACCATGAGATCATGACCTGAACCAAAATCAAAAGTCTGGATGCTTAACCAACTGAGCCACCCAGGTGCCCTGCCCCTTTTATTCTTAAACATCCACAGGATTATACTATTTTCCATCTCCTGATTTCCCAACTCCCCATCCTAGCTGTAGCAGTTCTCATGTCCCTCCACTCCATTTTACTGGTGTTCCATTCCCATTGCTTTGACCTCAGTGGAGACAGAACAGCTGGTGGACACTCTGTCTGTAATAACTCTTCACATCCTTGTGAAAGAGGCTAGTGAGCGAAATTTTCATAATTATTACAGTTGTGTTTTTACCTCCCACAATGTGCCAGGTGCCATAACAATCAAATCAATTTGTTTTAAGGACTTGCAAGTATGCCTAAACTACTATGGGAAAGCATCATACCCACACTTGATTATGCTGTGCCATAGTGGTTCATTTTCATACATGTAGGACCCTGTTCATCTCGGACTTTCCTGATACTGCTTCAGGTCCAAAAATACCAGTCCTTGATGTGTTCTGTGAATTCCAACATTTCTGGATCCAAATGGCATTTTTAAGAATGTCAACTAGAAGTAGTATAAAGTTGCTAGAAATGTGTTCTAGTTTTTTAGCTTTACAAATATGTCTGCTATATGGGGCGCCTAGGTGGCTTGGTTGGTTGAGTGTCCAACTCAGGTCGTGAACCAGGGTTGTAGAATCAGGCCCATGTTGGGCTCTGAGCTGGGTGTGGAGCCTACTTGAGATTCTCTCTCCCCTCTCTGCCCCTCCCCTCACTTGTGTGTGCTTGTTCTCTCTCTCTTTCTCTCTCTCTCAAAATAAATAAACATTAAAAAAATAAAAATATATTCACTATAATGTGGCATTTGAGGCTCTTCTGCTTTGGGAACCAACTGATGTGTATATTATTGAGTAAAACGGACTGTCTTCCAGTGCCCTTTAAATAGGCACAAATAGGGCCTTAAGTATTTTCATTGAGGTTAAAAATATAGATGTGACAACTGGGGAACCAATGCCCCCTTACCTGTTAGCAATTAAAAATAAACCATGTCTAGAGGCAGAATAACAAAGGAGTCAGCCAAGGTTGGCTCTTCCCTGTACTGTGAGCCTGTACTGTGGTTTGCTTAGCTGTAAAATGGGGCTTATATATCTACCTTAGCATTAGGAGGAATGTGAGGGCATGCTCCCTCAGTATAATGTTGACACAGTACATAAATATTTCCCTTCTTTCCTTCCTTTCATCCCCTTTCATTTCCCCCACTACAGGGAACCCTGACCTAAGCATGTTCTTACATATTTCTTCCTTAACTTTTTTTTTTAAGCTCCTATTAGGGCTTTTAAACCATTGAATGGAAGATTGCCATAATCTGGGATGCTGTGAGCCTGACACCAGTAACTTATTTTCTCTACATGGTGATGTTCTGTCTAACCACCAGATGGCAGGAGCTCCTCTAGCACATTCTATCAGCTGTCCTGACACGTTTGGACTAGTGTATCAGTAAGGCTATTAAAACAAACAAACAAAACATACTAAAAAATAATGGTGTTTACACAATTAAATCAATTTTGCCAGGAAAAGGGGAATGTGGGTGGGGTGGCTAGTGATCATATACCACACCCTCATCTTTTCCCGCCACAAACTACTCATATGTTCTATTTTCTCCTGGGCTTTTTCATATCCTCCTTCCTTTGCCTGGAATACTTCATTAAACCACAGCTTTGCTCACCTGAATAACTCCTGTTCATCCTTAGGGCTCAGCTCAGACATCACCACCTTTAGGAATCCTCCCTTGACCTCTCATTCAGAGTTTAGCACTCCATACCTTTCCTCCCTGGTCCTCAGATCCTGCTCATCATTAGTATCCTGTTCAAATGTTGTCTCCTCCAACAGGCTTCCCACTTATTTATCTCTTCCTCTAGAATCTAGAACAGTGCTTTGGACAAGTGGGCCGTCCAAACCCTATGGTAAGGAATGACGGTACTTCCACAGCACCCTGTAGCCTCCAGTCATTTCTATGTGGCTTTTACAGCATATATCATCAGTCTCTTATCTGTACCACTTACTAGATTGTAAACTGCACCACAACAAGAATCGTACCTGTTTTATGCACCACTGTATCCTTAATGCCTATCATAGAGTGAAGTCTCAATAAATATTTGTTGAAAAATGAGCATACATAACGCTAATATACACACATGTACACAGTAGGGCTACAGTGAAGCAAATTGTGTTTTGAGGAACTCAGCAAAGCAGAGGAAGAGACACAGTTGCAGGGCTACTATTTACACTAGGCATTTTTCCTGCTATGACAGCATGTGTGTGTGAGTGTTTATTGTGAGCCTCCAAACAAAAGCATTCTAAGCTCTGTGACCCAGGGGTGGAGACTGAGCACCTGGCTAAAAGAAAGCCACATTCTAGAGATGAAGCCTCTGTATGGTTTAAGGGTGAGGAGATGTCTGACCTCAAGTCTCCAAGTGCAAATGCTGGAGGCTTCTCTTCCTAAATTTCCAAGTGGAAGAAAATGCAGCAGTGCCTGACACATAGTATGCCTGCAGAAATACTGAGTGGCTCATTTTCTTCCTCAACTGATCACCTCCCTGCTGTCTACTGCTGAAGGTAACACTGATTCTGTTTTCCTCACTCTACCCCCCACATCAGCAGTGAAAACCGGGCTGAGCCATTCTCCCTGCTCCCACTTACCTCCTTCTCCTGCCTCCGGCTCCCCGCTCACCTGCTTCTTCAGCTTTCCCTTCCTGTGCATCCCCATGGCTCCTGCCTCCTGCTGTAGCCACTGACGAAAGATAAGCGAAAGGATCAGGAAGAGGCTGTGACATTTCCCACCCGACATCAGCTCCTAAACTGATTTTCTCTGACCCTGAGGACTCATGAGGTGCACCTGGTGCCCTCAATAAAGCCAGGTTGTTTTGATCACTCCAGTGGGACCAAGATGTTTACGTTCTTTCTCTCACCGCCACAATGTGAGTGGATCCAAATACATTGCAACAGCGTGGCCTTGGGCCCGCGGCTCTTGAGTTATGAAATGTTGTGGCAAACTCTCCTTGTACAGTGATGTTATCAGCAAAAGACTCCATCCTGAACCCTATCAGTAAGGATGCGAGAGGGCTTTCTCCTTGTCTGTGCTCACAGATTCTCAAAAAGTGTCTCCCTGATGGAACAAACACCTGAAATCTTCACAGGAATATAGGCAAGGCTCCTATGGCAATTCCCTTTGTCCTTCCCAGACGCCATGTTTATACAGTCCATCAAAGTGGGGGCTTGACAGGGGCACATGAGCCCCCTGAACCTGATGCTTCCCTAAGTGCACATTTAAAGGGTGACAGATGTTTGAATTGGCAGCTGGACTGCAGTAGGTGGAAATAAGAACACCATGTTCCTTTCCATGTGGAATCATGTATAGTTTCTCCAACATGCGATAAAGTTGCAGTAAGAAGGAAAATCTGAATTTTAGTTTTTTGGTTTTCCTCTAGATATAAATTTTAGGGAATCTCTCCATATTGCAAAATCTCCTAGGACTTTCTCCCTCTTTTAGAGCCTTGCATTGTACTGATTTATATGTCTAGCTTATCCTTGAGCCATGTCTTACTGGTTTTCACATTCCAACCTCATCCTTTTCCCTGCCCAGTGTCTGACATAGGTTTTACACCAAATAGGCATTCGGTGACTATCTGTGGGACAGTTCAAGTCACTTTGGAGCTGTTTTCATCCAAGCCTCCCATTACCAAGTCTGATTTGGGGAATTCAGTATTTAAGATACTAGAAAGATGGCTGTAGGAGACTCAAGTTGGGGGTCTTGTCTCAAGATGCTCAAGTCTCAACAGCTCCCTTTTTCTTTGGGGAACTCCCTAATACACAGGAGTGGTCTCCCACTGATCATATCAGTGTTGTTACCCTGCCCTCTCCCGAACACACCCCAGCATAGCTGATTGATCCAGGGCTTACACCTCACCAGGCAGGTTTCCCTCAAATTTTTACTTCCAGATGTTTGAAACTTTGAGGGAATGGGCTTGAGCGGAGTCCTATTAAAGACTGGGATCTTAAGGGAAGATTCGGACTTTCATTCCCAGGAATACCCTTGTTCACACTTCACCTGTGATCTGTGTTTCAGCTCCTTCAATTATGTAAACTGCCCCAGCACCCTTCCAGGAAATCCCTTTTGTGCTCATGTAGGCTAGGGTTAGTGTCTGTTGCACAGGCCACACGGTCATGCTATCTGGGCATGTCCTTCCCTGCCATGCTCGATGTTGGTTCTTTGAAATGAAAATGGACCACAGCTAACTTAAGCAAAACAGAACTTCTTGGGATGATATCAGGGACTCGCAAAATAGGAGAAGAGTTAAGAACCTGGGGCAGAGGCCGGTATAAGTAAAGGTTGAGTGAAGGCCTGGAGTCAGATTCTCTCCAACAAATTTGGTTCCATTCTTATGGATAACAGCTCAACTCAGAGTCCAAGAGGGAGAGTTTCATTGGCCAGAGGAGGGCAGCATACCTGTATTGATGGTCCCACCAAGAGCGTAGTAATGGGGAGAGGAAATTCCCCCCCAAAAAGAATCCATATAATCTCACCAGAAAAAAAGTGGGAGTGGTGCTGGGCATCCCAAAATATAGCAGGTGCCTGCTACAAAGCATTCCATGGAGGACTGCCAGCATCCTGGGCCAGAAATGCATTGTCCCCTCAAGCTGCTACTTTTCCCTCTGCTCCTCCAGGAGGTGATAAAGGAGGAGGGCCGAGAGTGTGGCAGAATCTCTCACAAAGCCATCTTTGAATGCCTGATGGGCTCCTCCTTAGAAGTTCCCAAAGTACTGAAGAAAGTGAGAACTCACGTGTCTCCCAGCCCAACACCCCCCTGGCAGACCTGGCCTGGCTGGCTTTGTTTGTTGCCTCTGTTGTTATTCACACTTCCCGTGGGATCATTTCAAATCCCTGTTTCCTGATGGTCCAACATCCTTCTGCAATCAACTGGCAGGGGGTGAAGCCTGCCAAAACCTCAGGTAGCAGCCCTGCCCAGCACCATTTTCAGCAACATCCTGTGTTCACAGTTTCCCAGTTCAGCTCCAAATGCCAATTTTGGTTTGTGAAAATTTCCATGGCCTCCCGCTAGGCTGATGTTCACATACCCCGCACATAGGCACAGTGACCTTGGCCAGACTGTGTTCCTCTCACACTGGACCCCAGCCCTGACTCTGTGCTCTGTGCTATCATTACCTTATACAGAACACTTTTAATGTTGGCAATAAGCTCTGACTTCCGGAGCATCCTGGCAACCCTGTTGGGTAAGTGGGCATATCTCAGGAACCTACAGAGCTTAAGAAACCCCCTTATAGTCATATGGTGTGATTGTAGTAGAACCAGTACTGGAAACCAAGGCTTTTAGACTACAGTCCCAGGCTTCTGATTAATAAGGCTGCTAAATCAGGTCAGTGAGAGGCTTGTAATTCTGCTATGATACACCTGCAGAGCTCATAATTCTATAGTTAAAACAAAGCCCTGAATTTTCTGTAGAAGTAATTGGTTTAGAAATTTCTCTCACTGAGTAATGAGCTAAGCTAAGCACTTTACATACATTGCCTTCAGTGCTCACAACTAGCTTAGTATTTACTATTAGCCCCACTTAACGGAAGCTCAGAGGTTAAGTAATTTGTCTGAAGTCCATACAGGTAGTAGTAAGTGGTAGATGCCAGATTCAGATCCAGCGGTCTGGCTCTAGAACCCCTGTGTTTTTCCACTGCGCTTAAATTCATAACTACCTCCCGTGGGTGTTTTCTCCCTTCCTGTAACACACACACACACACACACACACACACACACACACACTTCCCAAAGACCTCTCCAGGAGCCTCCCTGTCCTTCAGCTTTACTGAAAAATTTACATACTGTAAAATTCACTCATCATATGTGTACAGCTTGATTAAGTAAATTTATATTTTTTGAATTTTTACTATTACTATTTTTTACTTTAGAGAGAGAGCCAGAGAGCAAGCAAGGGAGAGGGGCAGAGGAAGGGGGAAAAAAGAGAGAGAGAGAGAGAGAGAGAGAGAGAGGTAGGGAGAAAGAGAAAGAGAGAGGGAGAAAAAGGGGGAGAGAGAGAGAGAGAGAGAGAATCTCAGCAGGCTCTGCACTCAACAGGGAGCTCAATGCAGGGCTCTATCTCACAACCCTGGGATCATGACCTGAGCTGAGATCAAGTCTGACACTTACCCAACTGAGCCCACCCAGGTGCCCATTGATTAAGTAAATGTAAACAGTTGTCCAATCACAATTATCATAATAATCCAGTTTTAGAATGCTCAGTCCCACCAAAACGCCCCCCCCCTTGTTCTTACACAGTTCATTCCTACTTCTACCTCCACTCCTCTCATCTGCTTTCTGTCTCTATACCTTTGCCCTTCCTAAAAATTCCATATAAACAAAATCATACAAAAACGTTGTCTTCTCAGTGACCTTTTCTGCTATGTATGTTTTTGAAGTTCATCCGGGTTGCTGCATATATCAGCAGCTCATTCCTTTTTATTGTTGAGTAGTTGCTCCTCCCCTTGTATGGATAAATCAGATTTTGTTTATTTACACACTAGTTGATGGGACATTTGATTATTTCCAGTTTGGGGTGCAGGGAAAGAAAAACCATTTTCCCTCTACTTTTCTGACTACTTGGCCAAGACCCCTGTAATAAAAAAAACAGATTAACAAGAGACAAACAGAAGTTTATTAACATGTATACCTCACGTATACATGGGAGACACCCAGGCAATAATGCATAATACCCTGAGGTGGCCTAAACTTCCAGCTGAAATACCATTTTCAGCTAAAGAAAGAAGAAAGTCATGTGTTAGGAAGGAGAGTGGGGATGGAGGCCAGTTATGGGAGGTTCCCAGAAATGATAAAATGGGAAGGTTTGTTACGCAGCGTTCAGTCAGCGCCTTCTCTGTTAATCAATAAGATTCTCCTGTGATTTAGGATCCTCCTTCTCTTCCTGGTACAGAAACAGATACATTGTTACACATGGAGATTTCGTTCATAAATGCAAATTTCCCTTCTAAAGGACTAATTTGCTATTTTCAGAGCTTCTCCTGTGTCTGATATTTCTTAAAATAATCCTTATACCAAAGAAGAATATTTTGGGGTGGTATATTTTCTTACCCTTCAGGGGCTGTTCTGAATAATGTAGTTATGAACATTTGTGTGGATATGTCCTCATTTCTTTTGGGTAGATACCTAGAAGTGGAATGGCTGGGTCACATAGGAAATATATATTTAACGTTTTACTATTTTTATTTCTTTATTTTTTTGAGAGAGAGAGTGTGTGTGTACATGCACGGGGAAGGGGCAAAGACAGGGAGAGAGAGAATCCCAAGCAGTCTCCACACCCAGCGCAGAGCCTGGCCTGGGGCTCCATCTCACAACCCTGAGATCAGGACCTGAACCAAAATCAAGAGTTGGACACTTAACCAACTGAGCCACCCAGACGCCCCTTAACATTTTAGAAACTGCCAAATTGTTATCCAAATTAGTTGTACTATTTTGTTTCCAAAAGCCATGTAGGAAAGTTCCAATTTCTCCACACCCTAGTCAATGCTTGATATTGTCAATGATATCATAGCATTCTAGTGTAGTTGTAGCAGTTAATTTCAGTTTTAATTTGCATTTTCTTGTAACTATTGTTGAGCATTTTTTTAAAAATTTTTTAATAGTTATTTATTATTGAGAGACAGAGCATGAGCAGGGGAGGGGCAGAGAGAGAAGGAGACACAGAATCAGAAGCAGGCTCCAGGCTCTGAGCTGTCAGCACAGAGCCTGACGCAGGGCTCGGACTCACGAACCGCGAGATCATGACCTGAGCCGAAGTCGGGTGCTTAGCCAACTTAACCCAGGCGACCGTGTTGAGCATCTTTTCATGTGTTTTTTGACCATTTGTATATCTACTTTAGTGAAGTGACTATTCAATCAAATCTTTTGCCCATTTTTTAAAAATCAATTTTCTTATTGAGTTGTAAGAGTTATTTCTATGTTCTGAACACAGGTTCTTTATGGGATATATGATTTGCAAATATTTTCTCCTACTCTGTGGCTTGTCTTTTCATTATTTTCAATAGTATCTCCTGAAAAGGAAAAGTTTTTAATTTTGAGGAAGTCCAATTATCAATATTTTTCCTTAAAGGATCATGCTTTTGGTGTCATATCATTGCCTAATCCATGCTCTCAAAGCCTTCTCCTATATTCTCTTCTAGAAGTTTTATAGTTCTACCTCTTGCATTTAGCTCTATGATTTATTTTGAGTTAGTTTTTGCATATGGTGTGGGGCAAAGATATGTTTGTTTGTTTGTTTGTTTGTTTTGAGAGAGAGTGTGAGAGAGTGTGCAAGTGAGGAGGGACAGAGAAAGAGAGAGGGAGAAAGTGAATCTTAAGCAGGCTCCACTGTGGAGCCCGACATAGGGCTCAATCTCATGACTATGAGATCATGACCTGAGCCAAAATCAAGAGTTGGACACTTAACTATCTGAGCCACCCACGTGCCCCATATAAGTTCTTTTTTTTTTTTTTTTTTGCTATGGATATTCAATTGTTTCAGTATCATTTATTGGTAAGACTATTGAATTGCTTTGACACCTTTATTTATTTATTTTTTAGTTTATTTATTTTTGCGAGAGAGAGAGAGAGAGAGAGAGAGAGTGCTCATGTGCATAAGTGGGAAAGGGGCAGAGAGAGAGAGAGAATACCAAGCAGCCTCTGCACTATCAGGACAGAGTCTAATGCAGGGCTTGAACCCACAAAGTGTGAGATCATGACCTGAGCCGAGATCAAGAGTCAGATGCTTAACTGACCGAACCACCTAAGCACCCCAGCTTTGACACCTTTAGATCAAAATCGATTGACTGTAAACTTAAACGTTTATTTTTGGAGTCTATTCTGTCCCATTGATCTATATGCCTACCTTTAGGTCAATACCACACTGTCTTGATTACTATAACTTTATAATAAATCTTCCAAATTTGTTCTTCTTTTTCAACATTATTTTTATTTCTCTAGATCCTCTGCAGTTTCATATAAATTTTAGGATCAGCTTGTAAAAATCTACAAAAAAAACAGAAAAGCTGGTAGGATGATTTTCATATGGACTATGTTAAAACTATAGATCAATTTAAGGACAATTCCTATCTTAACAATATTGAATCTTTCAATTCATGAACATGTTATATCTGTACATTTGTCTAGATCTTTACTTTCTCTCAGGAATGTTTTGAGGTTTTCAGTGTATGGGTCTTATAATTCTTTTATTAGAGTTATTGCTAAATATTTTATTCCTCTTTGCTATTGTGAATGGAATTTTAAAAATTTCATTGTTTGGTCATTTGTTAATAATGATCCTGAAATTCCACTAAACTTGTTTTTAGCT
Organism: Cryptoprocta ferox; assembly: GCA_028646485.1. Taxonomy (NCBI): domain Eukaryota; kingdom Metazoa; phylum Chordata; class Mammalia; order Carnivora; family Eupleridae; genus Cryptoprocta; species Cryptoprocta ferox. Next base: position 27,794,509 of record CM053570.1, on the reverse strand, counting down.
CTATTTAAAAAAATTTTTTTTTATTTTTGAGAGAGAGAGCACAAGCGAGGGAGGGGAAGAGAGAGAGGGGAACAGAGGATCCAAAGTGGGCTCTGTGCTAACAGCAGAGAGCCTGATGCGGGGCTCGAATTCACCAACTATGAGATCATGAACTGAAGTCAGACGCTTAACCAACTGAGCCACGCAGATGCCTTTGAACTTATTTATTAGTTCTAATAGACTTCTGTGGACTCTAGACTTTTCTACATATAAGAGCATGTCACCTAAAAAAGAACAGTTTTGCTGCTTCTTCACCAATCTTTATGTATAGATTTTAATGTCTTTTTCTTGCTCAATCATATTGGCTAGGATCTCCTGTATAAAGTTGACTTGAAGTGGTGAGAACAACCATTCTTGCTATTTTTCTGTCCTGCCCTTTTGGCAGATCTTGGATGATCTCTTTTCAAAGGGATCCCTGACGCCTCTTCCAGAAAAGGAGGAGGTACTGCAGATACCCAGGATCTCATTATAGCAACTTTCCAGCAGTGGCTTGAGGCTCTTGGCATCCCTCTTCTCCCCAAACCCTGCCCCCTACCTTAAAGCCCAGTTTCCTTCCCCCACAGTCAGGTTACTCTCAGCACCAGTTTTAGTATCTCAGTGGAGCACCTGCTGTTTTGGCTCCCTTCTATAGGGTTCAGTAAGGGGGAATTAAAAATCAACTGAGGTACTTGGAATTCTGATGAAAGATCTCCCAAAACCCCAAAAGTTGCTGAGGATGAGTCTCATGAGAAGACCCTGGCAGCTGAGACCCTTGTAGGCACTGTGAGGTCCTGCAATCAACTTTTTTCCAACTGCCTGTGCTTTCTTCTCTCCCATGCTCTTGAGAGCACCTGCTAAACCCAAACAGCCTAATCCCTCTAAAGCACCATAAACTCACCATGTTTAGCTCATGGACTTTGCTTATGCTGCCCCCTCCCCCCTGGAATGCCTTCCCACTTGCCTTTGCCTGTCCGTAGCCTGCCTATCCATCAGCACCTAACTCCAATTCTCCCTCTTCCAATTCTCCCTCTTCCACAAAACTTTTCCTAGAGAGCTCTCCACCTCACCACAGTTGTACTCAACTGCCACCCAATTCACACCAGTTTTGTGCTGTATAATTGGTACAGATTTTTCCAGACCACTTGGGTTGTGAGAAACTTCACATTTCTTTGTTCTAAACCATGATCTCTGGTTTGGACCTACCCAACAACACTGATGATTAATTCATTTTAAGCCACCAACCTCCTCCTTGAGGTTCTTGTAGTCCCTGTGGGGACAAGATGTCAGTATATTCCATCACTGCTAAGTTACTCACCACTATCTATGCCTCAAAGCCCATGAGTTAGTTAGGCAGTAGGAGCAAAGTTCAGTTATGCTGAGCCCAGTAATGCCTTGTTGACCAACTGATGGATGGAGTGCACTGGATTTCCTCCTACTATCCCCTGCCTTCCCTCCCTACAGAGCAGCCTCCTGGCTCCACTTGACACCTTGCAGATCCCCGCAGTGGCCATCCCAGATTGGCTAACATTGACCCACGTGATCATAGAAGTGGTTGGGGTCTGCCTATATGGTCCCACAGATGGTGCTGGGGGAGTTGTAGACCCTGAAGCCTTCAAGGGCAGCCAAGCCCTTCCCCTGGCAGTCCCTGCCTCCCTGAGGCTCCCCTGGCCCATGGGGCAACCCCAACCTTGACCTCTGAACCCAAAATTGTCTCATGGTTCATGCTCTTTCTGCCTGCAAAGTACATGCCTGTCTCTCTGCCTTGCCAGCAATTCCATAGCACGCAGAGGGCCGTGAATTACAAAAGTTACTTTTCTCCAGTCAATTGAAGTCAGCCTGGCACTCATCCCTCATTCTCTTTTGTCAACGAGGCAAAGACTCAGTTGTTCACCCAGCTTTGTCTTGCAGCAAGGCAGCCCTTTCCCTGCCCTTCCTCTCTCCCCAGAAGCCCTGATTGTGCCTTTCACTTGACCCTCCTCTGAAGTGCGTGGAAAATCAATGCGGGGTCACTCCCGGGTAGGTGAGAATTCGGACAGGGAGGGAGGAAGTTGGTGGAAACAGTTTGCAGTTGGCAACTCATTAGTTGGGTATTATTTTGCTTCTGGGCAAGGATGATCAAAATAACACCCTTGGGGAGGTTTCCAAACCCCGGGGCACTGTGTGCTGCTGGACCATCCTGATCTGGAGGGCAGGATGTGGGCTGGTCGCTGTCCCAGGGGCTCACCCTCGGAAGTAATAGAGTGCCCTGTGGGTCCTTGACAGACTGAGGTATTTCTTTCAGACTTGATGGCTTTCCAGGGAGGCTGTTCCTACAGCTTGTTCTTGCGTCCGCACTTCCACCTTCCAGTCTCTCAATCCAGCAGCCTCCTTTGTCCACTTTCACTAATCTCCCTGGATTGTCTTCTGCAAAACCCAGTTGAAATTCATTTCTACCTGCAAGTCTCTCTTTTCTAATGCCATCTAGTCCAGTTCCGTATGAGTTTGATTTCTTTGGCATGCATTTAGTCAGGGCTCTGAAAGGATCTGAAATGTTACCTCTTAATTGAAAGTCACAGATCGTCCCTTCCTCATCCTGCACAATGCCTCATTCACTTCTTGGCCCAGAGTATAGTGACCAACTTCCACAAAGCCTCCCAAATGCCTCACCACCAAATCCCAGGACATCTGAAGGAAAACTCCAGACGATTCCTTGGACTGGTAGAGCTACTTCCCTCCAAAGATGCCCCTCCCCCATCTCAGAACTGCCAGGTCCCCTGATGCTTTCCCCTGTATGTAGACCAAGGTATATTCATTAGGTTGACAGTTAATTTTCTGTTTGTACTTCTTAATGCAAAGGGAGGGTCTGGTGTAAAAGGCAAGTAGAAACTCCTGAAGGGGAGCTATTTATTTCAGTGCAGGTCTATGGTTGCCAGAAGAGAGTCAAAATGTGTTTGTGGGAACAAGGAGAACTGTTAACAGCCTATGGGGCTGGTGTGAGGAGGAGACCAAGTATCGTCCACAACCCTTTATTCCATGGCCACCACATACCCACTACCTCTGCAGACGTCTCCCCCAGGAACCAGTTACTATGAATGTTCAGTTCTTACATCGTGTTTCTTTTTTTTTTTTTTTCTAGTTCTTGACATTTTGACTTTTTAATACTGTTCTAGAACCTTAGTTTGCTTCCTGGCCTCCAATCTGACTCCCTCATTAGCCTTTAAACTTTCAACAGATAATTCTTTTAGTACTTTCTGTATAACCCTGGTAAGCACTGAAGATTCAAAGTGAATCCAGGGGCGCATGGGTGGCTCAGTCGGTTAAGTGCCCGGCTTCGGCTTAGGTCATGATCTCACCATTCGTGGGTTCAGGCCCCACATCAGGCTCTGTGCTGACAGCTAGCTCAGAGCCTGGAGCCTGCTTTGGATTCTGTGTCTCCCTCTCTCTCTGACCCTCCCCTGCTGGCTCTGTCTCTCTCTGTCTCCCAAAATAAAACAAAACAAAACAAACCACAAAGTGAATCCAAGACTCAATCCCTATCTCATAGGGCTTCCAGAATTGTGTGGATGCTCTTACTACTGTGCTAAATAACTCACTTAAGTAATGTAACTTAATTTTCACAGTCATAACTGTGAGGTTGTTCCCACTTTCTCATTGAAGAAGCTGAGCTCCAAGAGTCAAATAACCTCCCACCATCATAGCTAATTAGTGGCAAGGCAGGATTTAAGCCCAAGCCTGATTGCTTCAAAAGTCTGTCTTAGAGTGGCTAAAATGAACAACTCAAGAGACTATAGATGCTGGCGAGGATGTGGAGAAATGGGTACCCTCCTACACTGTTGGTGGGAATGTAAACTGGTACAGCCACTCTGGAAAACAGTGTGGAGGTTCCTCAAAAAACTATCA
>CM053570.1:27752022-27790112 GCA_028646485.1 Cryptoprocta ferox | reverse complement strand
AGTTCCTTCACTGTATTATAAATGTAAACACAGTACCAAAGTTGGCCTTTAGCCCAATACGGCTCCTTAGGAAATGTGAGTGGTAAACAAATGTTGAACAGAGAAGTCAATGCTGACTGCCTTCTCTTCTAATATTGCCAACGTACTTCTCTCTTTGCCATGAATATTGGCCTTAGCCCCATGAGTCTAGCAGCAGCATCAAAACCGGGCTCAGAGCTGAGATTCTGCTTTGAGGTCCACCCACTGCTCTCTGTCTCCAGAACACACCCGACAGGAAAGATCTGTACGTAGAAGATGTTCATGAGACTGCATTTATAGTGTACCGTGGCTTTCACGCCAATGCTTCTGTAATTTGAAGTGGAAAATGGTATACCATACATCACTCTCACTAAGTAATCTCCAACTCTTATCTGTGCTGTTCCTGAAGGCAACATAAATGCGTGGCTGTCCTTTATACAAAAGCCTTCCTATGGTACAGTGACAAGCACGTGTGCTTCTAAACAGTACTGTACAGAATATACTATAATACCGTACAGTACTTTGCTTCCAGTCCATACCTCATGCATACTTAAGGACTACCCTTGAGTCCTCAGAGGAAAAACAGGTGAAAACCCTTAGGTCACATAAGTAAACAAAGTTGGAGCTTTTTAAACAGGATGTCGTTGGGCTCAAATTCGACTTTCGGTTAAGGGGAGTGAATGATGCCTTTAACCACAATGGGGGCTTCCAAAGAAAAGTAAGGTAGCCTTGAAAGGAATCTAGCTTCAGGCAAGTTAGGACTAAAAAAAAAAAGAAAGAAAGAAAGAAAGAATGAAATCTGTACTTTTTGAGCAAGAACTAGTAAGATAGTCTCAGTTAGCTTAATAAAAGTGTGTTTAAACCTATCTCAGAGACAGGCTTATAAAACATCCTCACCAGAAAGCAGAGATGGGAGTGGGAGAGAGGGGGTCACTTGATTTTCCCTCAGAGAATGAAGGGTGGTCCCAACAGGATACAGTATTCCCCTGGATCTGAATAAAGCCCTGAGCAACCCAGCTAGCACCCTATTTCATGGTGACACCATCTGACCCCTATTCTCAATGCTCAATATCCTCATTTTCTGTAAATGACACACTAACCTGCAACAAGATAGAGTTTCCAAGAGGACTCACATTCAGCTCAGTCCTTGATGGGAAGGGGTGGCAAATGGTGACCACAGCTGGCAAAATTCCAGATGGAAGAAACACCTTCCTGGAGAGTGAAGACTGACGTGTCCCATCCATACTATACTATAAGCCTCTCCTCTATTTTGAATTTTTTAAAACTTCAGAGGCCATATTTATATTTCCAAACTGTCATGCGTTTTGTTTCACTATTGGATGTGTTTCTATCACTAAATGACAGTTTCATAGCCTCATTTTAATTTTACTATTTTACCTCAAACCTCCCTCCCCCAGCCAGATAGGGACCCCAAAACATGATTACTATCAGTTATTATCCCAAGGAATGCAAGAAAAGCTTAGAATAATATCCCCTAGGATCACTTTCTAGAATCAACATTTAACAGCAAGCCTGAATATTTCTTCCTTTTGCCACAAGAAAAAAATACTTCACTGGAGTAATCATGTTGCTGATGAAACCAAAAAGAGTACACAGAGTCAAATGTCCCCCATAAATCTGACAGCTGGAGAAATGAGAAGAGCTTCCCTAAAAAGGGAGGAGGCTAAAGGGAATTGTGTTATCATGTTGAGCTGTATTTACAAGACTCAAGTTTAAAGTAAGCACAAATAAAGCAAAACTAAAATTTATAGAGGGCTGGAAGAGTGGGGTTTTTTTTTGAAGGGGGGCAGCTTTAAAAGTTTTAAAGCTTTAAAGCCTCTTTGCCCAAATTTCCATTACTAGTTAGCATTTATTATTAAAATGTGAAACTGATGTTTGTAAAGCTCCATATAAGTTTAGAACAGGCTTTTTATTTTTTTAATTTTTTTTAACATTTATTTATTTTTGAAAGACAGGGAGAGACAGATCACGAGCAGGGGAGGGGCAAAGAGAGAGCGGCACACAGAATCAGAAGTTAGACCAGGCTTGATTCGTACAATGTCTTTTCCAACTTCTTCTTACATTTTAACTACCTGTTCTTTTTTTCCTCCCTTTTATCCTTACAGGCATTTCCCCATGTTGTAGTCTTCATAATTACCCTTTAATTTAGATGGTAATAGTCCCAACCACTAAATGGACAATACGTTTGTTATTCTCCTTTTGGTTGTTTCTAATTTCTCGCTATTATAAATACTGCCGCAATGAGCATTTTGGGGACTTGACTTTATATTTCTAGAGGTAGAAATAATGGATAAAATAGTATTTACATCCATATGTGTCTGGATATTGATTGCCAGATTGTGGTTCAAGAAGATTATACATAGTTACCCAGGTATTAGCAATGAATGAGAAACTTGTTCTCACCAGTTTTGGTTATTAATATGTAATTTTTGCTCATTAACAGCAAAATAATTTATCTGGAAGCTTTAAAAATTTTAGGAAGGCAAACACGGCCATCTTTGTCTCTGCTTTCTTAAACTGCTCTCTGCCTAGAAAGTTGTTCCCTTCCCCCTTCAAGAGCATTTGGATTTGCAAATGTGGGGAGAGCAGATGCTCCCCACTGGTTTACACCACACCTCAGAATCATTACATCAAAACATCTGGAAGTGGGTCCCAGGTGACTCCTATGTGCATCCAAGTCTACCCCTGGGATGGAAGGTAGGGATCAAAGTCTGCTTTGAAAGGGCCAAATAAGAAAAGCAATATTGGGGATATAGAGGCAACAGTCTCCCTTTCACGAAGTTTGATGAAAGGCAAAGAGATAACAAAGGTAGCTTGAAGAGGCAGCAGTGTCAAAGAAAGGTGCTTTTAAGAAGTAATAGGCGAGCTGCATATGTTTGAAGGTAGAGGGAAGGATTCCAGGGAAAGGGAGAGAATGATGTGAGAAGCTGAGAGAAAGAAAGATGAAGAAAGCAGGAATGAGGGGAAGGAGTTGGCCCAGGAAGAGGAATAGTATGGGTTAAGGGGAAATCATTCTTAAAGAGATGTGAAGGAGAGAGTATGGGGGAAAATTCAAGGACATTTTGAAGTATGGGAGTGTGCATCATATGGCCCCGATCTTTTCAGAGGAGCAAGATACTCCTGGGAGTGTGGTTAGGACAGTGGAAACCATTGTGGCCAACCACTGTGGAGAAAGGGAAAAGAGGAAATAGAGTGTCCTAGATGCAGCAGATTCAGTCAACTGGTCAACAACACTCCTGATGAAAGTCCCTATCGAGAAGGGACAACAAACTAATGACTAAAATTAGAGTTGGAGATTATTGTCATTATTGGAGGGCTGTCATTTATTCACTTTATCCTTGCAAGTTTGTGCCTGTGAGTTGACTTTATACATTGTATCAGCCAGGGTTCAATCAGGAAAGCCAAGCCACTATGCATGACATAGAATGACATTTTTTAAAATGTGGGTTAGAACTGAAGCCATGGTGGGACATGATGGAGGTCTTCCTAAGACTGTTGCCTCTGCAGGTGGCACTGGGACTGAAGTCACCATAGGTCAGTAGGGACTGAAAACAGATGCAGTGAGGGAGAGCAAAGACAAACCGGAACTCATGAGGACAATTAGTACCCACGTTTGTGTGGCTGTCTCCACCTTGGGTGGAGTGACCGGCAGAAGCAGCTGGTGCCTTTTGTCAAAGTTGCACATGTACCTGGCCCAGGACCTGGAGGAGCTGGAGCCCCACAGCCAACAAGGTAGACCAACAGAGGCCGGATGACACATGTGAGCTGCCAATGTGTCTGCGGCCTACACAAAAATGGCTGCCTCATTTTTGCCTTGAAACCGTTGGGGGAGGGGGGTGACAGGGAATTCTGGGTGAGTTGGCTTCAGTGTGCTGACGTCACCACATACACACACACACACACACACACACACACACACACACACACACACACAGAGAGTCTCTACATAAAACAGAAGTGTTTTAAAGCACTCCACAGATTCAGGCAGGAATCGGAGACACGAAGGAGACTGCAAGCACCATTTGAGTTTTCTAAGAGCAGAAACGCCAGCCCCGAGGTTACAACGTGGACCCAAAGTCACATCTTGTGTTTCCGCTGGAATAGTGACATTTAAAACTTCATTTCCCGGTCCTATCCGTGAGCGAGAATGAGAATTTCGGCTGGCGGCGGAGTCCCAGGGAAACTCGTCGAGCAAATGCTTTGTGTCACTGCAGCAAGAAGCGTGGGGCCAGAGGCGACCCGAGCGTTTTTAGAAATGTGGCCTTTGGTGAGCTTTTCTCCTCTCAGCTCACGCTTGGAGCCCACGTGACGGCGCGGGGCGGGGACAGCGCCGGGGCGGGAGTTTCCGCGGTGAACCTGAAGACTCCGCAACATCCCGGATCCTCTTAAAGCTGCTCACATATCTGCCGTCCAACGAAGCGTGCCCGGAATAACACAGCGTCCTCGCTGTAGGTTTGCGGAATGCAGCGTCCGTTCCCCTCCGTGGAGGTGGCCAGCGGAGGAGCCAGGCCCTCTCCGTCTGAGGGAGGGGGACCACGTCCGCTCTGGCGTGTGTCCTGCCTGCGTCCCCTCGCGCCCACTTTCACACGCAGGGGGAATCGAGAGCAAAATAGAAATCAGCCGGTCAGCTCTCCCTTCCTGTAGTTCGGCTCAGGTAGCCACGTCCAGTGCCTCGGAGAGGCTTATGCGTTAGACTCGGACATACTTTTACTGCACAGGTGCAATCAAGCTAAGCTGGAAAGCAGACCCATTTAATAGGACCTGGGCTGGAAGCAGTTAGTTTGGAAAATGTTCTTGGAACCATGAAAGGCTGGCTTCCCAAAGCTTTGCTCAATCTCTCCCTTTTGTTTCCTCCTTGGTTTTCTCTTCTTTCTTCTCTCTTCTCTTCTCTGTCCTTCATTCTCATTCTAGAAATGCAAAACCAACCTCGGGAATGTTTACTAGGCCCAGGCCTGTGATGGGTGCTGGGGATACTGAGAAGATACAGCCTCCTTTCCCAAGGGACAGATTAATAAGCACCACATTGCCCTGGCAGGGGGGCGGGGCAGGCACAGGGGGTGGACCGGCGTCAGGGGATCTGAGCCTTGAAAGAGAAAGCACAAGTTACCTGGTGGTCTCCTTTGTTTTTAGTTCTCATTTCTCTGCCCAAATGCCCTCTTTTCTTGCCCTTTGCCACCACTAGCCTGAAGAAAGAGAGCCTAGCAGCTGGTAGTAAACCCTGAAGGCACACTTCTTATGTGCATCTCTGGGCCCCATCTCCTGGGTAAAGAAATCATTCTCAAATACCAAACTCTCCAACTCCCTGACTCCCCAGAGGCACCCAAAGCAAAGTTCCAGACACTGAATCATTGGCCCACTTTTAATTAAGGCCTCTCAGCTGTGCTGGCCTGTTAAAATTTCTGCAATTCTCTTAAAACACAAACATACTTCACTTTCAAGGCTCTTTCTGTTATTCACAGTTTTCTGGGCTGCTTGCGGTAGATTTTGTTGTTGCCTTTACTTTCTCTCGTGCCCCATCCATACCAAAGCTTATAAGGTGGCCAGAAGCTTAAACCCACCTCTCCCAGGCTGAGAGGTGAATTTATCATCCACCCCGTCCCCTGGTATGACTCCCGTCCTCCCAAATATACCCTCTGGTACCCGGCCCAGCTGTAACCTGAAGGTGCTAATTGCCAGAGCATCAGAACCATCTGTTAAGGGAGGGGCTTGAGAATGCTGAGGACGTTGACATCATAGCACCAGACCCACAAGAGGATACTGAGCAAAGTTCGAGATTGCTCCGAGGCTGAAGGTGAAAGTTAATAAACAGGTAAGACTTTGAACGAGGTGCCAAGAGAGATAGACTTTCTGCAGAATCTTTAGAAGTGGCATGTCACTTATCTGCACTGCCTTTGGGGGGCAGCAGCTGAACAGTCTGAGGGTCTTGGAGGCTGCTGTTGGGCTGATACCCAGAATGCTGGCCTTATGTTATATGGCAAATCCGAAAGGTGGGAGGTGGGGGTGGAGTCCTGGTTCCAGCAGCATCTTTGCCACCTGGGAGCTTGTTAGAAGTGCTGGATCTCTGCTTCCACGCCTGATCTACTGAAAGAGACTGCATTTTAACAAGATCCCCAGGTGATCTGCATGCATATGACCATTTGTTACAGAGCTTTATGGCTAATAAAATCCTCATCTGAGGAAGGCAGAGGAAACTGCGGATTTGAGGTGAGTGATTCATCGTTGGGTCACACAGCTGGAACTAGATATTTCTTGCCTTCTACTGGCTTTGGAGCTCTTTCTGCTATATCTCTTGGCACCCTGGTGACAATCAAGAAAGAATCATGGTTCACAGGGTGCTTATGCTGAGCTCTCCCCTCATGCCAAGCAGCGCTCTGTGTGACTTGTTGATCTCACTGGACTCACAAGGTGGGGCTTTAATTTTTCTCCTTTTTTTCCTGCTAGTTAAGTGGTGAAGCACCAGAAGCAACTAGTGCATTCCAGACTGTTTGAGTTACCCACCTGAGAGTTGGGTTTTGGATTTCCCAGTAGTGACTGGGAAGCAGCAAGGAACAAGGAGATGACACATACATGGGTGTGACACTGGATAAGTCACCTCACCATCCTGCCCTTAGCCTGCTGGCCAACCCCAACCCAATCTGCTGTGTGGCACCTTGGGATAATTTCCAGAATGACTTAAAAACCCTCCTTGCAGCTACATTATAGCTTTCCAATTTCAGCTGGCAAGAGGGTACCTTTCAAGAAGGGAAGGTGGTTGAGCCTGGAGTATTTCCTACAAACCCCACACCACAGACTGAGTTAACTGCCAGTGAATCAGGAACATATGGTGCTCAACAAGCTTCTCTCTAAACGCGCACTGTTTAATAACCTAAGGAATCACTGTTTCTCAAAACAGTTGGGGTTTGTTACCAAATCCAGGCCCTCTGAAATCCAGTTTGAAATGTACTGTCAAACACGCCACACTCTCCAGGGCCAGATTAATGCATCTTTGCTGTATCCACAGGAGATTACTTCCCAATGGTACCATTTGGTGGCTGTGACTCAGAATGGGGTCTGATTAGGACCAAGGTTTAAAAGACACCTGACCACTTATGCTGAGTAGATGCAGTTTAAAACAAATCACAAACACTGCTTTAGTCACAGTGCAGAAGAACACACACTTGCTGCTTCTATTTTCAGAAAATTAATGAACGATTTCAGTTACGGCAAAACAGCCCTGCAGACAAGGGTCAGTTTGCTCTTTTAATCAAGAAGCTTTGCCAAATATTTACTAAAATAGGGCAGACTCCTTGTAAAAGTATAAATAGTTTTGTTTCTTATTTAAAATAAAAAGGTCCCCAGTACCTTATATGGTCCGGTCCTTTGATGGCACTCAAGTGTTTTTATAGTAGGATTTCCATTGTGGTCTCTGCTAAGGAAAAAAGAAACAAGATTGCAGCACGAGTTTAGAGAAAAATGATGCTTCACATAAAAATCTGATAGAAAACTGTGCAGAGTAAACTGTGAGTAATGTTGTCTCGAGAGGATAAAGCATGTGGTAATGCACTCAGACTCAGCGAAGGCCAAGGCTTCTGTAGGAGACTCAGTTGGTTGCTTACTCAAAATCTATCCCTCCTTCTTGAGGTGACTTTGCTCAGTTATCTGTCTCTCTCCAATGTGATTCAGTGGATGGGATTCATGGGCAAATTCTGTTTAAACCAATCATGGGAGTCCTGTTGATTGGTTTAGAAACAGATATGTGATCCAGTTCTGTCCAATGAAAGGTGGGAAGTCTGCTGAGGGGCTTTGGGGAAAGATTGCCTTGCTCCCAAAAAAGAAGAGTAAGAAGAGACAAATTCTTCTTCCTGTGGTGATGGTCACGTTTGAATATGATACTTGCAAAGTGGCAGCCATCTTGCTCTTGGGCAAAGGTAAAACTGACATGGGTGGGGCAAGGCAAAGAGAGTCAGTGAGACATGGAAGAGAGCCCTGACACATCCCATCTGAAGCCCACCTGCCTCTGGATTTCCTGTTATGTGAAATAACAAATGTCCTTATTGTTTAAGTCAGTTTGGGTTAGTGTTGGCAGTATTGATGGCCCAAAGCATCCAAACTCATCTATTACATTGTCCTGAAAACATCACCTCACCTGTTGTGTTGCCAAAAGGCTTTTGAAAGGTTAAAATGTCCTTAAATGAGGTAACATAAAGCTGTAGGTTAAACAATAAGTCTAAATGGTGATCTGTACTGGTTATAACTAATTTCATTTTCATTTCTCAAGGTAGGCGGGTCTGAGTGGTATTCTAAGAGGCACTTTCTGTAATGAAGCTAAGGTTGAGTCAGTACTATATGTGTTGCTAGGACTGGTTTAGTGGATCTACTCAGCACCCTCATGTGTCCCCCTTGTAACCAATTGCTGAGAATGTCAAGACACCTGATGGGGGTCACAGTTCATGGTGGAAGGCCTAAAACAGCAAATCTTACTGGGTCACCCAGGAGTTCAACCCCTGGGCAAGGCTGCAGGGACATCTTGAGCTACAGACATAGATTTACCATCCCAAACCCCATCTGAGATCTCAAGCTCAAGTTTCAGGGGAAAAAAAAAACCTTTGCCACATGTAAAAAAGTAAAAATTAAGGATTCTCAATATAGTCTGGTAGCATTTATGCCTCTGATTGCATGTATCCCAAATATAAGCTGCTAGTTTTCCCAAACATAGCTTTCATCCCAAATTGTTCTTTCTGCATGGAGTCAGAGGGTTGACATAACAAACACAAGATATATTCTGTATTTTACATTCGGGATATCTTTCTCTCCCCCACCCTTTTGTTACCTTCTTCAAAGGTCTTTATACAAATATTCCAAAACAAAACAGTGCAATAAAAAGAGTCAAAGGGAATTCTAAAAGCATTCCCTGCCTGTATCTGAGGAATGAAACTGTTGGATTTTTCACCTTTAATTATTGAGCTTAGTGCCTGAATTTTCTGTTTCCTTCTATCTTGGAAGACCTGGTTCAACATTGTCCACCAGACCCGTCACAGGAGGTGGTTACTGAATGTGCTGCCAGTTCTAGCAAGGAAAGGCTTAAAGCTTAACTCTATCAAGGTCCCTTGGTTCTTAGATTACAGGTTGGAGGAGTGATGGGTAATGCCCAACCAAAATTGAATCTGGAAATGTTTTTCATTAGAAGTTAGAATACGGGGGTACCTGGGTGGCACAGTTAAGCATCTGACTTTTGATTTCGCCTCAGGTCTGTGAGTTTGAGCCCCGTGTCAGGCTCTGTACTGACAGTGTGGAGCCTGCTTGGGATTCTCCCTCCCTCTCTCTGTCCCTTCCCTGCTTGCATACCTGTGCCACTCTCTCTCTCTCTCTCAATATAAATAGATAATATTAAAAGTTAGAATAGTAAACTTTATTTCTATATTCACTCAAATTATAAAATAGGAGTTAAATTCTGTGGAGGACTGCAGCGGAGGTTGTGAGAACCCATTGGCTGAAGAGCAAAACTCACAAATCATTAACCAGATGTTGATTATGATTCTGTGTTGATGCATTCTTACAATGGCAAGGATATCTCTGGTTGTGCTGGATTTTGGCGCACACCAACACTCTCTTCAAAGACTGTAAACAGTGTGGTGTGAGCTCTGTTTAAAAAGAATTACTGCTCTATAAAGTTAGACACTGAGAGTCTTTTCTTTCTTTCCTGGAAAGGTACAGTGCCTTTCTTGCAGACACTGCTCTGGGCAGCATGGGGCACAGATGCAAAAACTATACTCTGTAGCAGGCACAGCTTGACCTCACATTCATAACCTTTGGGTTATCTTTAATGTGAAATCCAAACAGAAGGCTCAAGAACTGTGTTAACACAGGTCTTTATCCATTGCATTTGTTACAATTCAAGCCAAGAGAAAGTGACATGCACCCTAGTACCACGGGGCAGCAAACTTCCATGTTAATCATGTCATCTAGAGCATACCTTAGTTCACAAATGGTTTTCCATACATTATCTTATTTGAACCTCTCAATAATCCTGGTGGAACTTTATAGACAAGAAAAGCAGAAATGAAATCAGAAGGCTCGAATTACTCACCCAAGTTCACATCTGGAGGGCAGAAATGGCACTTGAGCAAAGCCATCTTAGTCCATAGTCAGTGCTTCTTCCATGAAACCCTATTGTCTGGGAGAATGCAGCACCAGAGCAGTATTAGGTAATTTTGAAGAGCACAGTAGATCTAGGCTCAAATTCTAGCCCCACTACCTATTGGATCAGTGAACTTGGAAAGTCCCTAAGTCCCTGACTTGGCTTCCCATCCATAAAATGGAAATAATAATATGTACCTCACAGGTTTGGGGAGCTGGATGCATTTAATGCATGAATAGCACCAAGAGTAGTGCTTAGTACAAAGCATAGTGCTCAGCAAGCCCTCAATGAATAATAATTATTAACAAACAAAGAGAGATTAAATTTTGGTTGATAATTTTGAATGCCAATCCCTTTCTGTGGCATTTCTCTCTACTATTGACTGTTAGTCAAAGATGTCCTGTGACTTCTAAGGAGTGCATGGGTGGCTCAGTCGATTAAGCATCTGAGTCTTGGTTTTGACTCAAGTCATGATCTCGTGGTTTTTGAGTTTGAGCCCCACATTGGGCTCTGCGCTGACTCTGCTTGGGTTTCTCTCTCTCCCCCATCTCTCTGACCCTTCCCAACTCACGCTGTCTGAAAATTAATTTTAAAAAAAAGATGTCCTATGATTTCTAGTTTTCTGCCCCACCAAATGAAGGCAACAGAGGCTTCATACAAAAACCTGGAAAAACCATTCTCTGTGACCTCTCTTTTTGCACAGGGCCCTCCACTGTGTGTGTGTGTGTGTGTGTGTGTGTGTGTGTGTTTGTGTGTGTATACCCTAGATGTGTATGAGGGAGAAAGGAGTGAAGGACCCTTGTATCAAATTTAGCAGCTTTTCCTTCATGTTAACACTTACCCAGCACCTAGCCAAGAACTTCCCAGTGGGGGAGATTAAAATGCAAAGGAAAGTGGTGGCATTTGGAAACCGCCACAGTTCCCTTGGAAAATAGACACCAAGTCTCCTGGAAATAGACAACACACAGACAAGGCTGCTATTGATTTCAAAGACATGCTGATTCTAGGATGGCAAAAATATGATTTGGTAATTCAGTTTCTTAAATTTATATCATTTGTTTAAAGCACTGTAGGGCACAAACAAGTAAACTATGACATTCACATCACCTGGCAGGAATGATAATACAGTGAGAAAGCCATCCCAGAGAAGAGGCTGTTTTCATCGCCACACTAAATGACCTGGACATTCAAAGTAGGAATGGTTTGCTGTGTGTCAGATAAACCACTCTAACCAAGGCCCAGGAGCTGGGGGCAGTTCCAGTGATTCAGAGTCCTCTCTCCAACCCTTTTAAAGGTAAATTAAGCAAGTATTTGCTGGGATGTGCAACATAAAAAAATGGAAAAGCACAAATTGCTGCATGGCGTCAAAGTGATTCTTGAAGAAGGACAACATTCCTTAGGGTTATAATTGGCCAAAGGGGTCACAGCTCAGGCTCCCAAAGTTATAAGTCTTTATATTCAATGGTTAGCTCTTCTAAAGGAGCCCAACATCACTGGGGATGGAGGAGGGGATGGTTTCTGTTTGGGCCTTCAGATCAAGTGTCCCCACTCTATACCTACCATCCCCCTTTGACATCACAGGCTCTGGTATGGATTCCAGGGTCCCACTTGACTCCCCCTTTCCTGCCTGTGAGTTCACACATGGAGCCCCATGGTGTCCTTTCCCAAAAGTAGATTTTGGTTTGGGCTCTCTACCCTCGGAGAAGCTCTAATAACATGAGCCTCTGCATAACACCTGTATGGATGGGCAGGCTTCATCAACCCTCAAAAAAAGGTTTCTGTGACCATCCTCAGCTGGGGAGGTAAGGGCCAATGGGCTTTCAGACATTTAAGTAAGAGGAATCAAAAGGGGACCACTCAAGCTATTTAAAAATAGTAGATTCTTATGATCTCTTTTTTATCAGTGTGATTGTTTTGCTTGGGGGGCAAATTAATGCTCAGGGACTGAGATTGTCTTTGCCAATAGTTTGTTTAACACAGTTTCAGTTCAGGAATTTCACAAGCCAGTAGTATACAGGATAATGTCTCTTAATAAGCCAATGAAAAAAATAACATACTCCAAGTCAATGATAAATTAATCATTATTCCAGGCAAGGAGAGATGAGAATAAAGTCCAAATTTAGTAGAGGTGTACCGTTATAGCAGTTGGTACTTGTGAGAGCAGCTTAGCCAACTAAGCCAGGACAAAACTAAAAGTCCTGTGTTGCTGGAACATATTGTTAGGAAACTAACTCATCCCTGTCTTCATTGCCTTCAGTTTGTGATTTAGTCAGCTCCTTCTTCCACATTTTTTCAAGTTTTTTTTTTTTTTTTTTTTTTTTGACAGAACGAACGAGCAGGGGAAGGGCAGAGAGAGAATCCTAAGCAGGGTGCACACTCTCCTGACATGGGGCTTGAACTCACGAACCGTGAGATCATGACCTGGGGTGAAATTAAGAGTCTGATGCTCAACTGACCAAGTCACCCAGGCGCACCCATCCTTCTTCCATACTTTTAATAAGTTTCATAAATCCAAAGTCACAACTTTAAAAGGCCAACTAACCACAGGGAATTTAATTTGTACTTACAGTTTCAGACCACCTTCTTTCTCTTCCCTGTCTGTATCTGGCCACAGCTGTATCCTGCTCTATTAACCACAACCCAAAGTTGCTTCAAACTGGTCTTTCTTTTTTAGGGAATTATCTTCATACTGAGCACACACTGAGATCGGAAATTAAATTGTCTATTTGGTTAGAATTACACCTCTCAGTAATCCAGGAAATTAAATAGAGCCTTAATGCATCACCCACCATCTAACCTATGTCTCATTAACATATCAAATGATGGGCCCAGGATCCCAGTTAGAGATCTACTTTTTCTCTAGTATTTTTGTTGGTAGCAATTAGCCATGTCTAATGGAAAGACATGGCTTGTGAATTAATCAATACTGTTGTTTTTAAAGTTTAAATCATTAATCGGTAGCCTCTCGCCTGACAGAAAAACACCCAGGAGGTATTCTTTATTATTCATGCAGTGAAATTAAATGACTGGTCACTCTATGACCCCAGTATGTTCTGGTAAATTTTGAATCAAATAGACTACAGATATTATATGTTTAATTTAATTGTCAATAAGAGTTTATAGTTCTCTAACAGCTGGGCAGGGAGCAGACTATGTTGTTTGTTTGTTTGTTTGTTTAGTCTATAAGAAAAGGAAGGTGAGGAAGGAGGAACTAGGCACCAAAGCTGACTTTCAAGCCAGCTGTGTTTCTTCTTCAAGAGGGACCACTGAGGAGGTGATGGTTTATTTAATCTCAGAAATGTAAACAGAAGGAAGCCTGTCACAATTAAGTTAGAATTTAAGCACTAATTAAGTCTGATACAGGATAATGGAGATTTAGATTTAGTAAATATTGGTCCCAAATGGCTCTACTTTCTTTATACATCTCAAATTAATTTAATGTAAACCAAAGTGCATGTGTTCTTTTCAAAGTAAAGTTCACTCATATCTGTATTCTACAAGAAATGAGATTGGAAACCACAAGGATTACATTTCCCAGGAATGTATATGAAAGGCCACAGCTTTGCGGCTGTACTATCTGTATTTCTGCACTATGCTTGGGGCCCGTCCATTCACACAGTCCAGTTACGCATCACAAAGGAATCCTGGGCCAGATTAAACACACACACGCGCACACACACACACACACACACACACACACACTTATATAAACTGACCGTAGGTGTTATAGACTTCGAGATATTAAGATCTATTTTTAAGATTGGTTGCATAACTGGAAGAGTGTGTTAAAAATATTTGAAAAAGAAAATTCTAATTAATCTACCAGCAACTATGACTCCCATTTCAGTGATGGCTAACTGAAAATCCAGATTGCCTTTGAGGGCATGGAGAAATAAACAGTTCCTGATACTTCACAGAAGAGGAATTTATTTAATGCTGCGAAGGGAGTTTGTGATTGCCCAGTTTATTTTAAGACCATCTTTGTCACTAAAAACTACATTCTTGTTGAATAAGTTAACCTTTAGCTTTGGTTTTTATGTAAAGATGATATACCTATATTATCTTCTTAAAATTTTATTGTTTTTTTAAACAGCTGGCATCAGGAAGGAAAAAAAAAACCCAGCCCTCACTTAAAAAAGGTGAATGATTTTCCCAAGAGAAAAATTTTGTCATATGAATTGGTGGGCAGACCAGGAAATATTTTGGTAATGGAATGTGTGGCATCTTAACTTTTAGATCAGAATCACAGACCTGGAAAGGACAATCCCCTTCTTCTGAGTAGGGCTCTCCCTGGAAAACATTAGCATTTTTCTTAACAGTTTGATAACCGAAATAGACATTAAGAAAGTAAATTAGCTGGGCTACCCATTTTGTAGGTGAGAGGCCTGAGGCCTTCTCAGTGATGCCACAAAACAGATGACAGCTTCGATGGGATCCAGGAGGGATGTTGGAGGAGGAACGAGCAAGAATCAGGCAATGGTAGGATGTGGAGGGAGGAGGGAAGAGCAATCAGAGATGACTTCTAAGTTTTTGATCTGAGCAGTTGGGGGAGCGGTGAGGTCATGTCCTGAGATGGTGAGGACTGGAGGCTGAGCAGGCTGGGAAGGCAGTGAAGCACAGGGTTCTGCTGTGAATGACTGCTCAGGTGCCTGTTAACCATCTAAGTGAAGATGTTAAAGAAACAGCTGAATATGTGAATCTGGAAGCTCAAGGGATCACAGGGCTGGAAATAAAAAGTAGAAAGGATTAGGATGGAGAGGAGAAGCAAGCTCAGGACTGATTTCTGTGCAGGGAGAACTTCTAGAAGGAAAATCGGAGTTGGAAAACTCATTATGTTGAGCTCCCCTACTGAGTATCTTTATAATTTTCTTTAGAGTTGTAAATTCCTGGAATAGCAAACATACTCATGTTTATTTAAACATATGACTCAATTACGTGAATGAAGGTATATTCTGGGGTCAAATGTTCATGGGTTTTGGATTAATTGTTTTAGGATTATTTTTAATCATTGCAAATTGTAAGTTGACTATATTCATACCTTCCTATCCAGTAGGAACTAGTTCAATGAATTTGACAAATATTTAGTAAATGGCTTTAGAATCAGACATCCTGGACTTGAGTGCTAGTTATATCACTTATTTAGCTGCTTTCCTAGGCAATTAATTAGGGTTGAGCCTTGGAGTCCTGAGACATAAAATGGCATTGGAAGGGTTAAGTGAGACAATTTAAGGTAAAATACCTGGAACAATTCCTAGCACACCGTAAGAGCTTACTAAGAGGAAACTATTACCATTTAGATGAGGCAAGTTCTCCCAGGGACCTTCCAATCTGGTGAGAGGATACAGACACTACCAGGAAATGCCAGCAAAGAAGTTTCCAAAGTGAGTAGATTTGATATGAACAGGGATCTCCTTAGAATGCTTTCATTCCCTTCCTGTCAACAGAAGTCAGAAAGATGGTTCTAGCCTCCCCTGCTCTCCTGGGTGGCTCGAAGCCAGATGGCAGCCCACCTCTAGTCCTTGGAGAATTCTTTCTGTCCAATGAAGAGACACCAACTCCTCAGAACCTGGGGCCAAGTGCAGCTTGCAGGCCATTTCTTGGTCCCTTCCTTCCCTTGGATGCCTCTGCCCTCCCCTTACCGGCCTGAGTCTCTTCCCCACTGGAACCTTACTCTTCCCCTCCCAGAGTTACACTTGGTTCCCTGACATGCTGCTGTGTCCCCAGTTAGCTGTTTCACTTCCCTCTCTGGCCTGGGGTTTCCAGTAACAAAGGCAGTGGCATCCAGAGGACATGTTTGTACTGCTATGTTGGGGTCCTTACAGCTGAGACTAGAGTACAGCCACCTGGCCTGGAGATGCTGAGCTCAAAAGAGGGTTGTTTGGGGACCTGGGCTGAAACCTCTGTTGCATGGTTTACTCTGGCCTAAGGTGCCACTGTACTTTTGCAGGCATAGATTTCATCCCTTTCAATGGCAGGGGCTATTTTTCCCTGCTGGGTGTGGCTACCTGGCTCATTGGTCTAATTCACTATGGATCTTAAGATGTCCCTTCTTCTGTTTATCATATCACAGCAGCTTCAATAGCCAATGGATCAAATCTAATCAGGAGATGAGATGTGCTTCCTGCCTTAGACTGCCCTATTGGCAGCCAGGCCAGTTATAAAGGCAAAAGCAGAATTCAGTCTGTTGCTTGGTATGGAGCTCAGTCACAGCTCACTATCTGGATGTTGGGTCCCAAGGCAATGGGTGCTCAGTTTCTCCAGGGATTTGTGGAATTGAATGAAAACAGCCATAACAACAAAAATTTAATGTAAAAGGTTGTATGCTGGTAAATAAACATACATGTTTATTTAAAACAGTATATTTTTAAATGACTACTTTTCAATTGATCAACCCAGTGCTTCCATCTATTAATAGTCCTGAGCCCTGCCAGGTTACTTTGTACTCTGGTCTTCCTAATTTCTACTGTATGCTTGAAAATTAACAATTAGGCATCTCTGTGAGCCAAGGGGATAAGGTCAAGCCTTGCTTCCTACTATCAGACAGGAGCCATCAAAGATCTCAGGTGGTCAAAGCTCAAGGAGGGCCAGAAGTGGGTTTACTGAAAAGGTAGGTTTAAGCATGGGGACTTGGGATTCTTTCAAGGCCCTGTACTTGATTTTGTATTTATCATTTTACACTGTTTTTATTTTAAAGCAACAGAAACTATATGAGCTTGAGGCCTCACCAAACCTCAGTCTACCTTTGGGAAGAGCGAATTCACTCCAGGGCCAGGCAGGGGACATCTCTGGCTCCCTCTGAGTCAGCCTGCCTTGAGGGGTCAGGGTCAGCTGTGTAGCCCTGATGGGCACAGTTGCCGTGTCAACAGGACCCAGGGCACTGACCAAGGGCAGTGTCGGGAGAAAGGTCCCAGGGTGCAGGATACTGCTGGAGAAATTTGCAGTACGTGAGGCAATGGATGTTCACATCCATCTGAGTACCAAAAGGGGGTGTTTTTGATGGAGTGGTGAAAAAACAAATTCACATGAAATGTAGGTTGTGAGGTAGGGCTGAATATCCATCTAGTCACCTAAAGGAGCCTCCCAAGTCCTCTGTCTCCCTGAGTTTGCCCACATGTGACCCGGACCCTCTTCATTTTGGAGACTTACGTTTGGTTCCATGTTCTTTGCATGTCCCATTTGGGCTCCTTGTTATTACTGTACATTCTGTGGTTTCTGTTTAATCCTAACTGTTTCCTCGGGATTCTGGCCAAGTTCCTAGATTCATCCTACCTGCATGGAGGGAAGGGAATGTAAATAGTAATAGATTTCGAACAACATTGTAAATGCTTTATGGACTGTGTGTTACGGGGAGTAACTGAGCTGTAAAATTGGAATTAAATCTATGTGTTTACAGAAATGTGCCAATTGTAAAACTTTTCTACTTTCTAAATAGAGCCTTTGTGAATGCAGAGCTTTGGGTACAGAGTGTGGTTCAGAACAGAGGATTTCAGGACCTCTCTGGCAGCCTCCTGTGAACATCTGAGACAACATCTTGGTCCCATTTTCCCCACAGCCCTTTGGAGTAACTCTTCTTGGGGGACATGCAGCTTCTTCATTGAGTCTGTAATGCATTCTTCGTTAAACACCCTTCATATGTGCCCTTCCATGTGAGCAGGAAATGCCCCTCCCTCTGAGGTGAAAATGGTGCTGTCAACATCCCTCTTCAGAGGACATATGCTTTCTGAGTGATGATGATGAGATCCACCAGCTGTCATGGTCTCCACCCCCTTCACTGACAAGCCAGCTGGAAATATCCTCTGAGTCACTATGACAAAGACAGCTTCCTTCCTTCCTTTCCTTCCTTCCACCACCCTTCTTACCTCCTTCCCTCTTTTCCTTACTCTCTCCCTCCTTCCTTTCTTGCCCTTCTTCCTTCCTTTCTTCCTATGGCTTTCCTTTTCTGAATGCTCCAAGACTCTTGTCTTTGCTCATTTAATCACTCATTGGCTTCTCAAGCAGTATGCAAAGTAAAAGGATACTGCTAGCTGTTCTGGGCCCAGAGGACACCGCCACACATGCATACACACACATCAAAGGAATAATAGGAGAGGGAGGTAGCTTAGAATCATAGAGAATAAGTCAGACAGTCTTAGTCCTTTGGATCCTGGCCTATACACTTACTAGGTGAGAGACCTTGGGCAACTCACTTAACTTCTCTGAGCTTCTGCTCCTTCCTCAGATGCATAATGGGGAGAAGAACTTTGCAAGGGCATAAAAGAATTAAAATCCATAAAATAGGTGCCCGCTATGTGGTAACATTGCTATCTGTATGATCTGGACAACCATTCACAATATTTCCTATAGTCTCTAAGAAGGAAATACTCAGAAATCATCATTTGGGTTTCTGACGGATATAGATTGGTAGGAAATAAGTGAATCAGTATTTCAGAAATTGGCATAAAGCAGTGGGAGGTTCAATTCAGAGACCATTTTAGACTGGTCTTGGCTCACTGAAGACCAACCCACCAAAATGTATTCACTGGGAGGCAGATTAATGAACTAGAATTGAAATGGGAAATATTTGGGCATGTCAAATAACTAAGTGTCATTCTACTGTGGACTTGTGGGAGCTAAGCATTCTGGAGCAGGTTCCAGGATGTTCTGTCAGTGGAGTAGGCACAATATGACCTGGGGGATTCTAAAAATCCTGCCCCACCCAAGAGTGTTTCTCCAGCAGTTGGTACCCGCATTATGATCATGGCACCCTGTGTTCTGATACTAAGTTTTGATACTTGCCACCCTCGAGTCCAGGCTGCCGCAGGCACTTGTGTTCTACATCTTTCCCCAGCCTCATGTGCCATCAGATGTTCATCTCAGCATTCCATCTGTTCTCAGCTGACGGTAAATAACACCAAGAAGCCACCCAGCAAACCAACCCTGATAAAGGAATTAATTGCTGGCCACAAGTACAAAATAAAGCACTTATTTTGTACCAGGAACTTTACAGAATATATTATTTCTAATCTGTATGAGAATTCCACATGGTATGTTTTTCCTTCATACTATTATATGAATGAGGGAACTGAGGCTTAAACAGGTTATTAATTTGGGCAAGATTGCAATCTAGTACCTAGTGAACTAGGGTCTGAACTCAGATTTGTCAGTCACTGTTGAAATATTCACCCACGCATTGCCTAAAGTTAAGGCTGCATGAGGGGTGGTGTGGTTCTCTGAATAACAGTGTAGGTACTAAGGGAGGAGGTACTGATGTTGGGGAGGCAGGCATAATGGCCATTGCAACTCTGTACTCAACCTTCATGCCCTGTGTTTTAAAGGAAAATTTTTATCCCTTCTGGGTAAATTTTCCCCTCCTCCATATTGAAGCCAAAAGGTGACTAGTACTCCACTAAGAAGAGGTCAACATTGGGGCATCTGGGTGGCTCAGTCAGTTGAGCATCCAATTCTTGATCTCAGCTCAGTTGTGATCTCATGGTTCATGGGTTTGAGTCCCACATCGGGCTTTGCACTGACAGTGTGGAGCTTGCTTGGGATTTTCTCTCTTCCTCTCCTTCTGCCCCTCCCCCCACTCCCATGTGCTCTCTCTCTCTCTCTCTCTCTCTAACAAATAAACTTAAAAAAATTTTTTAAAGAGGTCAACATGATGATAAGCAAAGGGGTATGGTCACTGGGCATTAACAGGGGCAGGAGCTATTTCAGAAAGGGCATTGTCACTGTGGAATACAGGCAAGCCATGTGGTCCTCTGGGAGTGGCAAGGAAGAGGGGAAAGACAGGTGGCAGTGGGGAGGGGTCTCAGAGCTATCTTGGGCAATGTGTGTGCCATCCTGGGGGACTGCAGAGTCTGAGTCCCACCAATTAAGTTGGGACTGCTGCTAGGGCCTTCTGTATTGGTGGTGCCAACAAGTTGTTTGGTTTACCCAACCAGGCAAGAGAGTCCTAGGGATTGGATAATAGAGCTTGGGGATAAGTGGGGTGGGGGGCAGGCATCCTTGTTGGAGTGCTTGGGTCAGATCCCGAATTGGCTGTTCATGAGGAGTGTGAGTTTGGGTAAGTTGATAAACCCTTCTCACCCCTAGTTTCTTCATCTGTCAAATGCAAATAATCAGTATACCAATATTTCACTAGGGTACTGTGAGGATTAAATGAGTTCATGTATGAAAATACTTAAGACTTAATAGTCTTGCACATAGTAAATACCCAATAAATGCAAGCTATTAGTATGATTTTGGGTTCTTCATGTAGTACGGTTGTTCTCAACTGGGGGCAACTCTTCCCCACCCCCACAGAACATTTGGAAATATCTGGAGACAATTTTGGTTTTTACAACTAGGGGAGTTAATACTACTGGCGTCTAGTGGGTAGAGGCCTGGGATGGTGCTAACATCCTGCAATGCACAGGACAGGCCCCTATAAAAAAAAAAAAAAAAAGGATTATCGAGCTCAAAATGATAATAGTGCTGAGGTTCATAAAAACCAAACCACGTGGATCTCCCATTGTTTACCATGAAGTTGATGAGACATTTGATCCAACATGAGACTGGCAAGAGCTGGATTCAGGAGGTTAGCAAACAGCCTCTTTGGTCTGGATAAGTGGAGCTAAGCTGCACATCATTTTGATCCAATTCTCAAATTCTCCTTTCAGGGTTGCTTCATCTGCTGCTTATATTTTCAAGCAATATTTGACAGCCTTGACCCCCACACTTTTATCTTTTTTTTTCCGCAGAGAAGATCACCAGCATTCTGAAAGACCCATGAATGGCACCCAGGAACAAAAGTAGGCCATGGTAGTTCCTGATGTTCAGCAGCACCCTTTGCGTTAATGGAGGTCCCCTCCCACCACTGGTTTCACTCATTATACTTGGAGGGGATTTTATAAAATCCTATTTATATTACTTTGTTCAAGACAGTCACTCTACCAGAAATTCGGCTCTGTTCTCCATGCATCCCATCGCCCCAGTCACTTACCTATTGAAATTGGAAACATTGTCCATCTTGTAGGGTCTGCTTCACACCTAACCTCCAGCAATATCACCAATGTAATGGGAAACTGTCTCTCCCTCCCCTCAATTCGTGTCATGATCTAATCACACCCTGACCTAAAGGAAGCTGCCTCATAGCTTTTCAGAGCAAAGACTATCCATACATCTCCCCTGGTTTCTAAGGCTCAGGCTCAGTAGGTGCTTGAATGAAGAGATAGCTATATGGAGCCCCACAGGAATGCTCCATCACCACAAGCCAAGTGCAAGTCCAGTACCAGCCCACCGAGACCTGTTTCCAGGCCTACTCCTCTGCTATGCGTTTCCGTGGTGCCGCATGTCTCTCCGATGAGGCCATTTTCTCTTGGATTCCTTGGGAAAGTGTCCCAGGCATGGACGATAAAGGTCATCACTCCGGGCACGGGACTGTCCGGCTGAATTTATGTTTCTACTCTAAAGGACCCTGGAGCTAAACTGCAAATAGGGTGGGACCCAGAAATAAGAGAAGATTGTGGTGTGAATGTCAGCGATTTAGAGCGCTGGGCCCTCTGCCCCTGATGTAGCCAAAGGGCACTGCCCAGTCTCTAAAGGACCGTTGTTAACAGCCAAAGGGTGTCCTGTGAGTGTCAAAGGAAAGTTCACATTTCCATGCAAGGCCCAGAGGCCAAGGGAGAGGGCAGATGCGTCTGTGGGGCTTTTGTCTGGTTGTTCTTTGTTAAAACCCACATGTGCGCCTATTTTGCTCTCGTGCATCTCTGCATGTGTTTCTGGGTGGGTGAGAATGCTGTGCAGCTGGCCCCTGCATAGTGGTTCCGGCCGACAACGAGGTCGAGGAGGAGCCGTTTAGACAGGATTGCGTTCTGCTCTCGATTTCCAACTTGGCAAAAGAAACTGCATATTCATCTCATCAAGTTAAGGGCGTTGCCACCAAATTCTTCACCCTTCCCACATGTGCAAGTCAGGAAAGAAAAGTTCTGACTGTGTTTTTCTGTAATGCCAGCTCATGCCTTAGTTGTGGCAATAACCGCCTAGTCTCTGGTACATAGTAGGTATTATTTCCTAACTTTTACTATGGAAAATTCAAGCAAGTGTAAAGATAGAATATATAAGAAGACTTCAGGCATAACAAAGATACCTATCACTCAGCCTCAACATTTGTGAACTCATGACCAGTAGTGTTTTATATACTCCGCACTCGCTTCCTCTACCCTGTCTATATTATTTTGAAGCAAATTACAGACATCACAGTTTCTTTTATAAACAGCTCTGCAGGAATCTCTGAAAGAGAAGAACTCTTTGGCAGGGGGGGAAACCAAGGGACTCCTGGGTGGCTCAGTCTGTTAAGTGTCTGTCTCTTGAACTCAGCTCAGGCCTTGATCTCAGCTCAGGTCTTAAACTTAGGGTCATGAGTTCAAGCCCCTTGTTGGGCTCCATGCAGGGCCTGGGGCCTACATAAACAAAAAAACAACCTCCTCCCCAAACCTCATAGCTACAATTCCATTATCACATCTACAAAATAGCGACAATCCTTGTTTCATCAAATATCTAGCCAGTGTTCAGATTTTAAGTTGTCTCTTGAACATCAGACTTTTTTTTTTTAAGTTTTCTTAGTTGATTATGTTCCTTACTTTCTTATGTTCGCCTTCTGTTTTTCCAATAAATTGGTAGTTGGATCTTAGACTTCATGAGCTTCAGCTCTGATTTTTATTTTATTTTACTTTTTTATTTTATTTTATTTTTTGGTGGGACTGCTCTATAGATGTGGTATTCTCCCATCAGGAAGTACATAATGTCTGGCTTCTCTCATTTTGTGATCCTAACAGCTACTAATGATCAATTAATGATGCATTAATTCATTAGACGTTGAAAAATGGCAATGATGATACTCTAATTCTACCATTACTTCCTCATTTATTAGCTATAACACTTCTATCAAGAGAAGAGAAACTTCTCACCTACTGCTTGGTTAGCCAGTAGCATCATCAATGTAGGAAAGGCCAGATAAATGCTTGCTCCCCCTCCCCCATATTTACCACTGATTAAAAAAAGAAAAAAAAAGATTCACCAGCCTCCTTCAAGTGTGAACAATGATGATCTTTTAGAATCAACATGAACCCATGAATTTAAACATACTTGATACATTTAATCTATTGCAGTTACTATTGTTTTTGGCCAGTGGGAGGCTCTGAAAGTTGGCTTTTTTTTCTTTCCTTTTTTTCTTTTTTAATTTGAGTATAGTTGACACACAATGTTGCATTAGTTTCAGGTGCACAACATAGTGATTCAACTTCTATCTGTGTTATGCTGTGCTCGCCACCAGTGTAGCTATCATCTGTCACCATGCAACACTATTACAATACCGCTAACTCTATTTCCTGTACTATACCTTTCATCCCTGTGACTGACTTATTCATTCCGTAACTGGAAGCCTGTACTTTCCACTCCCCTTCACCCATTTTGTCTAACCCACATTCCCCTTCCCTCTGGCAACCATCAGTTTGTTTTCTGTAGTTACAGGTCTGATTCTGCTTTTTGTTTGTTTATTCATTTGTTTTGTTTTTTAGATTCCACATATAAGTGAAATCATATGGTATGTGTCTTTCTCTGTCTGACTTATTTCATTTAGCATGATACCCTCTAGGTCCATCCTTAAGGTTGGCTTTTTAGTCCCTTGATGCAATCCTAGTCGTTTTCAATGACTTCCTATCTGGTGTGACAAGATGTTCCAGGCATATCATGTGCATCTCCGGCTCTCAATCTGGAATCAACTGTTTCTTCAAAGAGCCATGTGCCTCTTAGTGGGAAATGGTGTTTCTGGAGCTCATTCTGGGCATCAGGGTGCTCTATGCTAACTGGTTGCTCATTTTTCTAGGCCTTTTTAGTAGACAGAACCAGGAAATAGTCCATTTCTTAAAATAAATATATCATAAGTTCATACTGATACTTCCAATTTAGAACCAGAATCACAGGGATTCTGCTCAGTGTTTTTAATCCTACATCTCCTTTCTCCCTAAGTTGAGAATCTTGATTTTCAAAGACAATCCAGGTTTTCAAAAATCACATAATTATGCATTTGTTCCATACAACACACACACACACACACACACACACACACACACACACACCTCAGAAAAATTACCAACATTGCCACCAACAATATGATTCCTGAAAAGAGTTTAAGTGGGTTTTCTTCTTGCTCTTGTAGTTCTTATTGCCCCTAGAGTATGTCCCCCAGGGGCCTGTCATTAAGCTGAAGGTTTAAAGTCCCTTGGAATAGTTCCTCTGTGTGAGATTATGCAAACTGCATTCACATTTAGAACCATTTGTTTCATTTTTCTTTTCCAGGATTATTTTTTAATAATGTGATTTAACTAAAATATTTCCATGGTTCCAAAGTCAAATATATAAAACAAAGTATATTTAAAGTAGTCTAACTTCTATTTCATATCTCCTTTACCCTATTTTCTCCTATATCTTGAGGCAATCATTTATTTAAAAATTTTATAATTTCTTCTTTTTAAAACAAAATTAATGCATTCACACAGATATATACTTCCTTTTCTCAGAGGTATACAGTACACACTTTTCATGACTCTGCTTTTTTTTTTTACTTACTGTAGTTTAAAGGTCACTCCAGAGTGGTATGTAGAGATATTTCTTACTCCTTTCTTATTCCTTACTTTAATAATGAGTATTTGAGTTATTACATCTTTTTTTGGCAAAAATAATAATAGTCTTATACTCTTTCTTTCTTTCTTTCTTTCTTTCTGTATTTTCATCAGTATATCTTTGGAATAGATTCCTAAAAATAGGATTGCTAGATACAAGGAGTTTAAAAAGTTTTTTTTAACAATCTCAAACTTAAAGAAAATTCACAAATAGAATACAAAGAACATTTTTTTCCTGTACCATTTGAAGGTAAGTTGCCAATATGGTGCTCTGTCACCAGTGAATACTTCAGTAATTTGCCAACATAACAACAACACAACTATTGAAATCAGGAAATTAACATTAGCCTAAAGCTGCCATCTAAGCCTTGGACTCCATTCAATCTTCAGCAATTGTATTTTTTTTTAAAGCACAAGGATCCAGTGTAGAATCACACAGTGCACGCTGGTGTCCCCCAACTCTTAGTGTCTCATTTTGTAACGCTCTCTCTTTTCTTACCTTTCGTGACCTCAGTATCTTTGATGATGATGACAAGTCAGTTACTTTGTTGTATGTTCCCCATTTAGGTTCATAGTACTACTAGGTTGTTTGTGTGTGTTTTTTTAAAGATGTATTAAATTAATGTTGATCATGTTCTTAACTAGCATCAGGACCTTGGGGGAGACAGTGGAGCAAGATGAAGGGAGGAAAATATCTCTGGAAGAGAGGAGCCCATCTCCTTTGAAAATGTGTTTATGTCACTGTACACAATGGATGAAGGCCTCTTTTAATGAAGGGTGCGGGTAGGGGAAAGGAAGCCAATTCCCCAGGAAGCTCTGCTAGATAAGAAGTCTGTGACTCTGTAAACTCCTCTGCTTCTGTGTTTTTGTATTGTCCCTCCTTAGCTTCCTCCTTAGTTCCAGTATAATTATTTGCAGGGGGAAAAAAAAATCCCAGCTTTGTTTCAGTTGAACTAAAGGGGAAAGGGATTGGTCAAAAGAGCTGGTCAAGAAGGAGGGCCGTATGATGGGTCCACCTTCTTCAGGAGTCAAACTCGGCAACTGGCTCTTAAATACAGATGGAATGAAATCATGTATGAAAGGTGCCTAAACATACCAAGCACTGGATGGGTAGCTGCTCTGCAGACAGTTAGGAGCTCCTCCTTCCTCCTATTAGGGCTCTGCTCATACCCCACTGTAGGCCCTAACCTATTGGACCTGACAGTGTATCTCCTTCTCTGTGGGCTTGGGGGTGCCTCCGGGATGGGGACCATGAAGTCTTATCAGAGGGGAATGGCATGTGCTGAATAGCATCATGTTACTATGACTCTCAACTGCTCAACCCCTTAGTTACCCTATTTAGGGAGGCTTCCTTCAGACAGCAGGAATCTCCTCCAGAAAGAAGCTGGGTGAGGGCACAGTTAATATAGGAGAAGAAAGGAGAAGGACCATCTACTGATGATCCTTTCAGGTCCATCAGCCAGAGTAATTTCATTTAAACTGAACTTGAGGAGAGAAGGAAGAGAGGGGAAATTGGAAGGTTAGAGAATTTGTGATTGGTTTCCTTTCCTATCCAGGATGCAGGAGCTCAGGCTGGCTAATGCTGCCAGGAGCCCCTGCAGCTGGAATGCAGCCAGTCCCAGCCCTGAGACTCTACATTTGAGGGCTTGGCAAGGCATGGGGCAATTTCCCTTAACAACATTTGTAAAGCTGTGTTTTCTTTTCCGGCAACAAACAGAAAAACAGAAAAGGAAAACAAAAAAAGGTAAAACCTTAATGCAATCCAATTGTTTGCCCTGCTTGCCAAAGGTAGAACAGACATGATTTCCCCTTAGGAGGGATGGTGGGAGTTTGGGGGATGGTGTCTCTTTGTGCATTTATTTATTTATTTTTAAATGTTTATTTATTTTGAGAGAAAGACAAAGAGCATGAATGGGGGAGGTGCAAAGAGAGAGGGAGAGATAATGCTGAGCAGGTTCCCCACTGTCAGCACAGAGTCCGATGTGGGGCTTGATCCCATAAACCATGAGATCACGACCTGAGCCGAAATCAAGGTCAGGCACTCAACTGACTGAGCCACTCAGACACCCCTGTGTGTACATTTAATTGGGTAGATTCCCCCAAATTGGATAGAGCACCCAAAGACTTAGTCCTTTTGTTATTCAATAGAAATTCCAACCCACTCATCAAGGGATAGATAATCAAGGTCCACCTTCAAATAACACCTTTGAGATAACCTCAAAGACTTAAAAGCCAATATTTGCTTATAGAAACTATGCATATTCCACACATTTCGTATGTTTGTATTTTAAAATTCCTTGTTTCTAAAAAAAAATAAAAAAAAGAAAAGATGAGGGGGCACCTGGGTGGCCCAGTCATTTGAGTGTCCGACTTCAGCTCAGGTCATGATCTCATGGTTCGTAGGTTTGAGCCCCTTGTCGGGCTCTGTGCTGACAGATCGGAGCCTAGAACCTGCTTTGGATTCTGTGGCTCCCTCTCTCTCTTCTCCTCCCCCTGCTCATTACTCTGTCTCTCTCTCAAAAATAAATAAACATTAAAAAAATTAAAATTCCTGTTTCTGATAAAGTACAGCTTGTGGATCACCATTCATCAGAAGGTCCCTATTTCCCTCCCCTCCCCCACTTTTTCTGGACAAAGAATGATTTTTAAACTCTCTAATGATTGGTATTTGGCAATAGTAGGAGCTCTCAATAAGAGGGGGTTTTGCATGATTTTGTCTATTTGTGGATCATTTTATGAATTGGGGAAAGATAGCACAGTTTGACAGTGCCACTTCTAGATATAAAAGATATTGTTAAAACACTTGGAATTTAAAAGTTCTTTTTGCCTTGTAATGAGTCCTTTGAAAGATAATCTGTTTGAGGCCCTATGGGGTTTCTGAGGAAACATGCAGCTTTGAGGGGAAATGCACTCTCTCTCCCCTGGTCCCACAAGCGCACATTTCTCAACCCAGTGCTCTCGCTGGATCGCTCTGCTTCCTGATGTAGTAATCAGATATTCTGGTGGAGGAAATTTTAAAGCCTAATCGTGCTGTAGTGAGGAAGGTGGGATTTCTTTCCTTGCATGTAACTCAAGGGCACATTTTTCTCAAAAACCAGGTATTACCTTTTGGCTTCCCACAAGATGTCCAGCCCATTACTGTGAAAGAGCCCATAGTCTCTGCCCTTGGAGAGGTTACCATCCAGAGTGGAGGAGAGGCAGCCAGCCAAATAATTTACACGTGTGGTAATTGCAGTAAACTTTTATTACTGTTGTCAGTACATTTGACACATTTATTGCATTTACTGAGCCCAGTGCCTGGGGACACAAAGGCAAATACTAAAATTTATCAAATCTATGTGGCATATTACCATCACAACACTACTCTTCTTTTGTGGGGGGGGGGGGCAGTCTCACCAAGAAAGAACAAAACCCTGCCAATTGTAATATAAATGCATCTTGATTCCAGACACGCTAAAAAGTAGAAAATCTGCATCTTAGAATGGATGAGATGCAGTAATCCCTTCCAGATTCACACAGTAGGCAGGTTGAAATAAACACAAAGCAAGGAAAGAAGCACCATCATGTTTGAACAATGTGCTAGGTTGGTCCACAGCCAGGAACAACTGATGCTAAGAGGCAAGATAGGTAGGCTTCACAGAGGAGGTGACATTTGAAAAAGGTCTTAATGAATGAATAAGGATTTGCAGGTGGAAGATAAGACATTCCAGCTTGAGGAAACCGTGTGTGGGCTTCAGATACTATGTTTCAATTTAAGGCTCACAGGAATATGTTAGGTTATATTATTACTTCTCTTTTACAAAGGAGAAAACAGTCACAGGGTTAGTAATTTACCTGTTTCTCAGCCAGTGATCAAGAAATATTAGCTCTTGGGGTGCCTGGGTGGGTCAGTCCGTTAAGCATCAGACTTGATGTCAGCTCAGGTCATGAATTCAAGCCCCACATTGGGCTCCATGCTAGACATGGAGAAAAGGAAGGAAGGAAGGAAGGAAGGAAGGTAGGAGGGAGGGAAGGAAGGAGGGAGGGAGGGAAGGAAGGAAGGAAGGAAGGAAGGGGGAGAGGAAGGAAAGGAAGGAAAGGGAGAAAAAAAGAAATATTAGCTGTTGTTCTTATTTTGGTCTAATCGTGAGAATAGCTGGGCTCTCCAATATGGTAGCAACTAGCCACATGGACTATAGAGCCACATGTGGTCACTTGAATTGTGGCTAGTCCACATTGAGACGTAAACCTAAAATACACACCAGATTTTAAAGACTTAGATGCCAAAAAAGATGTAAAATATCTAATAATTTTTATACATGTTAAAAATGACAATATTTTGGATATATTTGGTTAATAAATATATTATTAATGTCAACTCTTCTCACGTTTTTGAAATCGGCTTTCTAAAAATTTTTTTTAATTTTTTTATGTTTTTATTTATTTTTGTTTTGAGAGAGAGAGAGAATGTGAGCAAGGGAGGATCAGAGAGAGAGGGAGACACAGAATCTGAAGACAGGCTCCAGGCCCTGAGCTAGCTGTCAGCACAGAACCTGACGCAGGGCTCAAACCCATGAACTGTGAGATCATGACCTGAGTCGAAGTCAGACGCTTAACTGACTGAGCCACCCAGGCGCCCCTCTAAAAATTTTTTTAAATCATATACGTGGCTCACATTATATTTCTTTTGGTCAACACTGTTCTAGAGTGGTCTGCTTGAAGTGGTGTAGTGAGCAAAGGAGAGCAGCTGCGCCCATGTTTGCTACACTCGGCCACCAGAATCTGTGCCTCACATACTGGTGCCTTGCTGGATAGATAGCAACGTGGCAGTGCTAGGCTTTGAACCCAGGCAGCCTCGCCCTAGAATCTGCCTTTGAGCTCCAGAAATGTGAGCTGTTGGTGACTTT
Source organism: Cryptoprocta ferox (assembly GCA_028646485.1). Lineage (NCBI taxonomy): Eukaryota > Metazoa > Chordata > Mammalia > Carnivora > Eupleridae > Cryptoprocta > Cryptoprocta ferox. Next base: position 27,760,428 of record CM053570.1, on the reverse strand, counting down.
GAGTGCAAGGGGGCAGGGTCAAATCATTAATGTGTTACTCCCTTCAGGTACATGCATGTTTCCAGAAGACCTCTAAGGAGTAGGTGGAATGCTGGGAATTTCTGGCACTAGTCTCAAGGTCTCCTGGAAACAGCTTCAGTCCTGAGCTGGGCTCCTGTGAGAGCTGGGCACCTAGGGTATTCCCTGGAGGGCAGCCAGGCTTTGGCCTGTATTAGTGAGCTTCTGCCTGAAGCCTAAGTCCGGAGCAAAGATCCAAGCTCCTCCATGCCGAGGAACCCCACTTTCAAACATCACTGTTCTACCCCCCCACCCGACCCCTACCTGCTGCACATACCCCACATATTTTGAGGTGGCCATACCTCCATTAATGCTTTCCCTCAGCTTACTGGCCCTTTCTTCTGTTGCCTATAAGGCCACTTCATCCTTCAAGACCCAGCTCAAACATCACCTCCACAGCGTTCCCTGACTCACCCCAGGGCAAAAGGTATCATCACTTCCTCCTCTGCTCCATGTCATAGTTATTAGTCTCCACAGCTGTGGCCCTGCTTGATGACACACCCCACCTGGTGGTGGCAGCATCCTATGTGTCCTGTCCACCCCAGCAGGGCCACATGTCTGCACACGTGCTCACTGCCTGCTTGGAATGGAATGGAATCAAATCACATTCAGTCAACTAAAGGAGACCAGCGACAACCCTCTCACAGTCAAATTCCCCTCTGCAAATCCTCAGGGAGGCCAGTGGCTCCTGCTCTTTGCCTGTTAAAAGGCAGGACTAAAAGAGGAAACAGGAAGTAGTTATTGTTTAACCTCTGAAATGATTGTTAGGGAAGCAAATTGTACAAGAAAAAAAAAAACTCACCAGCACGATTCAGTGATGAGGCACATTCCAGGAGACATGCAGGTTGGTTTAACTCACAGGCTCTTAATCCCTGAAACTCAACCCCTCTCCCTCACAGGTGTCACATGCTCTGATGTCTTGGGGTTGGAGGCACAATTGGGGGCCCGTTTCCGTGACACCTGGAGGCTTCTTTGCTTGATTTCTCAATTCATTTGCTTTTCACAGCAGCCTTATAGAGTAAGGTAAGTTTCCGGATATTTCCTTTGGTCTTAAATTTTTGTCTCAAGAATCAACCACTTGTGACAACTCCCATGTCCCCACGGTTTGATGACACCTGATGGTCAGAGCTTTGGGTTATACCTCTGAGTCAGTTCCTGTTCCTCCCCTACCACAGCCAGAAGCTGACTGCAGTGATTAGGTGCCAGACAATATCTTTAAGATGGCGATAGGGCCTGGAGGATGTGCCTGCCACAGGGCCTGTAAAGGAGCCCCAAGTCAGACCCAGGAGCCGGGCATGCTGCAGTGTCTGTGGAACTGTCCCCCCACCACTGTTTTCGCAACAACAAAGTAAAACCGACTCTTATTCCATAAAGGAAAAATTTGACCCCTAACCACCAAGCACATTGTTATTCCTCCCCAGGAGCCTATCTCCTCCATCACCTGAAATATTATTTTGCATTAAAATTTCACTTATTCTCCTATAACGTCTAGCCAAGATTCAGCACCTTGAAGCCAGACAACTCAACAGGACAATCTCTCAGTTTTCTTTTTGATTGTGAAGTTGTGCACTAAATTTTGGCGTATGTACAATTTAGAGAAGGAAGTCCCCCTTCTCAGAAAAGCAGGGCATGTGCCTTGCAGTCGGTGTGCAAAGAGCTGTGTAGTGGCATGATATGGGGATATTTAGCTTCTGTGGTAATGTTCTCATTCTTCTCCTTCCTTATCTTCTCTTCCTGCTTCTCTTCCTACTGAGAAAGTTACCATTGAAACCTGGGAGGGTGAAATGTCCTGAGGAACTGCATTAGCTCTCTCCTCCTGAGGGCAATAAGGCCCCATAGAGACCATCAGGGTGATCAATCTTAAGAAGTGGTGGGAAGCCCTATCTTCTGGAAATGAGGAATGATGAGGACCTTTTGTGTTTCAAAGGTTGGAAAGGAAAAGTTGCTGGACCTACAGGAGCGTGGTCCCTGGGGATGCCTGGTAGAATCTGATGCAACCCTTTTGGGTGACTGGATCTTTGAGGAAAGATCACATTAAAGGACTGAAAGTTATCAGGACAAGCTGTAATTCGGGGAATGTATGCTGAGCTGAACATGAGGTTGAGGATCATTTTCCCCACACTCATTAGCAGTCTGTGCAGAGCCCTAGACCAACATCATCTGAAGGCTCTTATCGGGCATCATCCACAGCCATGTGGCAGTCAGTGTTCAGCAACAAATCTGCTACTGGGCTGCAGAAGTCAGGCTGACCTCTCTTTATGGATTATGTGAGCCTTTGAGATTTTGGACAAGTTATGGGGTGTGAGACAGCCCCAAGACAGAGGTGCTAGACTTTCTGTGAATCCCACAATCTGCTAAACCACAGGAATTTAAGTCTCTTGTTCTGTGTGAAAAAAAGCTAAACATGATAGTATTTGCCCCCGGGTTTGTTAGCAGTCCTATTGGTTGTCACCTCCAGAGTATGTGAACACATAAATGATTTGAAAGCAAAGAGATTTTCGTCACCAGCCCCAAGATGAAAGTTGGTGAACGGCTGACCCCAGGCTTCTGGTCTTGATGGTTCTGAGACTCACAGAGTCAAATATAAAAAGTAGAAGTCACTTGATAGATATTTTGTGTTTATAATGGGAAGGGTAGGGGCGCCTGTGTGTCTCAGTTGGTTGAGCATCCAACTTTGGCTCAGGTCCTGATATCATGGTCCATAGGTTCAAGCTCTTCATTGGGGTCTATGCTGACATTTTGGAGCCTGGAGCCTAGTTTGGATTCTGTGTATCCTTCTTTCTCTGCTCCTTCCCCACTAGTGCTCTCTCTCCCAATCTCTCAAAAGTAAATAAACATTAAAAAATTTTAATAAAAAAATGAGAAGGGAAAATGATCACTCTGGGGAAGATGTGCTAAAACAAAGCAAAATGAGAGCCTAAGCATTAAGGCAGGTTTGCCCCTAGTCATTCTGCATTTAATAAATATTCCCATAGTATCTATTCTTTTTTTAATGTTTATTTGTTTTTGAGAGATGAGGGGGAGGGACAGAGAGAGAGGGAAACAAAGAATCCCAAGCAGGCCCCGCTCTGTCAATGCAGAGCCTGAGCCTGGCACAGAGTTTGAACCCACAAACTGTGAGATCATGACCTGAGCCAAAATCAAGTCAATGCCCAACTGACTGAGCCTCAGCCACAGAGGCACCCCCATAGTATCTATTCTTTGCCATGCACTGTGCTATGTAGTAGAAAATAAACTGATGAAGCAGATATTGTCCTTGCCTTCTGGTACAGAGGTAGAGAAATATGTTAATCAAACAACCACTCAAATAAGTAACAGTTGTTAGCACTGAGGACTAATTATAGTCTATTTCCAGGCTGATTTATTTTCAGTTAAGAGACAGGATAGATGAGATCTATGTATACAGCTCAAGATAGGAAAGAGTTAAGTCCTGCATGGGGAACCTTGCTGAGGCTGTCCCAGGGGGAAAGAGAGGCCCCATTTATCAGTCCTTGGGCAATGGGTTGGTTCTTCCTCTACTGTCATTTCAGAGAATATGCATTCCCTCCGGCATCCTGGTTGGCCCGGAAGGTCACTGCAGGCTCAGGGTGCCACAAATGCAGGATTGTTCACTTTCTTTGGCTGGGGAACTGGGCTGGGGACCAAGCTGGCCCACAAACTCAGGTTTTCCCATTTCATTTCAAGAGCAGCCAACTTCAGGGCCTTAAAAACAGGTTTATGGTAACACTAGGAGTGATGGCAAGGGGAGCCAATGTCAATGCCATCGACAGGCCATCCTGCCTTCAGAATAATTTCCCAATTTTGAAACAACTGCAGAGTGATTGCCAGAGTAATTCAGGGGGGAGGAAAGATGGGGTGACTTTGGCTAGCAAGGCTGTATGTTGAAATAATATGAAATAATAAAAAGAATTTCCTAGGGATCACCAACTAGTCTATTTTTGAACAGTGTGGTTTTGGTTTCTTGTTACAATTCTAGGGCATAATGTGAATTAATTTTCTATTAATTAGCTAATCAACTCCACAAATATTCATTGTAGTTCACTCTTTTACTAGCTATAAGACCTTAGGTCACAATCTATCCACCCCTCCTAGCATCCAACCAATAAATATTTATTTAGTGCCTGCTGCAAGTCAGATTTTGTGCTACCCTCAAAGAGGGGAACGTAACCTAACCTAACTCTTAGAGTAAGGGGAGGGGAGCTGGGTACAGTAAGGGAAACGTCCCTGTAGCAAAGACAACGCTTACAGTTGACCTAATCTCTTGCCATTCACTTCTTCCCCCAACACACAGGAAAACTACATTTCCGAGATACTCTTAAACGTCCTTATTTGGTTGGGCCCATGTGACTAGATTCTACCTATTAGGTAGAGTAGGAAGGAGTAGAAATGGTGTATATTACTCTTAGGACTGGCCATAAAATTCCTTGTGCAATTGTCCAGGGTCTCACATTCCCTTCTGTGGTGAATCCAGACGGCATCAATATAAGATGCAAGGCATGTTGAACCCTGAGTTACCACTTGGAGGAGAGCCACAGAAGGACCGTGGTGTGGAATTTACTTGTTATAACCTAGCCTCACCTTCCTTAACTTATGCATACCCTCTAAACATAAGGATGTCTAAGTTTAACACTGAAAGGAAAGGATAAATTATCTTGGCTAAGTCAGGTAACATGACCACTTTTAGTTATTTTTTTCTAGCTAGAAAAAAAAAACATATTTTTTAAAAAAAATTTTTATAGTTTATTTATTTATTTTTCATGTTTATTTATTTTTGAGAGAGAGAGCATGAGCAAGGGAGGGGCAGAGAGAGAGGGAGTCACAGAAGCCGAAGCAGGCTCCAGGATCTGAGCTGTCAGCACGGAGCCTGACCTGGGGCTCAAACTCACAAACCCTGAGATCATGACCTGAGCCAAAGTTGGAAGCTTAACTGACCTGAACCACCCAGGTGCCCCATAGTTTATTTATTTTTGAGACAGATAGAGAAAAGCATGAGTGGGAGAGGGACAGAGAGAGAGGGAGACGCAGACTCTGAAGCAGGCTCCAGGCTCTGAGCTGTCAGCAGAGAACCTGATGTGGGACTTGAACCCAAGAACCGTGAGATCATAACCTGAGCCGAAGTCAGATGCTTAACCGACTGAGCCACCCAGGTGCCCCAAAAAAACTATATTAAAAAGAGCCAATGTACCACATAAAAGATTTTGACCAAATACCAAAGTCTTGAATGAACCCCAGGTTTCAATTTGAACAACTGGGTATAGTGGTTGCATTCACCAAACTAGAGACTGTAGAGATTTCCTGAAAAATTCTAATTCACCCTTTAGAAAGTTTTAATATGACTGAAGAAGGTGACAGGTTAATTGAAAGAATCACTTTCTCATCATAAAAATGGACCATCCAGTCCTTGACTATTTGGAGTTTACAATTTAATGAGGTAGAATAGAGGAGAGCAGGGAGAGAATACCAAGTTCATTCAAATCCAAGAGTCGGCACCTAGATTTCTTCCCCCTTCCAGGAAGGCTCTTCTGATCACTTGCTTTCTCAGAGAATGCTTGGCTGACAGCTTGATATAAAGCAGTCTCCTAGTTACTCTCTACTCAATTCCCCATTCTAATTCTCTCTGTAGTTCTCCTCACTCTCTGATAGTTCTCTTGTTTGTGAATTTTGTTTGTTTTATTATCAGCTGTCTCCTCACACTAGAATAGGGAAAAGAATATTCTCTCCAGCACAGAGTTTGACATGATCTCCAGCATGGTGAACAGTGGCTAGCTCGTAGTAGGCGCTCCATACATGCTTATCAAAATAAATGAATGGCATGTGGCCAAAGAGGAGTAATAAAGCAAATGTTTCATTTTGAAGCAGATTTGTAAATATATTAAATGGCCAAGCTTGGGATGTATCCCAAATGAGAACGGTGAGGTGGCCATGTTTATCATTTTACATCAAAGAAAAATGGATGTCAATTGGCATCAATATCTTATCTTTTGAAATTACATTTTCTCAAAAGACCCATAGGAACAAGTCCATTTCTGGAGAATTCCTTCTTGACAAAGTCCCAGAGGTGTAAATGGGTTTGAATTTAATGTTATTCATATACGTTAAACCTCTTTTTTGCAATGTCTTAGATAATTCAATGCCCAAGATGCAATTTTTGCTGTAGATGCCAAAAGAAGCAAGAACTCTCTTTCAAAAGAGACATGAATTCTTGAATTTGGACTTCCTCTATCTGACTTAACTGCTCTGGACCCTGAGGCCTGGGCATTTCAGATTAGAATTATCAGGAAATCGTAAGAACATGACCTAATATTGTCTTCAGACACTCAACTAAAATCTCAGTTTTGAAAGTCATGTCCAGTGAGTGTAAAGACTAAAAGGATGTGGCTGCAGTCCTGAAGTTAGAAGCTATAGCCAGAAAATAGGTCAAGAAAAAAATTTCCAGGGGCGCCTAGGTGGCGCAGTCAGTTAAGCATTTGCCTCTTGATCTCGACTCAGATCATGATCTCACAGTTGGTGAAATTGAGCCCCACATAGGGCTCTACACTGATGGCATAGAGCCTGCTTGAGAATCTCTCTCTCTCTCCCTCTCTCTCTTCTACTCCCCAGCTTGTGCACACACTCTCTCCCTCTCAAAATAAATAAACTTAAAAAAACAAAACTGAGAAAACAACTCTTCTCAATATCTTCCTAAAGCATAATAAAATCTGACCTTCTCTTAAAAAAAAAAAAGCCAAACAAAAACTACATGGAACTGGGCCCTCCAAGTACTAGCCTTGCTGGTTCACCAAACAAGATGGGCTCCTCAGTAAGCCACATGAGTGGGCTCATTTCAAACCAAGCTAACCAACCAAGCACTAAAGAGAGGTCTATATAGCAATAGGTTTAGTAACAGTTAAAATGACTAACATTTACTGGGTGCTCACTGTGTGGCAAACCCTCTGTCAAGTGCTTTACACACATCATCTCATTTAATTCCTCATGACATGCGCCAGTGAGGGAGGGGTTAGTAATTTCTATCTATAGGCCACGAAACAGGTCAATTAACTTGCTCATGTACAGACAGATTTTCCTGACTCAAGTTCAAGGTTTTACCCATAACCTCTCCAACTCTCCAACCTTAACATACGTTGTAATTGTCATAAAAAAATGGAATACTTCAGGAGTGGCAAAAAATAAAAATGAAAAAATAAGCAAGCAAACATGGACTATGAAAACATAGAGATATATTTCATTTGAGTCTTTCTATAATAAAAAGAATCAAAATGTGCAACTCAGGAGACAGTATTTGGTGTAGTGGAAAGAGGAAAACATGTCAAAGCTTCTGTGTCTTGCCTCACTCCTGTATTAACCATTGGTACGACTTCAGGTCCTCACTCACCTTCTCTCTGTCTCAGTTTCCAAGTCTTTAAGATGGGACTAACCCATGCCCTATATTCCCCAGTCCTGAGAAGCTTTCTGAAAGGCCTAACAAAGGGGAAGATTCTAATTTAGGTTATCTAAACAGTTTCAACCCATTTTAGTCTCCAGGATTTTTTTTTCACTATCCACTACATACACAGAAAAAAAAGACATGTCACAATAGAATCACAACACAATCAAAATCTCATCTGCAGTACAAGAAACCTAAATCATTCTTTGTGGCCTCTACTGTGCCTTTTCTCTTTAGAGGGATAGAAGAGGGAAGGTCTCATGATCTTTGCTGAGGAGGATCAGGAGGTAGCTTGGAAGGGGGGGTGGACAGCAGGTTCTCATCTCACAGCCATGGTGGGAGGCAGCTGGCATAGTGTGGCAGCCGACAGAACACCAGAAGAGTAGAGGTTGTGCCATATCCATCTACTTAAATTCCTTCAACATTTTATTATCTGCTATATAAATTATAAAGCCTCAGGATGATATTTCTTTGGCACTTTCTGGTTGGTATAAGTCTTCAATCAACTCCATATACATTATACGCAGACAAGATGGAAAGGGGCTTCTTGGTCTGGCTGTCTGTCCCTGAGATGCAGAGGTAAATCAGGGAGGTCTCAGATGGGCAATGGAGGGTCTGTGGATCAGGAAGACTATGATGCCCAGAGGTGCTGAGGGACTTCAGGGATGAGCTTGAGGGGGCTCTGTGGTTGAAGGATGGGACCCAAGCCATGGCTCAAAACGACATCCTTCCTTCCACAAATGCAGACTGTGTGACACATGCCTGGGCACTGTCCTGAGCACTGGAGAAACAATGATGAGAAGACAGTCTATTAAAGTCCAGTTTAAGACAGACTTTTTTTTTTTAAACTTTATAGTTTATTGTCAGGTTGGTTTCCATATAACACCCAGTGCTCTTCCCCACAAGTGACCTCCACCAAGACCATC
>CM053570.1:27713951-27751522 GCA_028646485.1 Cryptoprocta ferox | reverse complement strand
AAGATCACAAACTTTGGAGCCAGACCAAGTGGGAATCAAGCTGTGAGGCCTAGGGGAGTTTCTGAAGCCCCCTATACCTACCCATGGATACCTTCCCACAAAATGGGGTCCATAACAGTCCCCACCTCATAGGACTGTGCTGAGGGTGACTTCACAGTACTTTATATATATATCTCTGCTATGATACTCATCATTCTAAATGGTAATTGCATTTGTCTGTCTCCTCATCTAGACCATGAACTTTCATTTGAGGTATATCTAAGGATAAGGCAGAGTCTTATCCATATGCCAACACAGAGGCACTGTCAGTATTGGCTGGAGGAATTGATTAAATGGAATCCTATTTTTTTTAATGTTTATTTATTTCTGAGAGAGAAAGAGAGCATGAGCAGGGGAGGGGCAGAGGGAGAGGGAGAGAGAGAATCCCAAGCAGGTTCTGTGCTGTTGGCATAGAGCCTGATGCAGAGCTCGATCTCATGAACTGTGAGATCATGCTCTGAGTCGAAATCAAGAGTTGGACATTTAACTGACTGACCCACCCAGACACTCCCAGAATCCTATCCTGTTCCACCTTACTGACAGGTCTCCCTACACTCTGGTCCCACAGGCTATTACTGGAGGCCTAAACAGGTGTATCTGCTGTTCCAGGCCATGGTTTCCTCTGAAGGCCCTCTTTGCTACCGCATGGGCCTTCATCCAGCAGTGGAACCCAGGAACTCAAACTATGAGCCAAGTTTCCAGAGGGGGTCAGCAGGAAATAGGTAGATTCTTAGTTGCTTGGCCCCCTGACCACTGGGCCTCCCTGAGTTCTCTGAATTGAAACAATTAATCCCTACATTTTTTTTCTTCTCCTCCAATTATTCCTGTACAGGAGTGTTTCTCAAAGTTTAACATGCATTCAAACCACTGGAGATCATGTTGGAATGAGGCCAAAGTCCTGCATTTCTAATAAGCTCCTGGGAGATGCAGGTGCTGCTGATCCTGATTCAAAACTTTCAGGGCTGTGCCCTGCTGCCAGAATGATTTTCCTAATGCCTAACTGTGACCATGTCGCTTGAGTGGATTTGAATAGATCTTTCACCTGAACATAGATACGAATGGCAAATGAACTCAAGAAAAGATGCTCAATAGCATTAGTCATTAGGGAAATGCACTTCTTTTTTAAAAAAAAATTTTAATGTTTATTTTTGAGAGAGGGAAAGAGACAGAGCACAAGCAGAGGAAGGACAGAGAGAGAGGGAGACACAGAATCTGAAGCAGGCTGTAGGCTCTTAGCTGTCAGCACAGAGCCTGATGGGGGGCTTGAACCCATGAACCGGGAGATCATGACCTGAGCCGAAGTTGGACGCTCAACCGACTGAGCCGCCCAGGCGCCCCAGGGAAATGCACTTTAAAACCACAACCTATTGCACATCTATTGCGTATCTAGTAGAATGGTTAAAAGTAAAAATACAATACCAAATGCTGGTGAGGATTCGCAATTACTGGATTCCTCATACACTGTGGGGAGAGGGCAAAACATTACCATTACTTTGGAAAACAGTTTGGCAAGGTTTTCTTTTAAATAAAGTTAAATATACACTTCATAGACACTGATTTGATCTAGTAATCTTACTCTTACATGCTTAGATATTTGCCCAGGTGAATTGAAAACTTACGTTCACACAAAAACCTGTGCATGAAAGTTCTTAGTGAGTTTATGCATAATCACCAAAAACTGGAAATAACGCAAAAGTCCTCCAGCTGATAAATGGATAAACCAACTTGTGACACAAACACACAACAGAACAGTGGCGAGCAAAAAAGGAACAGATTACTGACTGACACACAAAAACCTGCAGGAATCTCAGATGTGGGATTCTAAGTAAGAGAAGTCAGACTCAAGAAGCTACTTGCTATATGATTTCATGTATAGGACACTCCGGAAAAGGCAAAACTATAGAGACAAACAGATCAGTAGTTATAAGGGGCTAGTGTGGGGGAAGGGTCTTCTGCAATAAGAGACAAGAAAATTTTGTGGCATGATGGGAACCTTCTGTAGCTTGGTCGTGGTGGTATTTATACAGCTATGTGCACTTACAAACATCAGAATGCTAAAAAAGGATGAATTTTACTGCATGTATATCACACCTCAAAAACAATGACAGCAACAAAAAAAACCTTTCATGGTTCCCATTTGCCCAAGGAATTAAAATAAAGCCCAAACTCCAGAACCCCTTATCCTTTCTAATTATTTGTACTATTCATTGTCTCTCAATGCTGGCTGAACTTTTCTGCCACCAAGCACACCCTGGGTTTTCTCTTCTCAGTCTCTCCTAGAATACCCTCTTCTGGACTATCAATCTCCTGGAATAGCCTCTTCTTTTACAAAATAAGTAGATAATAAACATTGAATTAATGAATGAATGAATGTTCCTAATGATATTCCTTGATTTCCCATTGGCCAAAAAATGGTGCCAAAGAAAGGTTAAGCCTGCAACCCTGCCTCTTTCTCTGTGAGGAGCTGGTCGTTTGTAAAGGTTTTCTTTACTCTGGTTGATTCTTTGGACATAGGCAAATCGGCTTTAAAAACCACCAGTGCGCTCAACCCTCCGGGAGCGGTTTGCAGCCTTGGAAAGGGCCTGCCTTGGCACACGTCTTGCTGGCTTAGGACCCTCCAGACTCCCCACTGCCCAGCCCAGGTAGGAGAGAGGCCAGCCCGTTGACAGGAGGCCTACAGTGGTGTCACCCAGCTGGCGGTGGTGATTGATTCCCCTGTCCTCACTCACTTGTTAGCAGTAGGGCTCCTCCCGTCCCCATATCCGCTGCCTGCTTGCAGTGCCGGTTTGGGGAGGGGAGGGAAGGCGCTCTCCCTCTCAGGGCCATCCTCCTGCGCTGCCTCCCAGACCCTCACCGCTTCCTCAGTCCTCCCGCTGTCTCCCAGGCACTGCTCTCTCAGCCCAGGCGTGACTCCCAGGAGGGAAATGCCTGGGAAGGGATTCTGAGAGCTGACCCCCCCAACTTGTTTACACTGAGGTGTTAGTCTGAGGGTCCCAACCAGGACCCTCAAATCTTTGACCCTTTACTATAAAGATAAGCTCTGAAGAAGATTCACAGATACATATACATACAAACACACACAGGGGGATAAAATTATATTCCTCATATGGTCTTTAGCCACAAGCCCCCAAATTGCTTTCAGATGAGGTAGGAGGAGACTATTTTTCCCAGGCTACAGGCAAATCTAGAGCCTTAGTGAAAGTCGGGCTGACTTCATCTTAGCCCTCTAGACTTTACCATTCTTTTCTTTTTTAATAGTTTATTGCCAAGTTGGTTTCCATTCTTTTTTTTTATGTTTATTTATTGAGAGAGAGGAGAGAGAGAGAATCCCAAGCAGGCTCCCCACCACTAGCGCAGAGCCCGATATGGGGCTGGATCCTACAAAATTCGAGATCAAGTCCTGAACTGAAATCAAGAGTCGACCACCCTAGACTTTACCATTCTTTTTTTTTTTTTTAACATGTATTTATTTTTGAGAGACAGAGAGAGACAGATCATGAGCAGGGGAGGGGCAGAGAGAGAGGGACACAGAATCGTAAGCAGGCTCCAAGCTCTGAGCTGTCAGCACAGAGCAGAAAGCAGGGCTTGAACCCACAAACTGTGAGATTATGACCTGAGCCAAAGTCGGATGCTCAACTGACTGAGCCACGCAGGCGCCCCTAGACTTTACCATTCTTGAGGAAAAGAAAGATAAATCAAACAAGGAGTAGGCCGTTTGCCCCATGGAGGCTCCCTCTGACAACATGGCCCCACTGCACATTCTTTCAGTGGTTCTATCAATGGTCCAGGCATCGCTTTCTCCTGTGGGTGGAGGTGAGGAAGGATCCCAAGATTCTCCTGGGGTCCAAGGATGGTGAGGTCTATGTACATAGACTTCCTGCCAGGGCCAGTTACATAATTTGTGGGGCCTCATGCAAAATGAAAATGTGGAGTCCCTTATTTAAAAAGCAGAGTTTAAAAACACTAAAATGTATGGGGTGCCTGGCTGGCTCAGTCAATAGAACATGCAATTCTTGATCTCGGAGTTGCGAGTTCGAGCCCTATGGTGGGTGCAGAGATTACTTAATAACTAAATAAATAAGATCTTTCAAAAGTACTAAAACATAAAACTTTTTTATTTCTTCTGTGGTCTCCATTTGCCATGGTGTTTTCTATTTGCTTTATAGCATTCTAAATAAGGAAAATTAACATTTTAGATTATTGGCATGAATTTTACCATTCACCTCTATATTGTGCAATACCTGTTTTACATACAAACATAAGAGCATTTAATTCATGTAGAATCACTAAAATTATGTAGTTTGTATTCCGTAGCAGGTATGTACTTCCTTCTTCCTGAGCAGTAGAGACACTGCACAAAACTAACACAATTGTTTTTATTTCCCATCTTGCTATGTACATGTCCTACCAACACTCACTGCCTTCAGCTTAGTGATGAACAGGGAGGACTCAAAGGGAAAGAAAGCTCCTCTTTGCCTTTCCTCCTACGGCTTCTTCACTCCCTCTTCCTACCTTCTGGTAAGGTCCTGTCCTGCCCCTGGCTGCCATCCTGGCTCCTTATGGTGGCTCTCTCATGAGAAGGCTGCTGTCTGCATAGAGTGGGCAGGCCCTGGATCCTCCCAGAGCTTCAGGCCTTTCAGATGCCCAGGAACCTCCGCACGAGTTTCATTTGTATGGAGTGTTCCCCTCCCTAATTCTGTCTCATAGTTTGCCATTAAAATAGTAGTATAATAATTAGCATGGTTGAGCGTGTCTTATACTGAACACACACCATACGCCATACACAATCAGAACTGCTATGGCCCTGTGTCTCTCAGAGTCCTTGGCGATAGAAGGTTCTCCTGCTTTAGTCTGTAGCCTGTCTGCAGAAAGCTCAGACAGCAGTTCCTCAGGCTGGGCTCTGAGGCAGGGGAAAGGGGGTGGTAGGAGATACCATGTCAGATCCCTGTTTTCTTCATCTACATCCCCAATGCTTCCTTGACCTTCCATTCTTGGAAAGGCCCACATGTAAAATGACCCCAGGAGTCCTTCTTACCATCAAGTGAGACAAATTTGAGGAGAAAAACTTAAGCTAAAGGGGAGAGCCCCAGTACATGAACACATATACATATATACAGCAAAAGGGCACCCTTGTACTTTACTAAGAATAGCTTCCCTCTCTCCCCTAGGGGCCTCTGTGGACATGTTGGGTGTTCTGCAAGATCCATGCACCCCCTCTCAGGTATTCTCTATCACATCTTGATGTTATAGTTTCATCATTACAGTTACCACTCTAATTTATTATTGGCCTATTTACCGTCTCTCTCCCGTCACCCGGGAATGCCAGCTCCATGAAAGCGGGGTCCTCATCTGTCATGTTCCCGGCTGTCACCCAGGAATACATAGTAGACACTCAGTATGCATTAGATAAACAAATGAATGAATGAGCAAGTGGCATCTTTTGTTGTTTTTGCTACCCTTACTTAGCACCTGCACTGCTCATGTGCCCTCTAGACCCTCAAAAGTCAAACTCCATAAAGGGTCAAATCCTTCAGAGGCAAAGACCTCCAAAAGGGATTGGGTCTTATGATTTGCCCCTTTAGGAGGGCAAAGGAGAGAGGTTTTTACTATGGCCAGCATCTGGGCAATGGATCAGAAGAGCTTTCAGCTGATGTGAGAGATACCTGGGACACCATGAACAGAGCCGGTAGGAACTCCACATACCACACCCTGCCCAAAGCACCTTGCCATCCAACCTTTTCCACACCTTTCAGGCCGAATGCCACCATCTTGTGACTCCTTTTACCCTTTCAGCTTGCCCTGGGGGTTCATTTGGTTAGGGTGTTTGCGTGAGGATATACAGGATCTTTTGTCTCTAAGTGGACTAATGTGGGCAAGGAGACCTTGGCCACTAGCAGACTTAGGCGCTCCCAAGCAGGTGCTGCCTGCCTATCCCTGAATGCAGACCGGCTCCAGGGAAAGAGGAGCAGCAAAGCAGAGAAACAGCCTCTCATAGGCTTGTTTGCCCCCCAGCGCAGGTTACGAATGTGAATTATGCTGCCCTTATGAACAAAGTGTATGGTTTTACTTTATTGGTTGATCTGGGGACGAATCAGCTCAGAAATATGAAGGGCAAGGTTGCAGCTGTGACCACCAATCCTTGGCCTGCGTTCCCTGGACTCAACTCACGTAATCAGCACTTGACTTCAGTGCACAGTTTGCATATGTTGGTGGAAGGTCCAGAGTCTTCCCCATAAGTTTCCAAAATAAACAATTTCCAAGTGTCCCTTTTAAAAAGCAGTAACATTTTAAATTATAAAATTAATACATAACCACTATAGAAAAACATGAAAGAAATCTACAGAAATTGGTATATATCAGGCTAGCATTTTTCAATATATAAAAATAGATGTATGTAATGCATTGCTTTTAGTTAGTTTTGTGTGGGAAGGGGTTCAATATTCAGTTCATATAATATTTTAGTCTTTTTTCTTTTTTACTTAGCGAGATATGCCATTAGTCTGATTTTTAATGGATACAGATTATCCCATTATACAGCAATTTACCTAATCATTCTCCTGTAAATGGACATTTCACATTAGCTTGTGATCTATTACTATAATGAAAATATAGCAGTAAACATTTATTGTGAGCCAAAGGTAGGCACGGAGACATGAGAGATGAGAAGCTGCTTAAAAGCTGCGTGCTTATTCCCAAAACGTGTGCCCTGCAGTTTCCACCTTAGAACAAGCAGAATGTATATATAAATTATATAGAGAGATGTATATAAATATATAAATAATGATAACTTTGGAAATCATCAAACTGCAAGGGTTCTGCCTGCACTCAGCATTTGCTCTTCCACTTGAGAAGTTCCAGCAGGAAATGCCCATTAATGTTAGTGTGTCTTCTGAAGAGAGGGTCCTCTCCGTGTCTGGGCAATACTCTTGTCCTCTGTGTATACAGCGTGTTCTCAGCTGAAGCTAGAGGCACATCTTCTGAGATGCCTGTGGCTGAGGCATGGAGCAGACTTTTGACTCAGGGCTTTGGAAGATTCCTCAGTGCTAAATCACCCCTGGGGGAGGTTGTTGCACATTCAGGGGCTGTGTCACTGGTGGACTGGAGCAGAACTCAGCTACTCAGCTTAAAGGTCCAGAGCTCGATTGGATCAGAGCACAAGGGACTGACACCAGAAAGAGCCTCGGGTGGAGGGTAGCTGTGTGCAC
Organism: Cryptoprocta ferox; assembly: GCA_028646485.1. Lineage (NCBI taxonomy): Eukaryota > Metazoa > Chordata > Mammalia > Carnivora > Eupleridae > Cryptoprocta > Cryptoprocta ferox. The sequence goes on along the minus strand of CM053570.1, from coordinate 27,744,278 downwards.
AGTCTCCAGGTTGTGTAGACACCCTTCTTTACCCCAGATTCCATGTAGACCACTTACACTTCTCTCCTTTAGTTAATACATTTATTTATTTTTAAAAGATTTTATTTTAAAGTAATCTCCCACCCAACGTGGGGCTCAAACTCACAACCCAAAGATCAAGAGTCCCATTTTCCACTCACTGAGCCAGCCAGGTGCCCCTCCTTTAATTAATAAATTTAAAGCTGGCTAAGGAGAGAGGATGGTCAAGGACATCATGAGGCACTAAGGAGTCTTCATGGATTGTGACAATGTCACTCTTCTCTGACTGGAAACAGTAGCAGAATGCCAGGTCTCATTGTGAACCCCAAGATTTAAGTGAAAGCTGGTGTGCAAAGGTCTAGAATTTGTTCCCAGCCCACAGGTGACACAGCCCTTAATGGGCAACACCCTTTCCTCAGGGGGGGAGGGTGAGTTAACACAGAGGTATCTTATGAAACCCTGAGTCACTGGACTCCAGGAATTATGGGTGTGGACCAGACTGGGAACCCTCTGGATCCTTTTCAGTGTGAGTTGGACCCACCCTAAGCATCTGGGGGACCTGGAAGAAACCCATGTTATCTGGACTAGGCCCCAGTTGCAGGCAAATGGTAGAAAAGCTTTAGACTTTCTGGGATCTCCCAGCTCCAGAGCCCACAAGGGAATCCCAGAGGCTTAAGGGACTCCAGTGCCACCTTGGACCTGCCCTACTTTCTGGCTCAGCTAAATAGCAAAAAATTCAGGATGAATGAAGCAGTGCCTGAACAATAAATCATAACCTCCCCTCCTCTACAGAAGCACAGCTTGGCAGTGCTCCTCTGACAGGGCAAATGACAGACTGAGGGAGTTAGAGGGAGGGCCACCATGTCCAGGGAGTCTCAAGGCCACGCACAGTGAGGACAGGATGACCTGAAGTCAGTATCCCAAACCGGAATTCAGGAGACACCTAAGCTCAACCCATCAGAGCTCAGACAAGCCACACCTCTGCTCCTCAGTTTCCCTATCTCTAGTGCAGGAAGAATAGCTTCCATGCTTTGTTTATGAGATAATAAAAACGTAAATGTTTTTACTGAAGAACTGTCACGTGTACCCACAAGCCAGGCCTTCCCTTCTGACGTGGGATAGTAAGTAAGTGGCTTTTCCCAGTGTAATTCTAGGACTTGATTTGATCCGTATAATAAGCAAACCATATTTTAAAAAATGTTATATTGAAATCCTGTTTTAGTATTTTTGTGCAGGAGGAGCTCAGGAAGAATTCAAGATGGGAAGTATGAGTATCAATATATGGATAAGAGGAAAGGAAAGAGCCCAGGTCTTGAATGAGACACTAGCCTTGGACTACTACGGTAGGAAAGGCAGGTATTTTAGATAAAACACCTGAAGGGGTTCTTTTTAAAAAATTTTTTTAAGTGTTTGTTTATTTTTGAGGGAGAGAGTGCATGAGAGGGGGAGGGACAGAGAGAGAGAGGAAGACACAGAATCTGAAGCAGGATCCAGGCTCCAAGCTCAGCATGGAGCCTGACATGGGCTTAAACTCAAACTGTGAGATCATGACCTGAACTGAAGTCAGACGCTTAACCCACTGAGCCACCCAGGTGCCCCACACTTGAAGGGGTTTTTAACAGAAAAGGTTGTCTCTACTGGTTAACCATTTTCATCCTTTCATCCTTCTTTTCCAGATAACAAAATTGAGGATTCAAGAATTTAAGTAACTTGTCCAAGTTTACATATCTAGTTAGCGGCAGAGATAGGATTTTAAACCAGGTCTGCTTGATTCTAAAACTCATGCTATCTCACCAAAACCCTTCATGTGCTGCACAGTGATCATGTTATTCGGTCCTGATGAGGACCGAATCCTAGAGACAAAAAGGAAACAAGGAAAGGACCTGGATTCCTAAAGTCTTCACTCAGTGACTCTAGGCCTTTGGTCTGATGCAGATGAAAGCATAGGCCCACCTCAGAGAGATACAACATGCCATTCCTCTTTCTCCAAATGACCAGTAAAAGAAAATGCAGCAATTACCTCCACAAGGATTTTGACTCTTATTCTCAGATGTTGGCTTCCCCTGCCTTAGAGGATTGGGCTAAGTTGAGTGGAAAGAATAACAAATATTTTTAGAATACTTTATTAGGTTTGCATAGGAAATTGCCATTTCTTCACAGGTCAAAGGCAGTCAAATATCAGCAACTTCACATGGCTCAACCTTGTGCTGAGGTTTGTTGACTGGTGAAATCAATCAATCAATCACCAATTAATCCAACCAACCAGCCAGTTAACTGGGAAAACAAAACTAACCCAATCACAGTACTAAATTATGTAGCGACAGCATTTTCAAAGAAAAATTTACACATGTAAATGAAGCTCCTAAGTGGCCGGGTTAGGTGGGTGGCAATGTCCTTCTAAATGCATCAAATCCTCCAAGATGGCCCAAGCTGGCTCCTGACAGTGCCTGGAGAATGGGTGGGCCTGAGATGGGCAGAAAGTCGGGGAAGGGGACCCTGGACAGGGGAAGCAGCAATGCCACTCACCCTGGGCTAGACTACATTTGGCATATTTGAGATACGGAGAGAAAACAAGTTGACAGAATAGAGAAAGCCTTGAGGAAGATGTGAAGACTAAGCTGGAGAAAGAGTGGGGTCAAATTATGTAGGGTCTTAAAAAATTAAGCAGAGGAGATTGTATTTTTAGAATCAATTATCCTAATGCTGGAAGGAACCAAAAGAGGTCATCTATGCATGGATTTCAAACAGGAAAAATGTTACCTTCTTAATTTTACATAATGAAAACTGAGGCTCAGAGATTTGGTTAGAGGTAGAGGGTAAACTAGAGTTACAATTTCTGGGGGTGCCTGGGTGGCTCAGTCCATTAAGCGTCTGACTACAATTCAGATCATAATCTTATGGTTCATGGGTTCAAGCCCCGTGTTAGGTTCTGCGCTAATAGTGCAGAACCTGGAGCCTACTTCGGATTCTGTCTCTCTCTCTCAAAAATAAATAAATAAAAGGATATATTAAAACAACAAAACAAAACAATTTCTGGTTCCTTGTCTGTTGGTTGTTCCAACTCATCACACTGAACTTGACTTGCCCTTCAGATTAAAAAGTAACTATTTTGCCTAACAAGCTGTCTTATTTATAGGCTGTTACTATTTAAAACTGTTTCACATTTCTAAAGTGGCAACAAGGAATCATAGGTTCTTAAAGAGAATTTCTTGGCAGTGACATAATAAAAGTGTTCTAGAAAGATTAGCCTGTCAAAAGCATTCAAAATAGATCAGAAAAGTGGGATACTGGAGTCAGGAAAAGGGACAAATCAGCAAGGACTCAGGGAGGCACTGGATGGGGGCCCAGAGGAAAAACAAGGATTATAGAAGATGACAGAAAAATGGTGATCCACTGAGAGAACTGGGGAGGGCCAAAAAAGAGTCAGCTTTGGATGAGAGAAGATGGAGAAGTGGAGATTTAGGAGTCATAAATGCTGAGGTAAGAAAGGATATTACAAGAATGGATGAGTAGTTCACCAAAAGTTGAGAATCTAGTGAGAGAAAACTCCAGGGCTGTTAGCAGAGATGGCCAATTATATACCAAAATCCACTTTCCCTACCATAGGATAGACTCGTTGCTGGGGAAGAGGCTTTCTAGCCATGAACTATATTTTCCGGCCCCCCTTGCATCTAGAAAGGGCCACGTAACTAGTTATCCCTATGGAGAATGAGCAGAAGTGATGTGTGTCACTTCCAGGCCGAAGTCTTAAATCAAGTGTGCCTTCTCCATTCTTTTCTTCCCTTTTGGATGACTGGATACAAGTAACAGTGAGGCCCTAGAGTCTAGGGGGATGGTGAAGCCACAGAGTAGAGGAGCCTGGGTCCACAGGCGGAGGAAGTCACCCTGCAAGAGGACAAGCCACTGTATACTAATACGTGAGTAAGAAACAGACTTCTTTTGTGATGGGGCCATTCTCATGTGGGGGACTATTTGTTATGGAAGATTGGTCCACCACAGGGTCCCCCTAAGGAATTGTCAAGTTGAAAGTGAATGGCAAGACAAAGGGGGTTACAGAAGCAGAGTGCTCAGCTGAGGAAAGAAGAGGAGTGAGTAGGAAAACAAAATTCCAAATGTACAGGGAAATCAAGGGAGACGTAGCCTCGAGCAGAAAAGAAGTGGCGAGCCATGTTAAGTGTTCAAAGACAGGGGAGGAGGATTGAGAATGAGCGAGAAAAGACCTAGCATTAAGAAGACTGTTCATAACCTTCCAGAAACAAAATGCAGAAACGGGCAGGCATTTCCAAAGAGATCCAAGGCCACGTGGACAGTATTCACTTTCTTTCCACTTGTTTTGCTGTTGGGCTTTTCTCTCCTGGCTATGAAGGAGGCTGAACTTCAGAACATCCCCAAAGGACTGTGCATCACAGTCCAAAACCAATGGAAAATGACGTGAACCCTGCCATTATGTAATGCTGTGGAAGAGCCCCTTGGTTGGGCTGTTTTACGGGAACCAACTCCTGACACATCTGGGACTGCAAGCCCAATAGGACAAACAGGGGAGGCATTTTTGTTTGTAAGAGGAAAGGAAAAAAAGAGTTCCAGCCTTGACCCAGACTGACTGTGGAGTCCCTCTGGGACGCAGCAGGTGGGGGATCCTCCTGCCCTTGTAACAAGCAGCAGCACCTGCAGGTCAGAGGAAGGGGCCAGCAGAGGGTCCGGAGCCAGCATAGAGCCGGAGTGTAGACGGGCCAGCCTCCAGGCCAGCTTTTCTGTATTTGCGGAGTCTTCAGGAAAATAGGCTAAATCATACAGTCTGTTTTCTCCTGCCTTATTTAGTTATATTCATTTAAACGAATACAAAAACAGAACAAAACAAATCCCCAGTAACATTTAAAGAGGTTTTTCTGCTCACCATGAGGTCAGCATGAGCTTTGGAGTCAGACCAGAGTCTAAATCTTGATTCATCCCACATGATGCCAAGGAGGGCCTGGGGGTGGGATGGAGGGGCTCTATCCCCATCTTCATCTGCCCCCACAAGTCACTCTAAGACAAGGTAAAAATAGTATTATATATGCCAACAATGTAAAATGTGGCTCAGGGGGTTAAGCAACGACTTTGGCTCAGGGCATGACCTCATGGTTCATGAGTTTGAGCCCTGCATCAGGCTCCGTGCTGGCAGTGAAGAGCCTGCTTGGATTCTCTCTCACCCTCCCTCTCTGCCCCTCCCCCGCCTGCACAGACATTCTCTCTCAAAATAAATAAATAAACATAAAAAAAGGTTTTTAAAAAAACAATGTAAATATGATTAAATGCTTCATTAGAAAATGCAAATTAAGGAAATGCAGCTTCATGATAATGTTCCAGCTGTTGCCCCTGAGCCCCTCTTGCATGGAAACTCTGGGGCCTCCCCATTGGTGGGTGAACATCTTCTTGTTCTTGGCAAGTTGTCTGGTCCCTTTTCATCTCGAGTTCCTTGTCTGGGAAGCAGCCTCTCAGGGCCATGGTGAAGACTATAGGAGATGACATATAAACCACCTGTTTGCTCCCGTTCTCCACTTTCCCTGACAGAATCTTGGTCATGGTCTGCTCCTGAAGTAGCCTTTGCTGGGAATGGTAGAGCCCAGGAGAAAGTGGAACTTGCCTCTCCTGGGGCCTTGTTTGTCTGGATGGAGCCCAGCCTTCGGAACAGCTGAGCTCTCACAATTCAGCGATTTCTTTGCAGGAGAATCCAAGTCACTCACCCAAACTAAAAGTTTGAAACCTCAAGGACAAAACTCCAAGACCAAGACTATTAAAATATGGATCACAGGATCACCCAATTTCCCACAGAATTTCCTCCCACAGCTTCCTTGATGGGTGATCAGCCAGGATCTTCTTGACCTTCCAAACAGAGCCAGACAGTTTAGGGTCTTCTTTATGAGGTGCCCACTCCATCACCAGTCAATGGTATGTTGAGCCAAATCCAGTTTTTTGTAACTTTCTCCAAGTGATCTTTGTTCTGCTCTTTGGAGTAAACCAGAATAAATATAATCCCTTTTCCCTGACCACCATTTGAATGTTTTATCACAGTTATCAGGTCTCCCCCATTCCCTACCCACATCATCTTGTTTTAAATGTGAACTATCTCCATTCTATCAATATGATACAAGGACTTCTAGCATCCTAGTTATCTACCTTTGAACTTGCTCTTATTTACCAAAGAATTCTTGGCAGTTTTATTAACAATAGGGGCCATAAGTGGACCCCAAACTCCCAGTTACATCTGAGTGAGTGCAATGAGAATACTGCCATCCTTGGTCTGTACATTAAGATAGCTGCCACCTACTTTTTTCTTTTTAGCAGCCAAGTACATTATTGGCTCACTCATATGCAGTTTGGTTCAACTAAAATCTTTGTTTTTTACTTCTGATTTTATTTTTATTTTGAGAGAGAGAGTGTGTGCAAGCTGGGGAGAGGGACAGAGGGAGAGAAAGAGAATCTTAAGCAGTTTCGGTGCTGAGTGCAGCCCGACACAGGGCTTGATCCAACAACCCTGGGATCATGACCTGAGCCAAAATCAAGAGTAGGATGCTCCATGAACTGAGCCACCCAAGTGCCCCTACTTTGATTTTAAACAGCACCAGACTAACTGCCCTGATAGAAACTTGCCTAAATTTCTTCTAAAGTACCTAGGAAGACACAAATATAAAAACCCCATTTACCACCCAAAGCTAAGACCAACAAAACCACTTGCTAAAATCTAGAAGGAATTTTTACTTAATTTTTTTAAATGAGAAGGGGGAAACACCTGGCTAACAGTCTTGCCTTTTCTCAAGAAATAGACGATCTCTGACCATCTAAAAGAAGACAGGAAGAGGTTTTGCTCCTCCTGGCTGCTCTATTCCCCTACTCAGAGACTTGGAGTCTACACCACAAGAAACTTGGTAGCTATCCCTTTACCGTGTGATGTTAGATGTTGAGCTGATATAAATATTTTTTCCATCTCCATCTTTCAACATTCATTCAGAGACTAATTCTAGGCAGTGTATGAGACTGGGGGTGCTGGGTGCATTGAATTCTCTAAGGAATAGCTCCAGAAATAAAATGTTGTAGCTGAGGATGGAAAGAATTGTCCCCGTAGCAATACACAGCAAGGAGGATATCATAGGACCAGACCTGGAAGAAGGAACTCAGAGCAGCAGAGCCATGCTACATGAACGCCAGCTCAATTATCAGAATTGGACAGACACCCATTCTTATCAAGCTATAAATCTGAGAAAATTCCACCATTACCCAAATGTCCAATCAATAAGACCAGATAAAATCTACACTGGTGAATCTGAAACTCATTTTTTATTTTTTTCATTCAAAAATGAGTAATCAGAAAAAGAAAAACTGTCATCGGAAACATGAAAAACAATTACACAGAAGACCACAGGGGAACATTCCTCTGAAAATGACCTCCTGCAGAGGAACCAGCAAACCTTTTTAGAAGCCTGTGTGATATCCTCGGAAAGAGGTGCACCTAGTCACAAAGAGAGGAAAGGATGGGATGCAAAGACAATAGAGTGAGATGAAAGGCAGCAAGAGATGGGTGAGATAATTAAGAATATTAAAAATACCAAAGCTATAATAAATTTCATATCAAATAATATAGCATGCAAATATGTCAGGATAAATAAAGAGCAGCACAAACCCTGTGGAAAAGCAAGTGAGTGTTCTGAAGATCAAACTTGCGATGTTCTTCCATATTATAGAGGAGAATGAGGAAGTAAAAATGGCAGTGAGAAGGTAGTGGACACAGAGGACAGAGACACAATTCCACCTAGTGCACACGATAGGAACAAGTACGAAAGAAACTGAGACAAATCAGACATAATAAAATTTTGCTTTCTTGTCATGAAAAACATTTGAGTCTGCAGACTGATGGGACTCATTATATTCTAGGTAAAATTAAAGAAAAATGACCCACATCTAGATGTATCTTGTGCACATTTTTAAATTGAGAAAATAAAGAAAAGAATCCTTCAGGCACTCAGATTAAAAAAATAATAATAATGTACTTACAAAGGAGCATAAATTAATCCAATCTCTGACTTTTCTGCAATGGTAACTTCCAGAAAATAATGCAACCATATCTACGAACTTCTGTTGGGAAAGGATTATGACCTATAATTTTATTTCTAGCCATGTTGTCACTGATTACTGAAGGCAATAGAAAGACATGCTCAGAGAGTCAGGGACTCAGAAAATAGATCAGCTCATAGTCTTTTCTTGGACATTATTTGAAGACATACACTGACCAGTTGATAAAATAATCAAAATTAATAACACAAATGCACAAAGGAGCAGGACTTCTTTTATATGCTTAGGCACCATATTCAGGAATTCAGAAAATTGTGTGTGTGTCACGTGGGACATTGTGTAGCTCAGAGACCACTTAACCCTTGTGAGAGACATTGTTGCTTACTACCCAAAGTCTTCCTTCCTTCCTCCTTTCCAATACCACCCCAATTTTGTTCATATCCATCTCCTTACAAAGCAACGATCTTCAAAGAAAGCTAGTTTCATATCCAAACACAGGATATGGACTGTGATTGGGTGATCTCCTGTCTATGATTGGTTTAGACGTGGACATAGGACATAATCCCAGCCAATAAGACATGAGGGAAATCTGTAGGTGGAAACTTCTGGGAAAAGTTTCCCCTCTCTTAAACAGAGACACTTCATAGAAGACAGGTTCATCTTCCTTGGTTGTTGTGACATATGGGTACTGCCAGTGTCACCCCACAGTGGTGAGAGGGGCTGACCTGAGGACCATGCCAATATACCTAGGATGGCAAAGCTGAAGACGAAAAGAATCAGGGTCCTTGCTGACATTATTGGTTATCTAAATTAACCAAGCCTGAGCATGCAGTGTGATACTATATGCATTTATTATTTAATTAAATGTAGTCAAAATTTTCTGTCACAGTCAAAAAAACATCCAAAGTGACACAACCCTGAAGTGTTAACTTAGCTATTCCTCTACTGGTTCCATTCCTCTCTCAGTACCAAGAAACATATTTCTTGAGCCATATCCTTTAACCTACAGTTCATATGGAATCTCTTGCCTTATTTGATGATCTCTTAACAATAACTGGTGCTGTTCTTCCAGATTTTTCTAACAATGGCTAAGCTTATTACATAGTGAGGACCCTGTGCCAAGAAAATTACTCAACAAAAGGTCTTTTCTCTCCCTCTCCACAAAAGCAGTATTGCATAGAATGACATAATGAACTTTTTCATTGCTAAAGAACTTGAGAAATTATTTTTATGCATCTTTAGGCTTCGTGTTAAATGACCTAACTTGTTGGGATTTTTTTTTTTTTTTGATGAAGAAAGACAATAAATCATCCGGGAAAGACATTAAATATCATTAAATGCCTCTTCCTAAATTAAGTGATTTGTGAATATTCCTGAATTAAATGGCACTTAAAAATCAGCATATATTCTTGACTCAGTAAATGCATAGAAAAAAACTAAGAAAATAAACTAAATTGTTTAAGGTGATTCTGTGTGGTAAGGTATGGTTGGGTTTTACTTCCTTCTTTAAACTTACAGATACTTGTACCTTGCTTTGTGAGTACATGACCTTCCTTCATACAGGAAGTATATGGTACCACCTCATGTCCCTGAAAGGAATAAAGTGGGCTATTCCTCCTCTGCTCAGCTCTGAATGACAAATATATATTCCTTCCCAGCCCAGATTTCCCTGAATTAGATGTGTATCTTCTGACTCTAGCAAGATCTCCTACACTGAGTTTGCTGAGTTGGCCCCTCTCCCTTTGGTGTTCTTGATGCGTTCAGATAATCCCAACTTGTTCCTCAGAGAATTGTCTTACCAGGCACCAAATTCTGCCTATTTCACTTCTGCTCTAACTCCCCCCTATAACTAGCTTCTTGACACTTCCTTTTGGAATCCTTTTCCTGGGTTCTTTCCTAGATCACTTCTTTCATCCTGCCTAGAAACCCTTTATTCTTTGTGGTAAATTGAAGGGCAAAAGAGTAGTTCTCCAAGCCTTTCACCTTTATCCAAATGGGAGATTACCTTGCTGTTATAGCACTCAAAATGGAAGGCCCCCTCAGGCAAGAAGACTGGCCTAGCACACTGAGCCTGTAGGTCAACTTGACTGGTCATTGACCATATTTACTTCTTAGATCAACATATTCCCCAGGAAACAGTCATGGCAAACTGTCTATTAGTTCTGCCTGTTCACTGTCAAGACCTCTTAGGAAAAGTGCTTTTAATTCTCTCCTGGTGCATTTGTACCTAGAGGGAAGATTGAATTGGCTTTGATCACCTGACATCGTGTTTCCTACAAGGGTCTCTCCTGACCCTCCATGAGATGCTGAATACCATTTGACTTCAAGATTGGTAGGGCCACTCCACTTGGGCAGATTCTGACTGTAACAAATACAAATAATTATTTGTTTTAATTAAATAACTGGAGCTTGCTCAAGAAAAAGGAAATCAATTTTAAAAAATAAACATGAGGCAAGCAAAAAAGTATCAGGAATGGCACAGGAATTCAAGGGCAGAAGCTATAGTATGGCTGAGCCCCATGGGAAAAGGAACTAGGAACTAGAAATCTACAAGGAGCAGAGTTCACTTTCCTTAGGCATCTGCCTTTCTGAATTACTCCACCAGTTTCTTCCCTAGGCTGACCAGTTTCCAATACTTATTCATTCTTTTAAATCTCTCATAACTTTGGAATACCTATTGCTTATTATGGCCACCCAGGATCCATGGCAAGTCTTGATATAGATATTTGGCTTTTTCCCTCACTGTACATTGGCTTAGTTTTTAAAATTTTTTTTATAAATGTTTATTTATTTATTTTGAGAGAGGGAGAGCATGGGTGTGCACATGAGCCAGGGAGGGGCAGAGAGAGAGGGAGACTCCTAGCTCAGATTCTCCACTCACAGTGCTGAGCCTGATGTGAGGCTCTATCTCATGAACCATGAGATTATGACCTGAGCCGAAATCAAAAGTCGGATGCTTAATGGACTCAGCCACCCAGGCACCCTTCATTGGCTTAGTTTTATAATGCCTTCAATTTAAATAGATAAGAATAGAGAGATAATAGATAATGCAACTCCAAAAACCCATCATCTCCTTTTTAATTATCAACATTTTACTCACTTCTTTTTTTTTTAATCTTTTATTTATTTTTGAGAGAGAGAGAAACAGAGTGTGAGCAAGGGAGGGGCAGAGAGAGAGGGGGAGACACAGAATTTGAAGGAGGCTCCAGGCTCCAAGCTGTCAGCACAGAGCCCAATGTGGGGCTCGAATCCATGAACTGTGAGATCATGACCTGAGCCGAAGTCGGATGCCTAACCGACTGAGCCACCCAGGCGCCCCAACATTTTGCTACCTTCTAGCTCTCCTTTTAAAGAGTGATTTAAAGCAAATCCTCAAAATCATTTCATTTCACTTCTTACTTTTCTTGAATTTCCATATTTCAGATTATTAGATCTTTTCCATCAAAAAGGAATCTGATTGCCCTTTCTCATCATCTCAAGCCTCACCATACAAACGGTTACTGGACAGTCCATTGGTTGAATGCCTTTGGGTGAGATGCCCAGCCAGTGCCATCAAGAATGACTAGAGATGGACAGCAACATGCAAAAGAATGAAACTAGACCACTTTCTTACATCATACACAAAAATAAATTCAAAATATTTAAAGAACTAAATGTGAAACCTAAAACCAAAAAATCCTAGAAGAGAACACAGGCAGTAATTTCCTTAACATTGGCTATAGCAACTTCTTTGTAGATATGTCTCCTGAGGCAAGGAAACAAAAGCAAAAATAAACTATTGAGACTGCATCAAAATGAAAATCTTCTGCACAGCAAAAGGAAATGATCAACAAAACTAAAAGGCAACCTTTTAGTTGGGAGAAGATAATTGCAAATGACATATATGATAAAGGGTTAATATCCAAAATACAAAAAGTACTTATAGGGACGCTTGGGTGGCTAAGTCAATTAAGTGTCCAACTCTTTTTTTTTTAAGTTCATTTATTTATTTTGAGAGAGGAGAGAGAGAGAAAGAGAGAGAGAGAGACAGAGAATCCCAAGCAGGCTCTACACCACCAGTATAGAGTCTGATGCAGGGCTCAAACTCAAGAAATTCAAGATCATGACCTCAGGCAAAGTCAAACGCTTAACTGACTGAGCCATCCAGGAACCCTGCATCCAACTCTTGATTTTGGCTGAGGTCATGACATCGCAGTGAGATTGAGCCCTCTATCTGGCTCTATGCTGACAGTGCAGAGCCTGCTTGGGATTCTCTCCTTCTCTTTCTGCCCCTCCCCTGCTCATGCTCTCTCTCTGTCTCTCAAAAGATCAATAAATAAAGTTGAAAAAAAAGTACTTATAAAACTCAACACCTCCCTAAAATAATCCAATTAAAAACTGGGCACATGAAAAGATGGTCATCATTACTTATTGTCAGGGAACTGCAAATCAAAATTATGATGAGATATCACCTCACACCTGTAAGAATAGCTAAAATCAACAAAACAAGAAACAGCAAGTGTCGGTGCCGATGTGGAGAAAGGGGGAACCCTCTTGCACTTTGGTGGGAGTGCAAACTGGTCCAACCATTATGGGAAACATTATGGAGGTTCCTCAAAAAGCCAAAAATAGAACTACCTTATGATCCAGCAAGTACACTACTGGGTATTTACCCAAAGAATACAAGAGCACTAATTCAAAGGATACATGTACCCCGATGTTTATAGCATTATTGTTTACGATAGCCAAATTATAGAAGCAACCCAACTGTCTTGATTGATGAATAGATCAAGAAGTGGTACACACACACACACACACACACACAGACACACACACACACTCACACAAAAGAATATTATTCAGCCATGAAAAGGAATGAAATCTTGCCATCTACAACAACATTGATAGAGCTAGAGAATATAATGCTAAGCTAAATATGTTAGAGAAAGACAGATGCCATATGATTTTACTTATATGTGGAATTTAAGAAACAAAACAAACAAGCAAAGAGGAAAAATGAGAGAGAGAGAGAGAGAGAGAGAGAGAGAGAGAGAGAGAAACAGGCTCCTAACTATAAAGAGGAAACTGATGGTTACCAGGGGGGCTGTGGGGGGGGGGTGATGGGTGAAATAGGTGATGGGAATTGAGAAGGGCATTTGTCATGATAAACACTGTGTAATGTATGAAAATGTTGAATCACTATATGGTACATCTGAAACTAATGTAACACTGAATGTTAACTAATTAGAATAAAAAATAAAAACAAAATAAATAAATAAATACAATTGAATAGTTCAAATCAAATATATATGTATATATATATATATATGGATGAGCAGGAAGAACTGTGGTCACTCCACAAGGTCAAGAGTGGAACAGTTTTCTATATAAGGGGATCGGGCATGGTACACATTGGAAAACCTGGTTAAATCATCCCTGGATCACAGAGTCACCCACCAGGGCTGGTATTAGGATAAGGCAAGTGAGGCACTTGCATGAGACACAAAATTTAGGGAAACCCAAAACCTTAGTAATCAAGATAAGTGATGTTTTAATGTAATGTTTTATTTTTTTTAATAGTTTTTGGATGTGATTTTTTAAATTTTTTTTAACATTTATTCATTTTTGAGAGACAGAGCATGAGAGGGGGAGGGGCAGAGAGAGAAGGAGACACAGAATCTGAAGCAGGCTCCAGGCTCCAGGCTATGAGCTGTCAGCACAGAGCTCGATGCAGGGCTTGAACCCATGAACCATGAGATCATGACCTGAGCCGGAGTCAGACACTTAATCGACGTTAACCAGGCACCCCTTAATGTAATGTTTTAAATAATCAAACTACCTTTAGAAAATCCATGATGAACAAAATATCAAAATGTTACATATGGATAGGTAGGCTCTGCCCACAATGAGAGTAATGAACTTCCTACATTGAATGATCATCTTGTATATTTCAGGTGCTTTACATTTGTGAGACCATTTACTCCTCATAATAACCCCATGAAGAAGATATGATTAAATATTAAAATTCTTTATTTCAAATTATATTTTCAGTCTATTTTTAATAAAGAGCATTTATTGGTAAAATTAAATGTAAGGCGTCAGAAATTCTGTCAAGACACATACAGTAGAGTAACCATAGTTTCTGTTTTTAAAATGTCTTCTTTAATTTGCCTCTTTCCCGGTATGCCCAGTTTAATGACCTAACTTGCTTAGAAAAATAACAAGCCCTTTCCAAGAGAAACAACATTTAAATCAAAGAAAATCCTTAAAACAACAGTGTTTTGAAACATGATTGTTTTAAGACTCTGATATTTCCGACAGGCTGAGTTTTTGGAACCCTGAATTGGGGTGCTTCATCACTCCAGGGACTAATCCTTTAGAAGATGTTTTATAGCTGCATTTTGGAAGTTACCAGGAGAGGTTATTTTGCCTTTGAACTATTATACCTCTTCAACAAAAAGGAGATTTCCATTATTATTATTTACACTGGAACCTTAGTGACAGGCACCTACTACTAATCATTTATTTATTCAACGACTATTCAATGGGTGCCTACATGGTCCAAAGCACTATGTTTGGGACACAACGATGAAACAAAACAATCAAAATCCCTATGCTCCTGAAACTAATACTTGATTTTTAGCATTATGGTAGAGCTCAGAGTGCCATGTCTGATTTAGAACCTGAGAATACCATATTCATTAGAAATAGATAATTTTAATTTCTGCAATTATAAGAAAAATAGGTAACACATTCAACTTCAGCTGGTTATATTTCAAATGCACTGGAATATCCCCTAATTGGTAACAATTATTAGACCCGTATTACCATTCTCCTAAATATTCTAGCTCATTCCCAAATAATGGTTTATCAATCCCTAGCTAAATATTTAATAATTAACAGATTTGTTTGTGCTACATGGTTTGTGTGAATTGAGAAGTGTTATGATATTCCCTTCCTTCTTCTAAACTGCCTTTCTGAAAACAATTCAAGAAAGCAATAAGGAATTAGTGAATTCTGCCCTTTATAATTTTGTCATGGAAATGAATAAGGATGGTTAATTTCATGACAACTTTAGTCTCCTTTTCAAATTATTTCTGCCCGTAAAATGTTTCCATATGTGGGGTGCCTGGGTGACTCATTCGGTTAAGCATCCCACTTTGGATCAGGTCATGATCTCATGGTTTGTGAGTTCGAGCCCTGCGTGAGGCTCTGTGCTGACAGCTCAGAGCCTGGAGCCTGCTTCAGCTTCTGTATCTCCCTCTCTCTCTACCCCTCCCCTGCTTGCACCCTGTCTCTCTCTCAAAAATAAATAAACATTAAAAAATGATTTTAAAAAATGTTTCCATATGTTATCAGATAATTCCCACTGCTCTATGTGCTGATACATACCTTTTCTGGTAATGCCATGAGACACCTGAAACACAGAGATGCTCTAACTTTTCCAGCCTGTAAGACAGTTCTTAGGAACTGAGGCCAGGACTGTTGGAACAAACCTTCATTAAGGTAGGTGACCTTACTGGTTCCATAGTTTAAATTAGTCCCTTAGAAATCTTACTAATTTCCATTGACACTTGATTTTCTTGAATAAAAATGTCTCAAGGCTCCATAGTTACACATTATCTTTGCATTAAAATACAGTTGCAGCTGCAATCAGTAATGAAAGAGGAGACATCCCTACTGAGCAACAACAAGGATTATAAGGGAATATGATGAACAACAATATGCTTCTTATAAGATACTCACTTTAGCTTTAAGCACACACATAGACTGAATATTAAAAGATGATAAAATATATTCCATGCAAATGGTAACGAAAAGAGAGCAGGGGTGGCTACACTTATATTAGACAAAACAGACAACAAGTCAAAAACTATCAAAAGAGACAAAGGTCACTGTATAATGATGAAGAGGTCAACAAGAGGATATAACCATTGCACGCACACACACACACACACACACACACACACAATATTGGAGCACCTAAATATATAAAGCAAATATTAACAGACTGAAGGGTGAAACAGATAGCAATGCAATAATTAAAAGTAAGGGACCTTAATACCCTACCTCCAAAAAGATTTTCTGTCATCAGAACAGAAAACACATTCTTTTAAAGCACACATGAAACATTCTCTAAGATAGATCTTATGTTAGGCCACAAAACAAGTCTTAGCAAAGTTATGAAAATTGAAATCATACCAAGTATCTTTTCTGACTACAATGGTATGAAGGTAGAAGTCAAGAACAAAAGAAAAATTGGAAAATTCACAAGTATGTGTAAATTAAAAAACATAACATCTGAACAACCAATGGATCAAAGAAGAAATCAAAAGGGAAATTTAAAAAACACATCTCAAGACAAATCAAAGTGGGAACACAACATACCAAAACTTATGATATGCAGCAGTCCTAAGAGGGAAGCAGTAAATGCCTATGTTAAGAAAAAGAAGAAAAGACCTAACTTCACATCTCAAGGAACTAGAAAAAGAACTAAACCTTAAATTAGCATATGGAAGGAAATAATAAAGATCAAATCAGAAATAAATGAAATAGAGACTAGAGAAATGATAGAAATGAAATTAAGAGTTGGCTGTGAAAAGACAAACAAAAGAGACAAACCTTTAGCTAGGATAATTAAGAAAAAAATATTTGAATGAATAGAATTATAAATGAAACAGGAGACATTGCAGCTGACCACAGAAATACAAAGGATCATAAGAGATTACTGTGAACATTTATACACCAACAAATTGGACAACCTAGAAGAAATGGATAAGTTTCTAGAAACATACAACCTACTGTGAGGTTATGAAGAAACAAAGTCTGAACAAACCAATAACAAGTAAGGAGATTGAATTAGTAATCAAAACCTCCCAACAAATAAAAGCCTAGGACCTGATGGCTTCACTGGTGAATAATGCCAAATGAAATCAGAATCTTGAAGAGATATCTGCACTCCCGAGTTTATTGCAGCACTATTCACAAATAGCCAAGATTTGGAAACAACCCAAGAATCCATTGATGAATGAAAGAATACAACAGATCTGAGATTCACACACACACACACACACACACACACACACACACAATGGAATATTATTCAGCTCCAAGATAGAAGTTGCCATTTGCAACAACATTGATAAACCTGGAGGGCATTAGGCTAAGTGAAATAATCCAGAGAAAGACAAATGTTGTACGACCTCACTCATGTGTAGAATCTAAACAAAAAAAAAATGTCAAACTCATAGAGCAGAGAGTAGAAAGGTGGTTACCAGGGCTGGGGAGGTTGAGGGGGTGGAATGGAGAGACATTTGTCAAAGGGCATAAAGTTGCAATCATGTAGGATGAATAGGTCTAAGGATAAAGTGTACAAGCATGTTCATTATACTTAGTAAAACTATTGAGCACTGGGAATATGCAAGAAAGTAGATATTAAGGGCATTCATTACACACATAAAAAATGACAACTACATGAGGATATGTTAATTAGCCTTCCTGTAGTAATCATTTCACTAGGAATATATATATCAAATCACCACATTTTTATACCTTAAATGTATACAATTATAAAAGTGTATACAGTTTTAAAAGAAGAAAAAAAAGCCAGTTCAGCAAAGATAAGTGATAGCAGTATTGGATAAAGGATGAGGTCAGAGGGCAAGGTGTTTTATTTGTGGGTGTACAAAGGAAGAATGGGGAAGATCGTGTAGAGCCTTATAGATGGTTATAAGGAATATGGCTTTTCTTCTGAGCAGAAAGGGGAGCCATCAGAAGATTTTGAGCAGATTAGTAAAATTATCTGATTTGCATTTTAACACACTGCTCTGTTAAAAAGGACTGCAGGGGTGGGCTGGGGGGCTGGGGAGGAGGGCATCGGCAGGAAGACCAATTGGGAGACCCAGCGGTTCAGGCTTCAGGTGCACAAGAGGCAGGTGGCAGTGGAGGAATGATTAGCATTTATATGTATTGTGAAGGAGGAGCTGACAGATCCCCTGGGCCAACAGTGAGAAAGAGAGGAGTCAATAAAGGAAAAAAATGAGTTAATATATGTAAAATGCTTAACATAGTGCTTGGTAAATCAGTGAATCAATTTCAGCTGTTATTATTGTTATTTTTACCACTTCCTGTTTTGCAAGTCATGGAAGGTAATGTATGGAACCTGTAAGTACGCCTAACATAAAGTGTACATAAAACTATTAAACTCTTAGGGATACCTGGATGGCTCAGTCAGTTAAGCGTCTGACTTCGGCTCAGCTCATGATCTCACAGTCTGTGGGTTTGAGCCCTGTGTTGGGCTCTGTGCTGACAGCTCAGAGCCTGGAGCCTGCTTCTACCTCTCTCTGCCCCTCCCCAGCTTGTGCTCTGTGTCTCTATAAAAAATAAATAAACATTAAAAAATGTTTTAAAAATAAAGAAATTAAAACTGGGGTCAAATAAATTTAAATTAAATTAAAACTGGGGTCATACTACACATACTCCCTTATTCGTTTGACAATACTGTTTTCAATGGTGCATAATGGATGAATCACAGTTATGTATTCCCTATTCAACATTTAGGCTGTGCCTAACATTTTGTTATTATAAGCAACCGTGTGATGGACATCATTAATGATATCTTTGCAGAACTCCCATCAAGTTCCCAGAAGAGCTTCCTAGAAGTGGAGCTGCTGGGTCTAAGTTCATTCTTAAAGCTTTTGTTATATGTTGCCACAAACCTAATATTGATCGTCTGGGATACACATTTTACAACTGAAGACCCTTCGGGTCCCCTGGCCCCCTTCTGGAGGAACATGATAGACAGAATTATAAACTATGAAGAATTTCACGTCCAGTCTTTGTTTCCTATTTAAAGCTGTGAAATAGTTTCACCTCTATTTCCCAATGCCTCCATTTGTCAGAGAAAGCCACAGCACTTTCCTCAAGGCAGTGAAAAAGCCCTTTGAAAAGATTATGACTTCCCGAAGCACATATTATTTAAACCAAAGAATTCTTAGAGACCAGGCCCTGTCCTTAAAATCATCCTTCATCTGGAGAAGTGGAAACAAATCTCCTTTTTCTTCCAAGCCATTTTTTTCCTGTCTTATTTTTATTTTAGTTTTAATTTTTTTAACGTTTATTCATTTTTGAGAGACAGAGGGATATAGAGCACAAGTGGGGGAGGGCAGAGAGAGAGAAGGAGACATAGAATCCAAAGCAGGCTCCAGGCTCTGAGCTGTCAGCACAGCACCTAACACAGAGTTCAAACTCACAAACCATAAGATCATGACCTGAGTTGATGTGGGACGCTTAACCGACTAAGCCACCCAGGCACCCCAGTTTCCTGTTTTATTTTTAATCACACCTGGAACTTTACTGACTTGAGAACTGGGAACAAGGAATCAAAGGGTCTAAGAACTAATTGTCAGTAATGGCACACTTTACTCACCGTCTGGTGTAAGTGAGCATTTTTAGCCAGGAGGCCATGGGAGGAGGTAGAGGGCTCTTTCCTCTCAGCAGCAAGCACTTGGCCTGGTGTTGAATAATGCATGTCTTGAACTTGGAGATGGTGGGCTGGACTGAGACAACCGACCGAGGGAGGATGCCCCCCACCCTCACCCCAGACAAGGGAAGACAGTGTTGGGCTGCCACCAAAGGGGTCCTGGGAGATTGGAGTGGGCAGAGGAAGGAAAGCAGGAGTGGTGGTATTCTCAGTAACCATGGGAACAGCCCTTCCTATACCTCACTCCTGGGCCACCGTTGGACCTGAGACCCGAGTGAGTCAACATCATTGGGCATCCAACGTTTCTGCATCTCTGCGGAGTGAGCCAGATTTCCTCATTGGGTTTGAATTGAAGCCATTTATTTGGATGAAGCAGAACTGGAGCCCTGCACTGGACTCCATCCCTGTCCAGGTCACACGACCTCCAAGGACTTGCTGGATAGCAGTGCTTTCCCAATACACAGAGAGTTACCCCAGAGCTCCTAAGCCATGAACTTCACCAACCCTGAGCAGATTATGTGAGGCATGGGAAGAAGGCTCTCTAGCCAAATCTCAGAAGTCTCTAGGAAATCTCTTGGTAGATAAATTTGGATTCCCCTGGAAAACCTCTGAGCTCACCCAAGGCTTATTATGGCTTTCGCGGCACTCCAAAGGGACCCACAGTCGCTTTTTTTTTTCGGGTGGAGACCACAGAGGCACCAGCTTGCATGAGGTCACCTCACACAAGGGTACAGCAGATGGCTCCTTAGACGGCACAGCTGCCATCCTTTCCCAAAAAAGTGCCCAGTATCCTCCCTCTCGGGTTCTCACGTGGACCACGTTCTGGGGGCAGTGCTCCTCAAATCACAACGAGTGGCCCTGCATGTGACCTGAGGTCTGGTGGAAACCATGGAGACTGCAGGGATCCGAGGAGCGTACATGTCATCGTGACCTCAGGGATCCGCCCCTCAAGCAGCCTGGCTGGATGTCACAAAAATTAATTAAATAATTTAAATTGACTGTTGGGTGTTAACCCAGAGCAGGCACTGACAATTCCTCAGACTTTGAGGGCAGTGAGAGCTAATCTGAGTCATTGTAGATGGGTCCCAGGGGAATCCAAGTGTAAACAGGGAGGTACAAGTCTGGCCCACTGCCGGCTGAGCTGAGTCAGAGCAGGCCTCCCTCTAGGGGGTCCCTCAGATGTGGATACCCCTTCTCCCCTGCAAGGGTTCACAGTCCACAACAGCTCACCCTCCTGCAGGAGAGGACAAAATGAAGCCTTTCAGGAATTACCCACCTGGAGGGAGGGACATCAGCTCTTTCTTTGTTGGTTTTATTCTCACATCTCCATTTCTGAGTAGGTACACCTATCTTCCTCCATCTCCTTCCCCTTCTTCTTTCTTTTCCTTTTCTTTGCTTTCTCTTTTTCGACATCCTACTTGGGAAGTGGGAGTTGGCAAAACTGAATTACTCAAGAAGCTAGTAAGTACACGGTGCTTATATTCCAGAAAAGTCAGAACAACCCAAGAATTCTCTGGAAAGAATCTGCTATCACATCCTATATATTATCACATACACAGAGATACACATCAGGAAAATCACACCATTGTCTAACTTGTGGATACTTTCTTTGTGGTTTAGTTTAGTTTTTCATCTGATTTATAGGAGCATTCATGGGAATAAATACCATCATCTTTTCTGAGCTTAGAGTCATTAAAGTCCTGTGGGCAGGGGTGGTGAGTTTTGAGAAGCTGAGGTCAGGGTTAGTATGGATAGGAGATAAGCTTTCAGACCTAAAGCCATGTCCAAGAACTACAATATTACTGGGGATTGCTGGTGGATATGAGTGGTGGCAGCCTCTGGGAGACAGCAGCACAGCGTCGGGTAAAAGCACAAATTCTGTGGTCACACAGGCTGAGTTCAAAACTCAACTCTGACATTTACATCCGGAGTGATCTCAGTGAGTTATTCAACCTCTCTGAGGATCAATTTTGTCATTTATAAAATAGGTGGTCCTGAGGACTGAATGAGCTAACATGACTAAACCAAACCACTTGATACATAAGTATTCAGTAAATGATAGCTGGTATTTTGCAACATCAATTTTAAAAGCAATTCTGCTGTTTGTATTATTAAGACTTACAACAAGGTAAATTATGCCTCCTTTTTCGTTTCCTTCAATACTTTTGCTTTTTGGCAAAATAGAAAGACCTTCTATTGAGGTCTATTGAAAGCTGTTAAATAAGCCAAGTAAGCTCTTAGATTAAGAACTTAAACCTCAATACAGCTATAATTTGTTAATTTGCTCAGTTGATGGAATTATTATTATCATCATGGAAGCCAGTTTATACATCAACTTCACTCATAATTTTTTAAAAAGAAAAAAAAATCTAAGAAGAGGGGAAACACTTTCCTTACCTAGGCTCTGTTAATTATCAGTTTACATTGACCCAGACCCCAATTTGGAAAGGATGGGACATGAAAGGCAGCTGACCCAAGATGACAGAGGGGTAGGAAGCTGGGGGAAGGGTTTCCGTCCTGGAAAAGAGCAAAACAAGGGCTTCCACGGAAGTAAAGATTCACACAGGAAAGGCCTGGAAAACCAACAGCTAAGTAGAGGGCTCCCACTGTGGTTCTGATCCCCCGATGGTGACCGATAACCCCCATTGTGTCCAGGCCTAGTGCTTCCGGGCAGGAAATCCCAGCCCCCACAGTGGGATAAGCCCAGCCTGGGAGCAGGTCTTGTGGGGGCATCTCACCACCACCTCTCACTCTCCTGAGCAGGGTCGGGTTCAGGCTCCTTTTCCCAGGACCCCAGAGTCTGAGAGGTCAGGGCTGGTGCAGGCTGGTGTGGAATCCAGCCTCCTGTACACGGAGGTCAGTAGGGAAAGCCAGGCCCGGAGGTGAGAGTGGGTTGCTGGCTGAGGGGAGGCGTGTGAGGTGCATAAGGGATGAGGAGTGAGCGAGAAGATACAAATTTGAAGTTTCACAAGGTGGCTTATGATTGGAGGGCACAGCGAGGTCAAAGGTCAGAATAGAAAGTGATTTGAGGGTTAAGATAGAAACAATTCCCTTTCCCCTTTATTTTAATTTTGTCCTGGTTTTAACTTTATACTCTGGCTAATTTGGTTAATAAATAAGGACAAAATCAATTTTTGAGTTTCCATAAAGTCTGCTTACTTCAGAGATAGTGATAGTGAACCCTGGGAGGCCCGGCTGAGGCTCTTCCTGGGGTCCTGCTGGTATACCCTGGACACACATGTACTAGAGTCCCATATATACAGGCATTAAAATCCTTGACCTCGGTTCACCTCTGCCTGTGCATTCTTAAAGACTGGATAAGAGAGTTTGAGAGAATTTTTAATGATAAAAATAATGATGGATGGCAAGAGCTGAGATTTGAACATGGGCAGTCTGGCTCCATTGTCCATATTCTTATCAGCTATACTATGTTGTCTTTCATTAAATTGCAACTCCATATCTCAATTTTTTTTGTAATCTCTTCACCCAACATGGGGCTTGAACCGATGACCCCAAGATTAAGAGTCACGCGCTCTACCAACTGAGCCAGCCGGGAGCCCCTCATATCTTCATTTTAAAACAAGAATCAGAAGTGTCTGGCTGGCTCAGTCGGTGAAACAGGTGACTCTTGATCTTGGGGGTCGTGAGTTTGAGCCCCATGTTGGTGAAGAGATTACTCAAAAATAAAATCTTTTAAAATAGATAAATAAAATCTTAAATAAATAATCAAAATTTGATAACTGCTTTTAAAAATCACATTGCTTTTTTCTGATTACAAAATTTATAGTTGTAGAAAATTTGAAAAAAAAATTAACATCACCAAGAAAATTAAAACCATCTATATTCTTGCCACACAGAAATAACCACTATTAACACTTTAATATATTTTCTTTCAGACTTTTTTCTACGCATAAATATATGTACATTATTGGGCTAATGCTCTACATATTATTTCGTAACCTGCTTTTTCCCCTGGAAACACCAATAATGTGTTTTTATGCCATGTGGTACTCTATAACTTGATTTTTAATAGGTGTTAAGTATTCCATCACGCAATTCTGTAATTTATTTAACCAACTCTGTACCACTGGACATTCAGTAATTACCTTTTTTTCCTCACTCTTAAAAATAATTCTGTGATAACCACAATAATCATCACTTCTTAAATATTTATTTTTATCCTGCTAAGACATTAATTGTACATTAATGCGACAATTATCCAAGAAGTTCTAAGTTCGAAAGGAAATTCTGATGAGTTTGAAAGGTCATCTAAATGCAGCTTTCTGGGGGTGCCTGGGTGGCTCAGTCGGTTAAGTGTCCAACTTCAGCTCAGGTCATGATCTCGTGGTTTGTGGGTTTGAGCCCCGCATCGGGTTCTGTGCTGACAGCTCAGAGCCTGGAGCCTGTTTAAGATTCTGTGTCTCCCTCTCTCTCTCTGCCCTTCCCTTGTTCTCACTCTGTCTCTCTCTGTCTCAAAAATAAATAAACATTAAAAAAATTAAAAAAAAATAAATGCAGCTTTCTGGGCCTGGCTTGCAAAGAACACTGACCCTGACTCAGGCTGAGGCAGTGTGGAGTATTTGTATATTTAGCCAGCTCATATTTGGGGAGGCACCTACTATTTGCTGATTGCTATTTCAGGAATGGGGTATACAACCTCCAGAGTATTCATGGACCTTTCATAGAGAGGGGCTAAGAGTCCAGGGTCTTGGAGTCAGATTGTTTGCTCTGGCCCCAAGAAGTCTAGCTGTATGACTTTGGGCAAGTCATTTTACTACTCTAAACCTCAGTCTCCTCATCTGAGGAGTTAAGCTAAGAGTACCTACCTCATGGATTGCTATGGAGATTAAATGAGATAATACTTACAAAGATTTCCTACGATCCCTGATACATACCAAGTGCCCTACTACTATTAGTTCTAACCTGGCACTTTTGTTTTTCCGGAAAACTCGACCATCTGAATCTCCAGTGCCATCCCTCAATAGTTCTAAGCCTCTCTATTTCCACACTTAAAAAATTCTGCTCTCTTCCCACCAGCAGCCTAAGTGAGGCAACTGCCCTGACCTGTTATGGCTTGAGTCGTGCACCCTGTCAAGGAAAAAAGAAACACAGAGGTAACAGGTAAGAATACAGAGTTTAGCGCTTAGCTTTCCAAACTGCAGTAGATAGTTGATTAGTCTTGAAACTTAGAGTCAACAAAGCACAATTGCTTCAGTTTACCCTCTATAAAGAGATTTCCTCAGCGACAGAAAATCCTGCCCCATACCTCATATTCCTTAACGTTCAGTTTACATTCTGAAATTCTAAACCCTCCAGTTCCTCTTCTACAAATTTCATCTGCTGTGACCCACACAATGACCGCATCGCTAACAGTGGCAGGAGCACAGGCTGCCTCATTGCAGGCAGGGTATTTTCGATCTCTGGTGTGGTCAGGAGCATCCTGTGAGTCCAGGATTGCGAAGCAGGGAGGCGCCAGGGCCAACATTACAGTGTGGGGTTCACTCTCTCCCCCTGCAAAACATCGGCAGCTTGCTCACTGCATTTCATTCTCATTCCTTGACAGGGCTTCAAGGCTAATCCTCTCTCTCTCTCTCTCTCTCTCTCTCTCTCTCTCTCTCTTTACTGTAACTTGTATTATTCAAATGGCAAGATTCAGTCCAAACTGTGCTAGCTGCGGTGGAGATTTGCAAGGTGCTGCTGGGCGAATGCCAAGATTATAGCATGAAATCACGAGGGACCTCAAATTAGCTTAAAATCTTCTCAGCTATTTATCCTCAGTCTTTTAAGAATGTTGCAAACTGTGAGAAAATAAAAGAGGCTCTCTGTAATCCCTGAACATGGTGACTGGGCAGGAAATGGGACTTTGGGGGAATCAAATTGAGGAGTAATTGAAGACGGAGAACAATCTAACAGGTGGAGGATCAAACCAGATTTTCTGTTCCTTCATCCGCCATGGGCAGGGTTCTAGAGCTGGCTGGATGCTTCGCTTGTGGACGCTTTGGTTCTCTTTTTTGTAAAGTAAGAATCACACTACTAGGTCCTCTTTAAAGTCCTGCAAGGTTCTAGGGAAAAAAAATTTTATGTGTTTTTGCACATTTATCAGAATCAAGGAAGCTAATAAATGCGTTTACTAATAATATGGGATGGTCAAAAAGTATGAACAGACAATTCATAGTAAAAAATACACATAACTAATGAACACTTTCAAAGAATGTCAACCTAATAATTACAATTTTCTACCTATCCAAACAATCAATCTTTTTTAAAAACAGTTTATGCTAAAGAGGGTAAAAAAGAGTCCCATGGAGAGTTGAGATCATCTTCCTTGCTTAGAAGGTCATGGAGGTACAGGTAAACCTTGAAGTCAAGCAGGGTCTAAGCAGGGTGGGACAGGATGTCTCACAACCTGCCCATCCCAGTGTTTCCATGGGGACTCTGTGTGTTTGCCCGGAGCCTCAGCCCCTTCTACTGTCAGCACTGCTTGGGCTCACCCCTGACCCCCGGGCCATTTGTTTGGGGGACGCTGGCCAAGCCCGGTTAGTTCAGTGGAACTCCATCCTGGGAATTTAGTTAGAGGGCCTAACTAAAACCAGAGCCAATATAGGGAAAGCAAAGCTGAGAAATTGAGTCCTGAAAACTTTGTGTTACTGAATCCAGTCATGCCTGAAGTTGGTCCTATCCATGGACTTTTTATGTCATTATTTCTGAAGTAATACAAGTACAAGATTTAAAAGTCAAATAATATTACAAGGTTTATTTTTTTATTTTTAAAGTTTGTTTATTTAGAGAGAGAGAGAGAGAGCGAGCATGCATGCAAGTGTTAGAGGGGCAGAGGGAGAGGGAGAGAGGGAATCCCAAGCAGGCTCCCCACTATCAGTGCAGAGCCCAATGCAGGGCTCAAACCCATGAACTGAACCATGAGATCATGACCTGATATGAAATCAAGAGTCAGATGCTAACTGACTGAGCCACCCAGGTGCCCCACATATTACAAGGTTTATAAAAAACAACCACAGAAATCCCCTGTCTATTCCTTCTCATCTCCTTTATCTTCCTTTGAAGGATTTTCTACTACTTTGTATAGTACTTATTTCCATATTTCTAACCAGTAGGGTTATGCAGCTACCTTCCAGGTCAATACTTTTATATACAATCCATTAGCTTTTTATACAGAAGATGTGGGTTTATAGCACTATTGCTCCTTGTTATCCCATCCTACTTCATCTTTCCAAAATACATACTTTAAAAGTTTTGGTTGAATCACTTTTCAGTTTTCCTCTTACTATGAAATATAATGTGACTACATTTTCTTCTTTCACTGTTCTTTCTATAGGTAATAATTTCTTTCCTTTTATCAGTTGCTCATTTTTCACTACCATAATTTCTTCCCACAGTCACAAAAGCATGGTAAAACCCTCTGAATTCAACCTTCTTTTTCAGTTAAATGTCTGATCTTCTTTCACTTCCTTTTTTTCCTGAAGACATTCCCTCATGGAGACTTCCATCTGCCTGTTTCAGTGTGGGCTAGTTAACTCCCAGGCCTGCTGTGAGACTTCCTTGACTGTTTTTCAGCACTTCTTGTGGTAGAACACTGCAACAAGTTCCTCAAAACTGACCGTCTACTTCCTAAGCACAAAGCTAGACCATGTCCATTTTAGCAGATGGGATATGAGCAGAAATGATGCTCATTACTCACAGACCTGATCTATAAAACCCTCTGGAGAGATCCTCTTTCTCTTCCCCAGGCTGACATTGGAAGCCACAAGCCTTAGTCTTTGTTGCTGCTCCCTGAACGACTTTGTGTGTGGAGCAGAGACCCACCCAGCTCTGCCATCTTTTATCACCAATTGCATTTTAAAAACAAGAGATTATTTTTCTTATTCTGTTTAATTATTCCTCTTTAAGGATATTGAGGTGTTTTTGTTGTTGTTTTGTTTTTAATTTCCTTTTGTTTCCTGCACTTTTTTTTTTAGGTGTATTTATTTTTGAGAGAGAGAATGCAAGGGACGGAGAGGGACGGGGGGCGGGGGGTACAGAGGATCCAAAGTGGGCTCCACGCTGACAGCAGAGAGCTTGATGTGGGTCTCAAACCCACGAACTGTGAGACCATGACCTGAGCTGAAGTCTGGTGTCTAACTGACTGAACCACCCAGGCACTCCTCCTCCAGGTTCTTTTTGCCATCTATCAACTTTCGTAGTTGTCATTCAATTTGAGTTTTTCTCCAAGTATATGAGTATATCATCATTGACTTTCTGATCATATTTGACAGTGAGGCTTTAAAAAACTGATTAAAAGCTATGCGACCACAGTGAGGTACAGTGCCTGGTAATCTGCATTCAAGTGATAAGGTGACTGGCTGGCCTTTTTACTTCAGAACCCCCAAATCTCAGTATGGTGGGTCTTTTCTCTTGGGCTAGCCAATCTCCCTAGAGATAAATTTCTTGTCTTGACTGCTGCCTAGTTTCCACAAGCCCCACTGCTGGAATTCTGTGAGCTGAGAGGGGGTGTGGGAAGGGACTGGGGGGGGGGAGGGTCTCACCATTCTCAATATGGAATTCCCCTTGTTTTCAGAAGATTGTCCCCACGTTTTGCATTTTCAGGGGCCTCCCCTACATACCCCTGCCATATCTTGCGTCTCAGGGACTAGATCCTTTCTGGTTAATGTCCCAGCACAGTAAACCTTCAGTCCTCTTCCAAGGAGGGAGAGAGGTGGGAACCTCCTCACATACACTTTGAGACCATGTCTCTGTTTTCAGCTCTGTGCATTCCCCTGACCCTCAGAGGCTCCGGAGCTGCCAGTTCCTGAGCTTTTCCAGGGTTCTGTGGTGTGAATGGGCTTGCTCCTCCTTTGAATCTCTTTGTAATGAGTATTTGGTTACACCACCCTGACACTCCTTTGTTTTTTTTAATGTTTATTTATATTTGAGAGAGAGAGAGAGAGAGAGAGGGAGAGAGAGATCGAGCATGAGTGGGGTAGGGTCAGGGAGAGAGGGAGACACAGAATCCGAAAGCAGACTCCAGGCTCTGAGCTGCGAGCTGTCAGCACAGAGCCAGATACGGGGCTTGAACTCACAAGCAGTGAGATCATGACCTGAGCCAGAGTTGGACGCTTAACTGACCAAGCCACCCGGTCGCCCCTGACACTCCTTTTTAAATTGATGCTCTCATTTCCTTGCTGCTGGAATTATGGGCTGATAAAGGCTTACAGTTGAGTTCCTTCCTAGGGATTGGCCCTGGATGAAGGGACTTGCCTCACCCAAAGGTATCCCCCTTCCAGGGTCAGCCATGTCCAAAGACTGGTCTATGTTGGTGTACAAACGCCTTGCCTTCATTTGGGACCACTCTGAAGAGCTCTCTGTGAGGTCAGTTGAGACGGCTGTGACTGACTCTCTACCCAGCCTTGATTCTTCTGCTCTCCTGCAGGTGTGGTTCCCAGAAACTTCCTCTCTCACATCCCCATTTCAGGGTGAGAGTCTGTTTCATAGGGAACCCAATCAAGATACCTCTCAGTTCTCTGGTGCTTTCATCTGATTTTCATATTCTAGGAATTCCTTGGCATTTCTCATTTGCTATTGTCTCCTCTTTTCTGTTTATATCTATTTTTTTCTCCTCTGCTCTCATTTCGGTGATATTTTTATGAGGCATCTGGGATGAACACGTGTATTCAATCTATCGTGTTTAACCAGAAGTGTGAAAACATATTCATAACACCATGGAAAATATAAATCTCCTCAGCTTCATATAGATCATGTGAAAATTATTAAAATTAACTCCATTTTTGGGGTACCATTTGAGACAGCATGTTAAGAAATGAGAAACCACAGGGTAAATATGACAGATCTAGCTCATCAGTGAAAAACCTACAGAGTAGCCCCCATGCTTTCCTGGCACTCTGCTACCCCAGTTCCAGACTTTGCGCCCCTCCCCTTCCTGGAAGAGGCCATTAAATCCACACCAAGCTCTGAGGAGCGTTCTCTTCGTTCTCCAGGCTTTTGCACATGTTGTTTTCTTGGCCAGGAATGCTCTTCCCTCACTTTATCTAGACAAATCCTCCCAATCTTGTGGAATCCAGCAGAGAACTCCATCAAGACCCACACCCTGCATCAGACCGGGGATCTCCCTGGTATATCCAAAGTACCCCACATCTACCTTCATAACATCACTTAAACACCAGGATTATAACTTCCTGTGACTTTGAGCTCCCTGAGCATAAGAACTGAGCATTTTTCATCTTTTTAAAACTAGTGCTTCTCACAGTACCTGACACATACTAGAAGCTCAGGGGTGTGTGTGGAATAAATGAGTACATAAATGGATCAATGGATGGATGGTGGATACAGCCTTTCCCTGGGGTTCAGTCATGGAGGAACAAGCCCTTGTGCTTGGGGAGAAAAAAGACTCCAATCTTCTTTCTCTTATCCAGCCCTCACCCACACTCGATGAACCACAGCCTAGAGACACTAGAGCAAAGGAATCAGTATAACCAAGTGCTAAAAAAAAAAAAAAAAGAGTCAGGCTAGCTATTTTGGAATAATTTTGGAAAACTGATCCAAAAAAGGCAGAAAAGAAGAGACCACACATAAAAATCATTATTACCAACCTGACGTTGCAAAAACCTGTGGGGAACCTCCCTGAGAACCTGTAATATCAACAACAGCATTACTACTAACACTTATATTTTAGGAATTTCTTAAAAATCTATATGTGTTTTATCTCACTTTATCTTCACATTAGTTATGCGTTGGGTGCTTATTTATATTTTATTATAGATGGGGAAACCGAGGCACAGAAAGCTTGCCCC
>CM053570.1:27476960-27713451 GCA_028646485.1 Cryptoprocta ferox | reverse complement strand
GCCTAGAGACACTAGAGCAAAGGAATCAGTATAACCAAGTGCTAAAAAAAAAAAAAAAAGAGTCAGGCTAGCTATTTTGGAATAATTTTGGAAAACTGATCCAAAAAAGGCAGAAAAGAAGAGACCACACATAAAAATCATTATTACCAACCTGACGTTGCAAAAACCTGCGGGGAACCTCCCTGAGAACCTGTAATATCAACAACAGCATTACTACTAACACTTATATTTTAGGAATTTCTTAAAAATCTATATGTGTTTTATCTCACTTTATCTTCACATTAGTTATGAGTTGGGTGCTTATTTATATTTTATTATAGATGGGGAAACCGAGGCACAGAAAGCTTGCCCCAGGCCATTCAGCTAGGAAGTAAGAATGCCAGGATTTGAATCCAGTCTCTTAATCAAAGGACAAACCTCCTCCCATTTCCAGATCTCACCAACTCGGTGCCTCCCCCAAATTGACAGAAAGGATAGAACAGCAATATTCCTTGCCTTGCAGCATTCTCAGCTCTGTTCAGTCCCATATCTGAACAGGTATCTGAAATTTAGGTGAAGAGATCTGGGAAGGCAGAAGACCCAGAGGGAGGGTGCTTTTACCCTCATCCATCCACAAATAAGCTGGAGAAAGAATCCCTATAGAGGAAGGGCAGGAACAAGAATCCTAGAGGGCAGGGCCAACCAGCTGCACCTCACTACACAGCTGTCCCCTCCAGGCCTGGCCACAGGGACTTGGTGGTCTGCTCTCAGATGATGATGAGCTTGGGTTTATGGACCCCAGAAGAAGGGGCCAATAGCAGCAGGGATCAAGTCAAAGCCAGTGACTCACCCCACAGGGGGCCAGAGGTTCAGGAACACATCACAAGATGCTGAGACACGTCTCAGACACTTGCCAGCTGAGTCCATCTGGAACATGAGTTCTGAGCATGAAGAAGCAAGGAGACAAGGGGAGGAGCCCTAACCCTGCGGGTCACTGACAACTGACTCAGAGCTGACTTCTAAGGCCAACCCGGATGGCCCGGTCCGTCGCGGACCATCCCCAAAGTGCTGCGAGAGGTCATGAGAGCCGAGGCTGCACCTCCAAATAGTTTCCCAACGAGTGAGAGAAAGTGGCTCTTTTGCTGCCCAGCTGCTCCCAACCCACCCCCTTAGATCTCCCTTCTTCTATCGGGGCTGTTTGCTCAGGACCGCCCTCCCCTAAATGTGGGCGGCATAAGAAAGGAGCTGCCATCGAAAATCCCTGGGGACCGGCTTGTTGCTGTTCCTCTGAATCCTTTCGAAGGATTCAAAGCTAAGCCATGAAATCGTTCCCATTTGCCTAAGCAGAACGTTCACACTTGTAATTGTTGAATTTGTGAGGTGGAATTATTTCATGCCTGTCTTTCCCACCGGGCAATTTCCCCAGCGTTGGTTTAGTCTTGTTCACCAGTGCCTAGGAGAATGCCCAGTACACAGCTGGTGCTCCATATGTGTTAAGTGAACTGTGCATGGATTTACTGCAGGTCTTAGAGGTCAGTATGAACAAAACTCTCCTCACATGTATCTACATGGACCGGGCTTCAGATGCATCAGATGCTCTTGTGGCCCCCTCCTCCGCTCACCAGGGCCGGGTTCTACATTTACAGAGTGAGTAATTAAGGCTCCCCCAGGAGCTTAGAGCTGAGTCCAGGTCACGTGGCTCGGGGCTGGTGGGGGGGTGCGGTTACAGCTCAGGTGTCAGGGGCCCGGCTGGGCCGGGGTCTGGACTGGGAGGGCAGGATCTCTGGAAATCATTTCGGGACCGAACAACACGGATGAAGAATTTGAGAAGCTGGGGAATCAGCTTTTGAAAGGAAATGTCAGTAACTCAGGGGAAAAAACCACGAGGATGAAGGGCGAGTTTTTTGGCTATGAGAAAGTGTACTGGCTCCGAGTCAAACTGGCTCTCTTCCAGGTTTTTATTTCTGGTGTTTGGTGGTTAAATAAAAAAGGCTTATAAACTTAACTCCAGTTAGGAAAAAATACAACGATTTCAGATATTGATCCTGAATAATCCCTTCAAACCAGGCAGGGTGGGGGTGGGGAGACCACCCGGTGTGCAGGAAGGGAGGGGCTTTAGTGGGGGAGGAAGGGGGCCAACCGGTTCTAGCTGTTGAATTGGAATAGCACATTCCCTACTCTGGACACTATTTTATTGGTCCCCCTACCCACCTCCCACTGGATTTTAAGGGCTGAGGGACACACACACACACACACACAAACAATTTGTGTATGTAACCTCCAGCAATGATTCTCAACTTTTCTATACTGCTCACATGCTAACATTTACATTTGACATTAGCTCATTCTTTCTCTCTTGGCAGAAATTATTTTTACATGTCAGTGGGGAAATGAATTTCAAATAATTTTATCAGATCAATAAAAATGTTACAAATACCAAATAGAAAAGCTGGCAAAGGATGCAAACTAGCAGTTCACTAAAGGAAAACAAACGACCAACGAACAACTGAAAAGATGTTCATCCCCAATGGTTGTCAAAGAAATGCACTTAAAACAATGAGAAGCCCTGTTGAGTCTTTCAGGTCAAAAGAAATAATATTTTCAAATTTTAACTTTTGAAGACCCAGAGAGAATCAACTGGAAGACTACAGAACTGAGACCTCAGTCAAGTGACTGGTCACAATATTCTTATTAAAAAGCATATATATGTTAAGTATATATATATATATTTCTTCCCAAACATCACAATAACCAGCTATAAAATGCAACAGAAAAAAGAGTCCATTAATAGTAGCAACAAAACAACAAAATCTTAAATGTCCAGTAATTAATATAACAAGAAATGAGGGACCTGTATAAAGAAAAGCATTCTGCTTTCCTGAGAGATAATGAAAACAAAAGAACCATACATCTGAAAATATCCAGATGAATTAAAGATTTTTTAAGTTTATTTATTTTTGAGAGAGAGAGAGAGAGAGAAAGAGAGAGAGAAAGAGAGAGAGAGCAAGTGGGAAGAGAGCCAACACAGGGCTCGAACCCACAAACCGTGAGATCATGACCTGAGCTTAGATCAAGAGTTGGACACTTAACTGACTGAGCCACACAGGCATCCCTGAATGAAAGATTTAAATCTAAAATATGAACTCATAAGAGTCCTGGAAGAGAGTCTAAGCCATTATGTAATTCTGAGATAGGGAAGCCCTTCTGCGGATGACCTCAAAGGCAGAAACCATTAGTGAAAAGTTAGGTAAATATGACTCTATAACAAAAAAAAAAAAGAAAAAAGATTTGTTTCAGTATATTGATAAATACCATAAACCAATATAAAAGGCAAAGAATAAACTAATTACTATAAATATCATATATTTTCTCAATGCTAAAAGAAAATTTATTGCTGGCATTACTTTTTGTTATGGAACATTCATTAATGTCTATTCTAAAGGAGCATTTTGGGGGAAAGTGTCACTAAGAACTGGTTAAATTCTTATTTCTCAGCAGTAAATAACTCCATGAGCTTTCTTTCAGCTCCTCAAAAACTATCAAGATCTTTTGGTCCTTGACGTCCTTCACACATGCTGTTGTCTGTGCTGAGAAAGTAAATATCCCTTCTGTCACAACCAAGGGTAGCCATGTCTCAGGCTTGAGCATAAATGATGTCTTTTGAGAGACGCCTCCTTTAATCAGTCTAATTCAAGTCATTCCTTACTCTTTATCCCATTATCATGTGCATTTCCTGTATAGCATTTATCAAAACCACACCTTGTAATTATAAATGTATTTGTTCATTTGTGACTTCAGTACAGAGTAATATCCTAAGGGCAGCACAGGAAGAAGCCTACTTTATACACGAGTATAAAGCAGTATTTGGCGCAGAGGCTGCCATAAGCCAGGCAGCGTGTTTGTGGGATGAATGAATAAACACTCCTCTAGGTGCTAGAGATGTAAGGGAAAATGAGACAGTTCGTATGTCCTGGAGTTGACATTCTAGGAATTGATTGGTTAATTGAATGTATGGATAGATGAATGAATGAATGAATGAATAGGTTTGGATAAGCATTTCATGGTAGTATTCTATAAGGATTGTCTATCTGGTTTTTAATTCTTCCAGGGGGCCAGAACCTTGACCTGAATCAATAGGTAGGTCCAAGTATCTTTACCCTAAACTCTACCCTGGTTAGGGGCAGCTGGGTGGCTCAGTCGGTTAAGCATCAACTTTGACTCAGGTTCTGATCTCATGGTTCATGATTTGAGCCTTTCATCAGGCTCTGTGCTGATAGTGCAGAGCATGCTTAGGATTCTCTCTCTCCCTCTCTCTCTGCCCACCCCTCACTCATGGTTTCCCTCTCAAAATAAATAAACTTAAAAAAAAAACATAAAAAACAAAGCCCTACCCTATTCAATAACCACATGCTCAACCCTAAACCACTGCTGCATTGAAGGAGTGCAGTTCAACAAAGATTTAATTGAGGATTCTCATTTGTTCCACGTGTCTTGATATTCAAGGGAGTCCAATTCACAACCCCTGAAGGACTTCTCATATTCTCTTTTCTCTATCCCAATTCCCTCCAGCCCCACAAGAATCTAAATCATCTAAATCAATCTAGATCTTTCCTTTACCAAATCCCCATTCCCTTTCTTTTCCAACAACCCCATTCCCCACCTCACCCCCAACACATTCCCATGACCTCTCCCACTCCTAGCTATTTATTATGACTTAATCCCTTTTTAAATCCTTTCCACCACCCCTGCCCCCCCCCCCACCTTTTGGTCAATGTCTGTCCTGTCTTCAGAATTTGTATTTACCAAAGTCCAGGAATAAGTCTGACTGAGGCATTCTCTTGGGAAGATAGGGGTAGTGGCAGGCGAGCAATGATCTGGAAAATTACTGGAATCTCTTTGGTGGCCTGAAAAGGGGTGTGGGGGCATTGGAAAGGAGGAATCTCACCATCTACCATCCCTAAAATCCCTACATGCCCAAGCTCTTCTCTGGTTATATCTGAACATCTCACTCTTCACAGAATTCTTGATTTCCCCCATGTTAAAAATAAGACAATGGCCCCAAATGGAGCTGCTTACTTAGCATAAGCCCCACATCTCCAAATCACGACTTAATTAAATTTAATTATAGTTTCAGCTCTCCCAGAAATGGAATCTTAAACCAGTCAATCAGGAATCACCTGATCAGCACTATTTAGATAATCTGCCTCATGGACCCCTGCCATCCCTGAAAGGAAAGTACCTTGCAACAACCAGCTTGCTTTTTTGGCCAATATAACCTCCTTTTCCCTCTCCCTTCTGCCTTCATTTTGTGCAACTCCTCAGAGGTCCTGTCTATCTGCTAGATTGGATGCTGCCTGACCCACAAATCATGAATAAAGCAAATAAAATGCTCAGTTGAATATCGGGTTTTGACCCCCACAAATGTCCTGTCCTTATGGTTCTTTCCATCCCAGTAAATATACCTTCCATCTTCTGCTGCTCAGCCCCCAAATCTTAGAGTCATCCATGACTCCACTCTCACACCCCACAGCCAACCTGTCAAGTCTTGTCATTCCAGAATCTGCTTCTCACCACTTCCACCATGTCCTCCCTTGTCCAAGCCAGTTTCCTTGTGCCTTGATTAGTGCCATAGCCTCTGAGGCAGACATTCAGCAGCTTCTCTACAGTGCGCTGTTTATCACTTGGGTAAACAGAGTATCCTCTGGGCCCTCCTGAAGAACAGAGTTGTGGGGTTTCCCACCTTACATAGTGTAGCCACTCCTGCATGCCCACCACTCTGAGCCTTTTGGTCTCCCTTCCACCATCTGCCACAGAAGTTTTGACATTTCTACTTTATTTAATTTGGGACACTGCTTTCTCTGAGCAGCATGTTAGTACTACTGCCCAAAGGCCTTACCAGAGTGTTAAATCCTGCATCATAGGAGACTGCTCCCATACCAATAAATTCTCTGTGAAAAGAGACTCAAGGTGACCTCCATGATCATGCCTCTTGGTGTCACAGACTATGAGTCTGGAATTCTCTCTTGTCCAGCAAGAGAGTAGATGCAGAATTGAATGCAAGAGAGGCTAATGTCTGGGAGGAGACAAGAGACCCGAACAGGAGTTTCATCTCCATATTTATTGAGCTCACAGGATATTACCCATGTGGTGAATGTGAAGAAAACAAGATCTTACATGTGAACGTAGATAAAACAATCAGACAGTAATTGTTAACTTGTGTGTGTAAGAAGCAAAGGGTCTGGGGGGCAAGTGGAGTTTGTGATCAAAGTATAATAGTATATTGGTGTCAGATGGAAAGTAATTTCCTGCAGGTGATATAATAAGTTACTCATGATCCCATTACAATATCTTGCTAGCTAACCTCAGGCACTTTTGCCCTGTGGTGGCAGCTTTCTACCCTAAGTTTTTTCTAACCCATTTATGTAAGTAGAACCTATTTCCCCACATCTTGGTATTCACAGTCTTGTGTGATCTTTCTCCTTGAACGTGATTCAGACGTGTGCTGAGATATATGTGATTACATTGCATGAGATCATAACATCCATCTTGCTAGAAGACTGTCTCCCTTGCTGGTTTTCAAGAAGCAAGATGCCATGTTATAAATTGCCCTAAAGAGAGAACCATGTGACAAAGAACTGATAGTGGCCTCTGGCAGACAGCCAGCAAGAAATTGAGGCCCTCATTTCATTACAATAGTCTGCAAGGACCTGACTCCTACCAACAACGACATGAACTTGGAAGTGGATCCTTCCCCACTGAGCTTTCAGAGAAGATCCCACCCCTGGCTGACACCTTGATTGCAGCTTTGCAGAGGAACGAGCTAAGCTGTGCTGGAACTCCTGACCTATGGAAATCGTGAGAAAAATAAAAGTGTATTGTTGTAAGTCACTAAGTTTGTGGCAGTACTATTATGCAACAGTAGGTAGTTAATATACTTACTCTTACCCAACCTTATGTTCTGCCCATCCTCCACCTTGGTCTAGCACTCCCACGATCCAGTCTTATCCACACTCTCCCAGCTTCTATCAGTATACACTGACCAGGTCTTGCAGCCCCATTCTTCCCTTAGTAGGACCAATGCTTCCCCAGCTGGGATAGGTATATTGTGACTGGGCCCTAGGTATTGGTTTTAACAACCAACTATTACATATTGCCAGAGTCTGAGTACTCCACCAAATCTCACCACCCCCATTCCTACCAATGCACTTTCCGTTCCTACCAAGGGAAGGACACTTCCATTCTTCCAATCACTCAGGCCAGAAAACTGATGTCATCCTTGATTTTGCATTTCCTCTCATACCCCACATCCAATCACTTAGCATATATTGTCAGATTTGCTTTTGAAATGTGTGCAAAATCTGACCCTTTCCTACCAACTTTGCTGCTCCTATCCTGGCCTAAACTGCCAGAGTTGTCAAGAGTACTTTTGCAAGAGCCACTGTATTGGTCTTTTCATCTCTGTTTCTTCTCTATAGCCAGAGTGATCCTTCTAAAATGTAAGATCAGGGCACCTGGGTGGCTCAGTTGCTTAAGTGTCCAACTCTTGATTTTGACTCAGGTCATGATCTCACAGTTGTGAAACTGAGCCCCATGCCCGGCTCCATGCTGGGCATGGAGCTTCCTTAAAATTCTCTCATTCTCTACCTCTGCCCCTCCCCGGTCGCATGCAAGCCTGAGCTCTGTCTCAAAAAACAAAAACAGAAACACCCAACATATTAAAATGTAAGATCATATCTCACAATTCAACACTTTCCAATGGTTTCCTTTCTCATCCAGAATAAAATCCAGAGTCCTTGCCATGGTTAGACGACTACCTGCTCTGGCACTCTCCAACCTCTCACTTCGTCCCTTATACTCCTCTTTTACCTGAACATGCCAGCCACATGGCCTCCTTGCCAGTCCTCAGCCCCCAATACTGCTCCCACCTCAGGTGTTTGCATTCCTCATAGATAGTTAATACCTTCCCCCCCTCACACACTTTCTTTGGGTTTCTGCTCAAATGTACTCTAGGCAGGTGCCTCCTCCCTGTATCAAAAAGACATTTCTTATTAGCCTAGCCTATTCGCACCACTCTAATATTTTAGCACCACTGCTCTATTTTTCTGCACAACATTGGTTTATTTGATTGTGTTCCTCCTAGAATGTAAGTTCTCTAAAGGCAGGTCTGCTGTTCAGTGATGTGTCCCCAGCACCTAGAATAGTACCTGACACATACTGA
Organism: Cryptoprocta ferox; assembly: GCA_028646485.1. NCBI lineage: Eukaryota > Metazoa > Chordata > Mammalia > Carnivora > Eupleridae > Cryptoprocta > Cryptoprocta ferox. The sequence continues at coordinate 27,705,254 of CM053570.1, read as the reverse complement.
ACACTCAATAAGTATTCATTAGGGGCACTTGCCTGGCTCAGATCAGAGCATACAATCTTGATATCAGGGTTGTGAGTTCGAGCCCCACATTGGGTGTAGAGATTACTTAAAAACAAAATCTTCAGGGACATCTGACTGGCTCGGTAGATAGAGTGTGCAACTCCCTCCCTCTTTTTGTTTGTTTGTTTATTTATTTATTTTGAGAGAGAGAGAGAGAGAGAGAGAGAGAGGGAGAATCCCAAGCAGGCTCCACGCTGTCAGTGCAGAGCCCCATGTGAGGCTCACCAACTGTGAGATCATAATCTGAACTGAAATCAAGAGTCTGATGCTTAACTGACTGAGCCACTCAGGCACCCCAAAGACTGCAACTCTTGGTCTCAGGGTCATGAGTTTGACTCCCCATGTTGGATGTAGAGATTACTTAAAATAAATAATTAAAATGTAAATAAAATCTTAAAAAAATAAGTATTCCTTGCAAGAATAAATAAATAAATGCATGAACTGTCATGGAATAGACATGACCCAGCAAGTTGCATTGTAGGTTCTTGGAAAGTGTTCTGTAAAAACCCAGGGGTTCAATAGGTAGCAGCAGAAACTGGTACATCAGCTGCCTCTTTTTTTGCAGTCTAGGGATTTCCCATCTTGTATTTTGTTATTGTCTTATCATCTCATTCAAAATACAGTTCTAAAACCTCATGGCTTCTACCCAGACCAACAAGGTTTACAACACGGCACAACCGAACCCCTTCTTCCTTACCCATTTCCCAAACACACATCCACATCCACACCCACACTTAGACTTAGCAAACAAATTCCTTACAGAACACATTAAGCCAACCAAATATATAAAAATCTATATTTACAAAAAGATTAGGAGGAGTTTATGCATTTCACAAAAGGACCTTTTGCTTTGGAAAAGGATTCACCACAGGAATCCTTTAAATAACTAGTTCACTGAATGATTTTAAAATAGGACTTGGCTTCAGGCATCTCCCCTAGAAAAAAAGGCGGCTATATTTATCAAATATCCACTTATGTTTCAGTCACTGGGCCTGTACCATTGGCTCTTATTTTATTTCCTACTGATACTCTGTGACTTAGCGAGTCACGCAAGGGATATATCTAATTATTACATCAGTTTATTTGTATCTTTTGAGTTTCTTTGAGCATTACAAGCCATCATATTTTTTCCCAGGAATAGTATAAAAATATATAGCATTCTGGAGTCATTTAGTTTTGGGGGCAAGTAAATTTTACACACTGCAAAACAAGAGAATTCTCATAAGAAGAGAGTGAACTTTGAGACTAGCTGGCCTCATTTGGGTTGTCACATACAAACCATGTATTCTCGGACAGCTTCCTTGGGGGGTTATTTGAGTCTCAACTTCTTTACTAATAAATATGGACATAATACCAGCCAGCTCAGAGTGACCAGAATTGAATAAGATGTGTAATAGAGCCTACTCCAGTGTTTGGCACATATTGGAAGCTTAAAAAAATGTTATTTTCTATCTTCCTTTCTATCTTCCTTCTATGACAGATAACCCTCATTGTAAAGGCATGTGAAATGCCTAAGAAAAGGAGGAAAGTATTCATTAATTACACAATCTGCATGACATGCTTACTATGTGCCAGGCACCGTTTTAAGCTGTGGGGATACAGTGATGAACAAGACAGACCCTGTTTCCCTTGGAGCTTCCATTCTAGATAGGGAGATACTGACAATAAACACACTAAAACAAATAAAAAACATTAGTGGGGGAATGAGTAAAGAGTCAAACCTGAGTGACATGATGGAGAGGAGCTGGGTGTCTTCTGTAGGCTGAGTGATCCGCCTTTCTCATGTGATACTTGAGCTGCGATTTCAATAATATGACTAGCCAGCTATGTGATGATCTGGGAAACAGCATTCCAGGCAGAAGGACAGCAAACATAAAGTCCTTCAGGCAAGAAAAAGATCACAGAACATTGTGGCTAGAGCATAACATGTGGGCAGGAGACTGATATTAGCTGAGGACAGAGATGAGGAGGGGTCAGATCCTTAGGGCTTTAAATGCCAAGATAATCACAGATAAAAGGCTAATCTCCCTAATATATAAAGAATTTGTAGACATTGAGAAGGTAAAGGACAACAATTCAGTAGAAAAACAGGCAAAGGGCAGAACAGTCCACAAAAAAGAAGAATAAATGGTTCTTATATATGTAAAAAGATGCATAACCTCACTCAGAAAAATACAAGTTAAATTACATTGAGATACCATTTTTTTCCATCAGATTAGCTAAAATACTCAGTTGGTGCAGCTGTGGGAAAACAGGTATTGTCGATACAAGTGTCGAGTGGTGCAACTTCATTCTGACAGGTGTGAGGTGGTATCTCATTGTGGTTTTGATTTGCACTTCCCTGATGATCAATGTGCTATTGATCTGATCTCACACCTGTCAGAATGGCTAAACTCAAAACACAAGAAAGAAGTGTGGCAAGGACATGGAGAAAAAGGAGCCCTTTTGTACTGTTGGTGGGAATGCAAACTGGTGCAGCCACTGTGGAAAACAGAATGGAGCTCCCTCAAAAAAAAGTAAAATAGGGGCACTTGGGTGGCTCAGTCGGTTAGGTGTCTGACTCTTGGTTTCGGCTCAGGTCATGATCTCACGGTTTGTGCGTTCAAGCCCCACGCTGGGCTCTGCACTTAAATGTGGAGGCTGCTTGGGATTCTCTCTCTCCCTCTCTCTCTGCCCCTCCTCAACTTGTGCTCACTCACAGACTCTCTCTCTCTCAATAAATAAACTTAAAAAAAGAAGACTGATATAGATATAGATATATACTTAAGCTTAAGTATATATATACACAATGGAATATTATTCAGCCATAAAAAGAATGAAATCTTGCCATTTGCAATAACATGAATGGATCTAGAGAGTAAAATTGCTAAGCAAAATAAGTCAGTCACAGAAAGACAAATACCATGATTTCACTCATCTGTGGAATTTAAGGGACAAAACAAATGAACAAAGGAAAAAAGAGACAAACCAAAAAGCATACTCTTAACTACAGAGAACAAACTGGTGGTTAGCAGAGGGAAAGTGGGGGGGGGGGTGATGGGTGAAATATACAAAGGGGACTAAGAGTACACTTAGTGTGGTGAGCACTGAGAAATGTACAGAATTGTTGAATCACTATATTGTACACCTGAAACTAATATAACACTGGAAGTTAATTACAATGGGATTTTTAAAATAAATAAAAATAAATAAATAAATAGATTATAACATTCAAGCCAGAACGAGGTAAAAAAAAGTAAGGTCCAACTCTAATAGGATACAATTTGATAATATTGATTAGAAATAGAAATGCACTCACTCTGTAATTCACTTAGTCACCTTTTCCTGGAACTTTATTCTTGAGATATTCCTGCACACAAACCAAAGAATCAACATATAAGGCAACACATTGCAGCTTGTTTGTAAATGAAGCACTCACAAAAAGGGGCACGTGAAATAGATTATGGTATATTTACACAGAAGAAGCCTATATGGAGAAAGAAATATACTGAGAAAAGCAAATGCAGCACACGTGTAGTGTGCTACATGCGCTGCATTTACTTTGTTACATACACAAGTTGTGTATGTAACACACATATCACATAATATGCATAAAAAGAGATTCTCATTTGCTTGCATTTTCTTTAAGAAACATGACAAACTTGTAAAACTTGATTACCTACAGGGAAAATAAGCTGGGCAGACATGGGAGTAGGAACCAGACTTAACTGATACATACTTTTTTATATCACTTGAAATTTCAAATCATCTGAGTTGTATTTTTACTCAAAACTTAAAAATTAAAAAACATAAAGACAAAAAAAAAAAAAAAGAAAACCTACCGATTAATCTAAGAACCAATAAAGGCCTTGATAAAGAATTTGGAGTTTATTCTAAATGTGCGGGGAAGTTGTAGAGTTTTCAATGAAAGTTTGACGAGATCCAGCATATTGTGACCAGAATGGTCCAGCAGGCACACAGGGAACAAACTGTAGCGGGACAAGAGGGATGCGGAGTGGGGGTGGGGTGGGGCGGGGCAAGAGGGGCGGTCTACCTAAGGGGTCAGGATGAGTTAGACTAGACCAAGGTGCAGTCGGAGAGCAATAGAATATGTTTTGGAAGTGAAATCAACGGCACTTGCTGATAGATGGCCTCTGAAGGGTGGGAAAGTAACAGGTTTGTGCCATGAGCAATGGGGCGCACGACGTTGATACCTGAGCTCAGAAAGGGGTAAATAACTCACAGATGGGGCGGTTCCGAAGGTTCTACGGAGAAAGGCATGTACTAGCTGAGCCATGAAGGACGTTAGGAGGCGAGGAGATGTTAACATGGTGAGAAGTCACTGCGGATGGATAGGAACGGGGCCTGGGACAGGGGGCAGAGGGCAGAGGGCAGAGGGCAGGCGGCAGGCAGAGGGCTCTGCCCTGCAGAGTGGGGTGGGTCTCTCTCGTAAGAGTTGCTTCCATTTTTCTCCACTGCAGCTGAGCTCAGACCCATGGGCATGAAATGACTTGAAACCAAATCCTGTTTCCATGACATACTTCTCCTAATTGCATCCTACACTTCCTGTGACTGTTTCCTTGCAGAAACTAGACTTTCTATCACACACATTGGCGTTCTGAGAATATACTGGAAGGGAAAAATCAATCAGGCAAAATGGGGACGGTCAAGCTGGGTTAAAGATTTGTCTTTTTTACCGTTTGCTCACAATAATTTAATTACCTTCCCTTGGAACTGTAGTGGGATGGCGAAGAACGCTAGATTTCCCTGGAGTTCAGGTTGGTCGCTTTAGCAGATGCTTCTAATTTTAAGGCTAATTGGTAGGCTAAGAAGCTTTTTGTTTTCACCTCTCGTCTCCACTTAAGAAAAAGATTTGATAACTAGATTTCCCCATGGAAAGACTCCTTTGTAGATGTTGTATTTATCTTTAATCAAGAGCAGTGATCCTAGAAGTTTGTGTTTCTAAGAAGATATTTGAAGGTCTGGTTTCCACTTTTGGGGTAGATTGTTATTATCTGGGTTGGGTTTTAATATGAACAATCCAATCTTCTCTCTCTAAGTGTAATTTATCTATTTTGAGAGAGAGGGAGAGAGAGAGAGGAAGGAAGGAAGGAAGGAAGGAAGGAAGGAAGGAAGGAAGGAAGGAAACGAAAGAAAGAAAAGAAAGAAAAGAAAGAAAGAAAGAAAGAAAGAAAGAAAGAAAGAAAGAAAGAAAGAAAGAAAGAAAAGAAAGAGAGAGGGAGAGAGGGAATACCAAGCAGGCTCTGTGTTGTCAGTGTGGAGGCCAATGTGGGGCTGAAACTCACAAACCATGAGACCATAATTTGAGCTGAAATCAAGAGTTGGACGCCTAACCAACTGAGCCACCCAGGCGCCCCCAGTCCTCTCTTTTTCTACTCTTCCCCGTCACCAGACAAAATCCATGCGTTTTTCTCCTTTTAAAATTCAGCATTATGTCAACACTCTTGTTGAGTGCACTGTGTTCTTTGCAGGAACTATGTCATAGGCAGTTTATGAACCAGGATGAGTAACAGACCAGCAAAAGCTGCTCCACCCAAATCACTTATGAAGACTTTCAGCTCTGGATTTTTGATCCGTCAAGTGGAAGGAAGCAAATTGGGTTTTAAAGTTGAGAAATTCTTGCCCATCCTTCTTATACAGATGGTGTGCTGGGGTCTATAAAAGTATCATGTTCTGGGGCTTCTGAGCTGCAAGAAAATATTGAGAACATGTTAATAAAAAAGAAAGCAGAAAATGGCTGAGATGTAAGTGTGTGTGTGTGTGTGTGTGTGTGCATTTGTACTCACACTCCTGACCCTCATTTCTTTTTAAGTCAAGATAGAATCATTTCAGTCATGTGGATCTACCTTGAAAGTTGTTTCTTTTTTTTAATGAAATCTCAGAGACAGTAATTGGAGAAGGTCATTAAAAATCAATTTAAGCTATGACATTCTACAGAAAGAGAGGTGATATCATATGACCTTTTAGTGTGAAATCAAATCTACATAAAGGGCAATGTTCATTCCTCTGAAAAAGTTGAGATAGAAATTTAGACATAAATGCAGCTAACATGCCAAAACTCAAATCTTAGATCATCAATGACATCTATAAAATTTAAACCAGCTACCCGCCCATTTTTAAACACATTGTGTTAGGGAAGAACAATGATATATAGGTTTGGGTTGCTTTGAAACAAATAAGACATCTGCATTTGTCTTGAAAATACTATCTGGTCATATTTCTTCACTTTACAGAATTACAACATTCATGGGTGGAAGAAATCAACACTTCATAAATGATGCTTGATTAGCTAATATTAATTATTCTGTAAGTATTTATGGAGAGGGAAGGAAGATGAGGAGTAACAGGAATTCATTTCTGTCTTAGCTTGGGCTGCTATATTAAATACCATTGACTAGATGGCTTAAACTACATGTCTTTCTCACAGTATGGGAGGCTGCAGGTCCAAGATCAAGGTGCTGGCAGATCTGGTACCTGGTGAAGGCCACTTCCTGTCTTGTAGATGTCTGTCTTCTCATCCTATCATATGAGGGAGAGAGGAAGCAAGTTCTCTCCTTTCTTTTCTTATAAGGGCACTAATCTCATCATGAGAGCTCCACCCTCATGACCTCCCAAAGCCCCATCTCCAAATAGCATCACACTGGAGATTAGGTTTTCAACATATGAATATAAGGAAGGAGACAAATATCTAGTCTATAGTGTTCCACTCTTGGCCCCCAAATTCATGTCCTTCTCACATGCCAAATACATCCATTCCATCCCAATAGGCCCCAAAGTTCTAACTCATTTCAGCATCAACTCTAAAGTCCAAAGTCTCATCTAGATATTATCTAAATCATATATGAGTGTGAATTAAGGTAGGTATGATTCATCCTGAGGCAAAATTCTTCTCCAGTTGTAAACCTGTGCAACCAGACAAGTTATATGCTTCCAGAATACAACAGAGGGACAAGCATGGGTAGACATTCTGAAGGGTAGCAGAATACACCACCCAAAATATGCCTGTAGGAGCTCAGAACATGCCACTCCAAATCATGCCACTTTAGTACATTGATTATTTTAAGTTGTAGGTTTGTGAAAAACAGCCCATGCAGGAAAGGACTTTTTCTGAACTCCCTCTTATCAGGCTGAAGACAGACCTTCTAAAAAGAATTCAAGTGTCATAAACTCTTTCTGGGAATTTTATCAATCAGGGAAGATTGACTCATCATAGGAGAGGAGACCAGAAAATTGACACCACACCCAACTTTGTCACAAACTGTCATACCTCCCATCTATCCTTCTAAGGGTCCATTCATCTTCCATAAAGGCCATTTAGTCTCCTGTAAGAGGCCTATTATCACCCCTCCCCTTTTATTAAGATGGTATTTAATCCTGAATTCTAAAGCCACCTCCTTGAGTTATTCACTTTTTCACTGGATATCTTTCATGTAGAGATGAGGTATACAGGTTAATAAACATGCTTGTTTTCCTCTGGTATATATGTCTTTTATTACAGGGGTTGCAGCTAAGAACTCAGAAAGGTTGAGGAAAAATTTTTCCCCCACCCCCACCCCAGTAATTCCCATTCCAAGCGGGAGAAACAGGAAAGAACGAAGGGGTGACAGGTCTCAAGCAAGTCTAAACCCTAGTAAGAAAATTTCTGAAATCTTAAGGCTTGAGAACAATCCTCTTTGACTTGATGCCCTGCCCTTCAGACCCACTTGAGAAGCAACATCACTCTATGTTCATTAGCCGTGTTGAACTATGAAAAGTGTGAGGTAAATCCAATATTAATCAAATGTTTCCTTTTCAGACTTTTTTCCCCTAAACGTTTTTAAATAACAGGAAAAAATAAGATCTGGTTTTTACAAGAAAAATCAGACAACCTATATGTCTTATTATGGGTCATGGAATCCTTTAAGAATCTGAAAGTGATGACTAGTTGTTGTGTGTTAAGGTCCCAATGAATTAGATCTATTTCTGATTTCTTTATCTGTTTGAGTAAATCTATTTAACTCTTCTTATGCTACTGTCATACTATTCTTATTATAAGATTTTATGCTAAATGTTAACATCTGCTAAGGCCAAATCACTCTCGCGATTCTTTTTCAAAATCTTAATCCAACAGGAAATAAATGAACTTTTTAATAAAATCTTCTGGTAAAACTGAGTAATCATCCGAAGAAAACAAAAACAGCCCCAATCCTGATGCCGTCACAAAAATATGGAATAAAGATCTAAATTTTAAAAATAAATTAATACAAGAATTAGCATATATCTTTAGTTAGAACCCAAGCAAGACAGTAAACCCAGAAGTCAAAAGGAAAAAGACAGAAATATTCAACTCCATAAAATTAAACATTTTATTTTGGGAATATTCATTATAAGCAGAATGAATGAAAAGACCATCATGGATTAGGAAAATATTTGTCATACATGATGTGTGATAGATCACATCACTAATATGGAAATTATTAAGAAAATACAACTTGGTAGAAAAATGGACAAACGAAATGTTAATATACAGAAGGACCTGGGAAAGACTAATAATTTTATGGTAACTTAAAGCTCACTGGCAATGGGGCACCTAGCTGGCTCATTGGTAGAGCACGTAACTCTTGATCTTGAGGTTGTGAATTCAAGCCCCACACTGGGTGTAGAGCTTACTTTAAAAAAGGCAGGTGGGGGCACTTGGGTGGCTCAGTCTGTTGAGGAAATAGCTCTTGATTTTGGCCCAGGTCATGATCTCACGGTTCATGAGTTCAAGCGTCACATCAGGTTCTGCCACAGCAGGCAGAGAGGAGCCTACTTGGGACTCTCTCTTTCTCTCTCTCTCTCTCCCTCTCTGTCCCTCCCCTGCTTGTAATGTCTCTGTCTCTCTCAAAATAAATAAATAAACTTAAAACAAAACAAAACAAACTCACTGGCAATGGGGATAATACGAATTCAAATAATGCGACATGATTTTTCGACTGTCAGATTGGCAAAATTCAAAATATGTAATGCTAGTAACATAATAGTAGATGATATTTATTAAAGTGATTAGTATATCCTGAATACTTTCTGTGGATTTATATCATTTGATATTCATGATGATGCCAAGAAATAGATTTCTCTTAAATTAAGGAAAAAGCTCAGCTAGCAAATGGCAGGTCCAAGATTCAGACCCAGGCAGTCTCATTCCCAGAGCCCAAGCGGTTTCAACATGCCCAGTACTGATGGGAAGGCTGTGGCAGTGTGATTTGCTACAACTGTTAGAGAAAGTAATGTGGTAATAGGTATGAATATTTAAAAACTCATTCCCTTTGACCTGCCATCCCCCAAATAAAACAATCACCATGATCTGGTATGACTGATTCTTTGACTACTCAGTAGAACTCTTGGTAGAACTTACCTGTAAAGCCATCTGAGTTTGGCAGTGGTTTTTGTTGTTGTTGTTGTTTTAATTTCATTCTGTTTTGTTGTAAGTAGATTTTAAACCATTGATTTTCTTAGTGGTTACATGTATTTCCTATTTTCTGCTGCTTCTTGAATGGGTTTTGGCAAATTAGTTTTTCTAGGAAATCATTTATGCCATCTTCTAAGCTGTGCTTTCCCAGTGCCTGATCTACCCCTTTCTTCCTGGTACTGGACCTGAGCAAACCACTGCCAACTGCAAGCTCCAACAATCTCAGCCCCAGGGATGTAATTCTTCCTACATTTATTAATTCAGTGTCCTCTTTTTACCTTTTCAGCCACCTGACACCTGCTTAACCAATTCCTTATGTTAATTTCTGTGTATTGAAATACCCAGTGTGGTTTCTGTTCCCCCCAACAGGGGCCCCAACAGCACATCACTAGGAAGTAAGTGTTCAAATTTATTAAAATGATGTTGTTTATGGTGATTCCTTATTTATTAAAATCTCTGCAGAATCTTTTGTCCTCTTTTCATTCCTAATGCATGTATTTTTCTTAATTTTTATCCATCTCTAGTAATCTTTTATTTATTTATTTATAGTTTATTGTCAAGTTGGTTTCGATATAACACCCAGTGCTCTTCCCCACAAGTGGCCTCCTCCATGACCATCACCTCCCTTCCCCTTTCCCCCTCCCCCTTCAGTTTGTTTTCAGTATTCAAGAGTCTCTCATGATTTGCTTCCCTCCCTCTCCCTAACTCTTTCCCCCTCTTCCCCTTCCCATGGTCCTCTTTTAGGTTTCTCCTGTTAGACCTATGAGTGAAAACATATGGTATCTGTTCTTCTCCACCTTACTTATTTCGCTTAGCATGACACCCTCGAGGTCCATCCACTTTGCTACGAATGGCCAGATATCATTCTTTCTCATTGCCATGTACTATTCCATTGTATATATAAACCACATCTTCTTGATGCATTCAACAGTTGATGGACATTTAGGTTCTTTCCATGATTTGGCTATTGTTGAAAGTACCGCTATGAACATTGGGTACATGTGCCCCTATGCATCAGCCCTTCTGTATCCCTTGGGTAAATCCCCAGCAGTGCTATTGCTGGGTCATAGGGGAGTTCTACTGATAGTTTTTTGGGGAACCTCCACATCTCTAGTAATCTTTTAAAGTAATTACTAGTTTTTGGAACTTTTCTTAAAGTTTCTTTGCTATATTGGATATGCTTCCATTTTTAACATTTTTCCCAATATAAGCATTTTATAGGTATAAATTTCTCCTAAATTACTGCTTTAGCTGGATGTTTAAATTGAGTACTTTCATTCTTTTTCAAATCTACATATTTCCTAATTTCTATTAAGAGCACTACTCTGAGTCATGAATTTTTTAGCAGTTAAAAAATTTCCAAGTGTATTATGTTTTTTAAGTTTGTCTATTTTTTAGAGAGTATGTGCAAGTGAAGGAGGAGCAGAGAGAGAGAGAGAGAGAGAGAGAGAGAGAGAGAGAGAGAGAGAGAGAGGGAGAGAATCCCAAGCAGGCTCTGCACTGTCAGCACAGAACCTGACCTGGGACTCAAACTCACCAACTGTGAGATGGTGACCTGAGCAGAAATTAAGAGTCAGATGCTTAACCAACTGAGCCACACAGGTGCCCCTGTATTGAATATTTTTAAATTATCCTTTTCTTATTGGTTTCTAAACTACTTGGGTTGTGGTTAAAAAAACTTGACCAGTATAATTAAGTTCTGTGATATTTGCTAAGAATTCCATTATGGTCTAATAGTAGTCAATTTTTGTAAATATTCTGTACATACAAAATTCTCAAATTTGGGGGTGCAGGATTCTATGTATATGGCCATTATATCAAACTTAATTGCATTGGTCAAATCTTTCATATCCAGATCTTTGTGATTTATTAATTTCTGAAAGTATTATGTTAAAATCTACTGATGTGACAGGTGTCACTTTGCCTGCTCTACAGCACTAGAATTTAAGGACATACATACAGGGATATTAACAGCAACAGGGTATCTTAGCAAAACCCTAAAAATAATACTTCTAAATGTCAATGACTAGTGAATTGGCTAATTGTATGAAATATTATATAGCCATTAAAAAGCATGAATAAATTGTTCTCTATTAACCTAGAGGGTGGACCATGTTCAGTGAGAAAGGCAAGTTTCAGAGTATGTATATTGTGATCCCATTTTTAGTAAACAAAACAAAAATTCCTCCGTGAACACATTTTGTATGTTTAAGTTAGAAAAAAGGCTCTTGGAGCACCTGGGTGGCTCAGGTGGCTAAGCATCTGCCTCTAAATTTATGCTCAGGTCATGATCTCATGGTTTGTGTGTTTGAGCCCCATGTCAGGCTCTGCACTGACAGTGTGGAATCTGCTTGGGATTCTCTCTCTTCCTCTCTTTCTGCCCCTCCCCTGCTTGTGCTTGCTAACTCTCTCATTCTCTCTCAAATAAGTACATAAATTAATAAATAAACTTTGGGGGGAAAAAAAGAAAAAGGGCTGTTAACATCACTTCCTCCAGAGAGGTGCCTGGGAAAGAGCATTAACAAATAACTTTGTTTTACCACCTACAATGACCATGTTTTAGTTTGGCAATTTAAGGAAAGTCTAGTAAAAAAAAAAAAGTGATGATCAGCACACACAAAACCTGACAGGAAGATATGCTACGTGAAAAAAGCAAGTCACAAATGCTATATGATCTTGTGCATTATAGTGACATGTACATGTTGATATGAACTTAAGGAAATGCCTGGGATTACACATGCTAAATGAGTATTTTTACCTTTAAGTGTGAGGATTATGGGGGCTTTTTCACTGCTACATGTCTGTATTATTTGCATTCACTTTATACATGTATATTAATTGTGTGTGCAAGAAAAAATTTTAGAGGATGCAACTATAAAAAGGCTATGGACCAAACCCCCCCAAAAACAAAACACAAAAAACAAGAAACAAACCACAGCACAACAAAAAGCCCAGACACATCAATGCAAAATTTTACATACAATTTCAGGTAGTTAATAGAATCTCAGAACCTCATCTGTGGATTGCCTAGGTTTCCACTCCCCAGTTTAACGGCAGAAAAATAATTTGATCTGCCAATTTCTCCATTCTCTGAGAAGTGCTGGCTTCAGGACACAATCTTGGTCCTGAAAAGTGGCTGGACTCTCTTCTGCAATGAGGACTTCCATCTCCCTGGAGTGAAATGCTACTTAAGCCCCTCACACTGCTCCTGATGTGTGGGACACCCACCTGTGTGAGGTGTTGGGGAGAGGGAGATAATGGCCTTAATACCATTTGGGTCTGTTTCTAACCACCTAATTTCACTAATTCTCAAAAGGGGAGGAGAAGGTAGGGACATGTGAGAGAAGTTTGTCAACATATATTCAGTATCATAATTTAATCCTCAATAGTAAAAAACCAAGCTGTTGTTTTCATAACATAAATGTCTAGTGGGGGGTATGCTGCATAGAAATTGAGCTTCCAAAAGGTGAAGGAAGTTGCTGGGAAGGTAGGCAGCTTATTCTCCTTAAGCCATACTTAGGAGGTTGAACTTTATTCTGAAAGCAAGTCAGGGAACTACTTAAAGGCTTTAATTGGAAAGTGACATGATTTGAGCCTTTTTTCGTTTCTTTTGGTTGCAAAGTGGATAAAGGATTAGGGGGTAGCAAACCTGGAAGCCCACATACCAGTTAGGCTGTTGTAGTAATTTAGTTTAAGAGATAATGGACCTTGGATTCTGGGTAACAGCAATAGGAGTAGAAATAAGCAGATGGTTTGGACAAAGAGATACTCTAGAGGTTGAATAAACTTGGGACTTATTAACTGGTGGAAAGCCAGAGAGGAGTCAAATTAGATTTCCAGATTTCTGGCTTGGGCAGCTAAAAGCTGGTGGTGGTAGTACCATGTCCATAGAGAATGCTGGAAGCAGCGCTGGGATGTTTCGAGATCCAAATACATGTTATTTCCCACTCCTTGGCTCTAGGAGATGGACAGAAAGGCCAAGAATGGATTCAGGGGCCGACATCCACTTCTGGGTCTCCCACCACATTTTCCCAAGAACAGAGATGTCCACTTCCTCCAGTCTGTCCACTCTTTCCCTCTGCTCTGCTGAGCTAGGGTTTTCTCTTAGCCTTTTCCCTCCCGACTTCTCACCAACACAGTTGGGGCAGATGATAAACTTAGGAGAAAGTCACAAGGAAAAAGTTAGATCATCCTGAGGGGAGAATTGATGATCAAACAAGGCACGCATTAATAAGTTGATATATATCTTTTTTATTATGCACAGATAAAGGACTTAAAACTGTGGTTATCAAAACTATACATCTAAGCATGTTCATAAAATTGCCAACACATTGAACAGAGAAAAGAATACAATAGGGGTGTTCAAACTGGCCACAGGGATTTTAAGGGTACTCTTTTTACCCTGATAGATGAAAAACAGCAACAAAATCAGGCTCACTCAGGAAAAACCAGAAGAGAGAAGCATTGTATTTGGAAACTGATAATAGTCCTTTTTAGAAAAACATCTGTCAGTTTCATGAACAACCCCAGGGATAACACAAACAGGAAAAAGGTCACACACACACAATTCGGCCAACCAAATGTGCTCTGTTACCACACTGGCAGAACAACCATCACTCACACCATGAGGTAGTTACTGTACGAAATGACCAGCATGCATGTGTGCACCCCCCATACACTCACAATCAGGCCCACTACAGAACACACACAGAAAATGGGTTTACAATCTTATCACAGACAAGGAAAAGACCATTTTTGTTTGTTTGTGTAGACAATGCTATAGAAGTAGGTCAGAGAAGACACCTCTGACTTTAGAAACAACAGAGGAACTGCTAGTGAACACCACATGGCGAAAAGCTATCAGGTATCCCACAGACACTCTGCCTTGGGAGCTTGGAGCATTTCAACAATAGCTTTGGCTTGATCAAACAAACAAAACAAAATGGTCTCTGTGAATTTTGTAGCTGGCAGAAGTAACAAAAGACTTTGTAGACAGAAGCGATTAACTGGAATATAACAACAGTTTTAAAGAAACGTAGAACTTGTTATAAACTAGAGCTTGTACTACTTTGTATTGAAACTGTGAAGTATGAAATGATTAGAAATGCTGTAATATGGAGCTGGGGAGAGAACACTTTTTTTTTTAAGAAACATTTTTTAGAAACATTTCTAAGATAATCAATGACATTCACTCTCCAATGAACATGGGATCAGGTTTATTATCAACACGGATTTCTTGATCTGAATAATACTTCTGACAGTAAGACCCAAACAATTAAAGGGTGATTTTTTTCCTTATCTTTCTTTTAAAATCTTCTGGTTTGCATCCATAAATTTGTAAATTATTTTTAAATTATTTATAAAATCATTGGCAATAAAGCATCTCTTTCAAAAATATACATTTAAATATAATCATCACAAAAGGTTTTAACCCTGTCCATCTAAAGAACTGGATCTTTTAATACCTCTTAAGAGCTGATTTTATTTTTAACAGGATGGAAAGGGTTTTTTTAGACAGCAAAGAACTGATCAAAAGAATTCACAGTAACTGAAATTAAACATTTCATATGGAGTAATTTAAATTTATCTAAACACTTAAATATATCTTTATACACACATTTTTGTAGTAAAATATAGCTATATGTGACTTAAAGACTCTAGTCTTCTTTGAAGACATCTTTAAACTTTTTTATACATAGAATATGCTAAAACAATACATTCTGCTGAAGGTTAGGCAAAGCGCATTATTTTCAAACACAGGTAGCATAATCTAGGTCCTCCACTCTGATACTCTTATGTTAAAAAGTTAACTGAAGGAAATAAATTCTCTAATCTCATATCTTAATTTGTATGTGGAAATCTGCAAAATTTTCAATAAACCAATGTAGATAGCCTGGAAATCTTAGCCCTCAAGTAATCTGTTCTGGTTAATATTATCCAGATTGAATATCTATACTTATCAGATCAGAGTATTATTCTATGATTGGGTGATATGTCTATCATATCAGTGACTAATATGACAGATCAGTATCATATCAATGACTGTCAGTAGCTCTACCTACCTGTGGGCTGATGGACACTGCCCTCAAGTCTTGGGTATTATCAATATTTTCTACTTAGGGTTCCATTCAGAGAACTAGGCACTACTTCCTTATTTTAAGGGCTGTGAGATTCATTTATGAATGTTTTGGGGTAGAAGCTAGCCTGTTCTTTCTGTAGGATTAGGAGTCTTTTGGGGGAGAATTCTGGAAGATGAGTATTTCTTTGCAATGAAGCTTTCCTCAGTAGTAAATGAATTGGCATGGCAACTTTCCTTGGCCTTCTTTTTCAACACAATCAGTTGAGCTTATTTTAGCTGCAAAGTGGCATCATATTATTCCATTTTGATGAAACCCATCTCAAATCTTTTTTTGAGGTTGGAATATATTTAAGGCAAGAGAACTAAAGCAGTCCACATGCGTGCCCTTTCCCAGATCTCAGCACTTTCTTGGCAGAATCGGTGACACTGTTCAGATAACCAACCGGAAACCAACAGGATCTGCTGTGCGTCTGCACGAACAAGAGCTTCATTTTTCACAAAAGGGTCTATTAAAAAGGTTGACATGTTTTGCGTGGAAACACTAATTCTCCCAAATACACTTCAGTTGCAACTCTGAAGGCACAGGGTATTTTAAGAAGGGGAATGAATTTTCTTTTTCAATGGAGAAAACAAATGTGCCAGATGACAGTCTATACCTGTACTTGCATATATATTACTGTGCAAATTCCTTTCCAACTTTAAAACTAAATTTGCCCCAATTTATAATTTTTTCAGAACACAGTGTCATAAATGGGCACAAATCTGCAGTCCCAGATTTTGGCCATTTTCAATTTCTATACACTTATGAAGAAATACAAAATTTGCATTAAGACACTTTTGCAGTTGGTGTGTGAGCGTGGGACAGGCGGGGGGGGGGGGGGGTTGGGGAGCAGATAAGGTGACCAGCATTGGTTTTGGCCCAGGGCACGAGAAAGGAATGTTGCTGTGATGTGTGTCAGGCCACAGTCCCTGAGGGCGGCACCCATCAAGTGGACAACATCAGCTCCCAGAGGGTGTGACAGCAAAGTGAGAAGTGTGCGTCCAGAAGGTGCAAATTAGACACGGAGGAACACACTGAGAAAATCTTGAAGCATTTCTTTCGTTAAACACCTCGGTTCAGTTATATAAGACTCTTTGGCCATTGCTCCTCACTGGTCCTACTGTCTGGTTATTATCCTCTTATCAACTCCTTGAGTCGGGGTAAATCTCAGGGCCCCAAATGATGGGCAGTCTTACCTGGACAAAGCAGCATTTTGAAAACTGGCATGTGTTTCACATTGAAAACCCCCAAGCCCCTGCGGGGCTGGTGGAGAAGGCCACCACCTTGGCTTTCTCACAGGAGTTCTAGTGTGTTACAGAGGCCCAGGGGTCACACCTGTATCGGCCCTGGGCGAGGGAGGAATACGACAGGTGGCCTGTATATCGGAATTCGCTCTCTCTTTGTACGGGCACCGCGGTGAGGCGGTCGAGCGCGGGCCCGCGGTGCGGCCGCCGGTCCCTTCGGGGCGCAGGCGGGGAGCTAGGCGGCGCTGCTGCTGGAGCAGGGCGTGCTCTGTGTGCTGCCGATGCTGTGCGCCGCGCTGCTGTTCTCCGAGGCCGGCGCCGAGGTGGGCACCTGCTGTCTTCCCGCCGTCTGCCCTGCGGGGAGTGAAGAAAAGGGAGCGAGAGACATGCGTGTTACATGTGCGCATCCCTGACAAGGCCGGTTATCGCCCCCTTTGCCGTCTTATGTGATGTTTCTCTCCGCCGTGGGCGGAAGCAGGTAGACCAGACCTTCCACACAAAGTGGCTGTTTGTTGGTGTTCTGTTTTGTTTTGCTTGGTGGAAAGAGAACTGTTTACAAGCTGACTGCTAGTGTTAGTGGCTAAGACACTGCCAGATGACAATAAATCCTCAGGATTTCAGTGCCGAGGACCTTTGCGGAAACTGCCACCATCGGTACCATGGTATCCAACTGACCAGACCCTGTGTTCAGGACATACAGCCTATCTCTTCTCATAAAGATACGGTCGGGTTTGGAGGATGAGACCTTTATTTATTTTTTTTATTAAGAAAAATTTTTTAATGTGTATTTATTTTTGAGAGCCAGAGAGAGCACGAGCAGGAGAAGGGCAGAGAGCGAGGGAGACACAGAACCCGAAGCAGGCTCCAGGCTCTGAGCTGTCAGCACAAAGCCCAACGTGGGGCTCCAACCTACAAACTGTGAGATGATGACCTGAGCTGAAGTCGGCTTAACTGACTGAGCCACCCAGGCACCCCAAGAGGGTGAGACCTTTAAACTGTAGTGAGAGAAGCCTGGCAGTTAGGGGGCCTTCTTCTGAATATACTGGTTCAAAAGGGTGGTGGTGAGCCTAGATTTTGCCTGAGCTACAGCAGAGCAAGTGCTGTGTGTCCCATGAACACGACTCAGCTGAGACATGGAGGCAGGACAAGCCTGCCCTCAGGAAAGCCTTTTGGGGAAGGAGTTTAGCTGTCCGCACACGGGGAACTGTGGTTGCCAGAGAGCAAGTTCCTCCATCCTGCAACTCGATGGGGGTGTAGCGAGAATATCTCCTAACACATTACGCATCCCACTTTTCATTATACATCCCACTGAATTTTAGCTAAGCCCATTCCTTGTGCCAAATGTGCAGTGCTCTGGAGGAAGAAACCCTGGGTCACACACACACATGGTTTGCATTTAGCCCCGAAAACGGCCCTAGAGCAAAGTCTTTTCTTCAGCAAAACTGGTCTCAGGGCAGCCCTCAAAAAATGGCTCTGTGTAGGGGAAAAGCGATCAATACTCTCCAATGAAAAACACTGCATTTTCTCTGAAAAGTCAGAGCACAAACTTAATAAACTTCTAGTCAGCAGTCGCCCCCTTCTAATGTGGGAAGCCCCAGAGGGCCAGGTCTGTTTATGAATGAGCCTGCTCTTTCCTGTCTTGCTGAAATACACAGCTCTCAGCCAGAGAGATAAGCAACCCTCCGGCCGCTTCATTAAAACAAAACGCACAGAGCAAAGGCTCGACCCTTCAAGGACAGGATCTCGGCCCATTACTTCCATTCCCTTTCTGGGGCCCCTCAAAGGACTCTGCCAAAAAAGCAGCTCTGCAAAATGTAGAACTGGCTCATGCCTTCGCGTCTGGTTACAGCTTTCCCTGTCACCCATTTTACAAACCACACAACTACAGCACACATTTTTGCATCAACCTCAGGGCATTTATATGCTTGCTGCATTATTTGGCCTGTGCTGTATTTCCTCTGATTATCTTTTCTTCTGGGACTGTGGGATAGAGAGGGGATGGGGGGGGGTTCAATATTCCTCAGAGGCAGAGAAACTGTATTTTCACTCTTCTTGATTTTTTTAGGCAATCTATATTTTGGACCCTCCCTAGCATTACCCTCTACCCTTCATGTATGTATGTAATTAAAGATGGGGAGGTCTGCCTCCATGACAGTGACTTTCTGCCAGAAATTCACTTTCCCCAGAGTGGGAGCTTATTTCTAGAAGGAAATCAAATCTCTTAGCTATTCGGATGTCAAAAAATAAAACAAAATGAAAACCCCAGAACAAAAAAAAACCCCCAAAAGCCTCCAGAGACCTGAACAACTTGTGATATACTTTAAAAACTTCAGCTCCTTAAACCCACATGTTGATCCACACCCAGCTGCATCATTATGTTAACAATTAGAAGGACAAATGGGGCCGTGCATGAAGCACATTTTTACAACACTTTTCCCCATTTAAATAGAAGCTACATCAGAAAAGCAGGAGGAATCAACACTCCACCTTCCCTTTTTGGCTCCCTTGGACTTCATTTGTTCAGTCTGATAGCAGCTAAAGCAAGGTGGCCTGGCCTCATTTATTGACAGTGTCTCATCCAGAATTGGACATGGGCTTGATTATTCAGAGTCAGGAAAAGTGCCAGTACTACTCCCTGCCCAGGAAGTATGAATACTTGCTTTCTGGTGTCTATTTGCCAAATGTAATTTGTTGCCATGCCAGTTTATTTTAATCAGCACCCATTAAAAAGGTCTTTCAACTTCTGGTTGTGGAAACTCTTGTGCTAATGCAAAACACAGTCTAAAATGAAAACTCAAGCAAAGCAAAACAAAGAAGCCCCCTCTACTCAGGATTGCAGGATGCATTTCACTATGGGGGACAAGCCAACTTAATCTTATAATCTACTGACTTCGAAGTAGCTACACTTTTGGTGAACACTGCAAAACGTACAGAGTTGTGGAATCACTATGCTGGATACCTGACCTAATGTGATACTGTGTGTTGGCTTTATTTCAGGAAAAAAAAATTAGAAAAAAAAAAAGCCAATCTATTGACTTTGAGCCAATAATAATGTGCCAAGTCAAGGAGAATCTGCTCAGAAATACTGAAAATACCGTTTTTAGAAATATGAAAAATACCTTCTTCTACCATGGTGGCTATTTTCACATGTATGAGATTTCTTTTTTAAATACATTTAAAATGTTTATTTATTTTTGAGAGACAGAGAGAGACAGAGCATGAGTAGGGGAAGGGCAAAAAGAGGGAGACACAGAATCTGAAGCAGGTTCCAGGCTCTGAGTTGTCAGCACAGAGTCCGACGTGGGGCTCGAACTCACAAACTGCGAGATCATGACCTGAGCTGAAGTCGGATGTTTCACCGACTGAACCACCCAGGCACCCCATGAGATTTCTCAATATAGCCAAGTTGTTAAAAGCTTTTACCCTCTGACAAATTACAACAAGGATTTTCTGTTGTCAGATGGAAGTGCTGCGACAGAAACAGTCACCCTGAGGGGCGCCTGGGTGGCTCAGTCGTTCAAGTGGCTGACTTCGGTTCAGGTCATGATCTCGCAGTTCATGAGTGTGAGCCCCGCATTGGGTTCTGGGCTGACAGCTCAGAGCCTGAGCCTGCTTTGGATTCTGTCTCCCTCTCTCTCTGCCCTCCCCTGCTCATGCTCTGTCTCTCTGTCTCTCAAAAATAAATGAATGTTAAAAAAAAATTAAAAAATAAAAGAAACAGTTACCCTGAGAAACAAAGTTTCATGTGCAGATGCTTCTGCTTAAAAAGCCAATGGAGTTCCCCGGGTTTTCTGAGATGGGCCCTTTGGTTTTTTGCTGTCTATCATAGTGACCTCTGATTTCTTGGAGAACTGACTCTAACACATCCCTTGGGTGACAAATACAACCACCCTTCTTCCGGAGAAGATGGGCAGGGAGGGCCTCAGAGCTGAGCAGAACAGGCCCACTTAGCAAATGTCAGAAGCTGAAGGAAGGATCCTTGCTCATGAACATCATAGTTGGCCATCAAGAGAAATGTGTTTAGTCCTCACGCTTTGCTTCTAAAATTTCAAACCCTGCTGAGGAAGAGAGATGTGGGGAGGAAGGATGGTAAAGGAGGAGGCTTTTGGAGGAGGGTGTGTTAGAACTAATTCCACCCAGTTCACATATTCGCCTGTGGCTGAGCCAAGATACTGCCAGAGATGCTTTCGGAAACAGAAAAATATATTTCTTAAGGGGTAATCTGTTTTAGTTCTTTTGCTTGGCAGGAGTTGTCCTGATCTGAGTTCCTGCCACCTCTTTGGCAGTCTACTTTACAACTGGATCTTTATCTCTGCGTCTTTCAGCATGGCATCCTGGGGGAGAAACTTCATCTCTCAGAAAGATGTGAATAACATGGAGAGGTTCGATGGGGAAACAACAACAACAACAGAAGAATTTTAAAGAAAGGTGAGAGGAATCTCAATTATTTAGCCCAGAGGAGAATGTTTGCAAATATCACCCAAAGAGGATTATTTTAAAGAAGAGCAGACAGCTGTTCTTTATCTCTCTTGAGGGCAGAACATGAGGAAATGAGTTTAAATGGTAGCACTAAGGATTTAGGTCACATAGAAAAGAACTTGCTGATTATGGGGATTGGTTAGTTATAAGGGGAATTTATGGAATCTCTTTCTTGGAAGATACTTAAGCATTGGATTTAAAACCATATGCCTGGGGGTGGCTTAGATTTAATATGACTTGATGCTGGAAAGAAAAAGATACTGTCTGCAAGGCCTATGTGTTGGTTGCATGGACCAGTCGATGTTTCAATCTCCTGATATCCTAATTGTAATTATTTTACAAGCTTGCTCCCATAAGGATGGTGAATTGGACTACCTTTAGTTTATACAAATGTTCATTCATTATTTATCATTTCCAAAAATGGTCCCTCCCAACTCTTTGAGCTAAAAGATTTTCCTTCTGCAGGGGAAACTCATCAGGAGGGGTACATCTGATGTTGTTATAATTTATGAGGGAGGGGGGAGATGTTCCAAGGCAGGAATTAAAATCTTTCAGAGTGTCTTGCCTATCATTTTCTTTCTATATTCCTGCAGTACGGCCAACCTATTTGCACCTGCATTTTGGTTTTCTGTGGCTATTTCACTTTAACTTAACCTGAGCACATGGTGCTGAGAGTGGATCCTGCCCTTTACAGTCGCACCAGGGCTTCCATCTGCTCCAGCTGCGTCTTCCTGATCCCTGGGACTCAGCCTCTTGCCCCCTCCCTTAGTCATATATGTCTTCCTGCTGCTTCTCTTTCCACCTGGACTAAACTTGGGAGCAAGAAGAAACTTCAGACTTCTGGAAACATTTGAAGCCCCCAGAGATGCTCCTAATTAAAAGCTCTTACCTGACTCAGGAAAACCTAAGGATGTGCTTGACTTTCACTTTAAGAACACATGGTATGTCCAACTGAGGACTGCTGCACAGAAGCCTGAGGGATTGGGACAGGCACACCTACTTTGAGAGCTCAGCATTTTATACTGCTCTGTGGAATGCAGCATTCCTTCCACTCTTAGATTTTTGTTCTGCCTATACATCTGAGAAACCTTCAGTATCTTAGAGTTTTGTAGGACTCGGGAGTTCAGAAGACTTTTCACATGCATTCTTGCTTAAATGTTCTCACCGCCAATGAGCCTGGGCAGAAGGGATCATGTCTATGTTTACTAAAGGGAAACCTGGTTCATACACTGGGCTCAGGTAACAAGACTAGCCATTGAACAAACTAGAGCTTCAAGTCCCGGGGCTGTATAGACACACGTGGGGGGTGGCCTCTCCCCAGCACTCCTGCCCTCTTCCATCTTCCTCTCTTCTTACTCTTACTATCATCAGACTGTGAGTACATTCTGCTCAGTGGCCACAAAGGCAAGTTAAATAAAGTAAAGATAAATGGTGACAACCTCTAACCCACCCTCTTGCACAGTTTTTAAAATTTTTTATGTTTATTTATTTTTAAGAGACAGAGACAGAGCATGAGAGGGGGAGGGGCAGAGAGAGAGAAGGAGACACAGAATCCGAAGCAGGCTCCAGGCTCTGAGCTATTGGCACAGAGCGTGATGCAGGGCTCGAACCAATGAACCATGAGATCATGAGCTGAGCTGAAGTAGGATGCTTAACCGACTGAGCCACCCAAGTGCCCCTTCTTGCACAGTTTTTTCTGCAAAAGAAAGGTCTTTTAGCTTGGAGAATGGGGAGGCTCAATTTTGGAAACAATAAATAGTAACTGAGAAGTCTCTAAACTAAACTAAACATAGTCTAGTTCACTCTTCTTACAGGAGTGAGCTAGCGAAATAATTCCAATTAGGCTATCAAGAGACTGAGACGTTGACTGGTACATAATTGCAACCTACACAGAGGCCTAGAGGAAAATATCACCAAAATGACATTTTAGTGATTTTATTTTTAAGGTTCATTTATTTATTTTGAGAGAGAGAGAGAGAGAAAGAGAGAGTGGGAGAGGGGCACAGAGAGAGGGAGAGAGAGAGTCCCAAACAGGTTCCATGTACAGTCAGCACAGAGACTGATATGGGGCTCGAACCTACAAGACCATTAGATCATGACCTGAACTGAGATCAAGAGTTGGTCACTTAACTGACTGAGCCACCCAGGTGCCCTGACACTTTACAGATTTTTAAAAGGCATCAGCCTACAAGAAAAAAAAAAAAAAAAAAAAAAAAAAAAAAAGCAGGAGTGATGAAAGCAGCGATGATATATTAGAAGCTGGTGAAGAAATGGGTGAGTAGTAAGTGAACTAGCAGATTTAAGCCAGAACCTTAGAGCCTGAACCTAAGCCAACAGTAAGAACAGATGAGCAAGAACCAAGTTATAGCACAGAACCCTCAAAACCTCAGGAAATGGTGGCATCAGGTACTCCCAAAGACAGGGCAAACTTGAGGCTGAAAGCACTAGGGTTGACTGACTGCTCTATAAGCAGCAGTGAGATTTTTCTAAATTCCCTTCTTTATCCTCTGGGGTGGGATCCTGCCCTTCCTCATCCAGGAGGAAGACAGGAAGTTTACTCTCTAGAAGATGAATCTGAGTGTTCCAGGAATGACCAACACTAGGACAGCTGAGAGCAGAGAACCCAATTGAAAAGAAGAAGATTAAATGAATGCCCTGTATGTTGAATGTTGGGGTGCCCAGAATGCTGAAAGCCAGACCTACATTCTACAGGAAGAAAACAGGAAAACCTGTTTTATATAAAACCTGATGAGCTCAAGAGAAAAGATACAAAAATGAATAATTAGGAGTTATTCAATAAAAGGCAGCCAGATCACCCTAAGGGAACTTCACAATCAGTATATCCCATCCACATGCTCAGAACTTACTCATTCTTAAATAATCCTATATTAATATTCTCAGAGGGATAAGATATTACACCCATAAGAATAGGATATATATTTTTAATTCATAGGAAAAATGTCTTCAAATTAAAATATTTGAATGCAGTATTTGAGAATTCAGTAGGAAACTAAAAGACAAAGATGATGAAATCTCTTTGAAAATAAAGGAAAAAAGTAGAAAACAGAAAAGAAAGGAAAATTAGGGGAACATTCAAGAGGTTTATCTTTACAATGATTTCTAGAATGAGAGAACAGAGAAAAAATGAGAAAAAACAAATGATTCCAAAAATCTCAGTGCTGGAGGACATGAATTTCTTAGACTGAAAGAGCTCAATTAACACCCAGCATAATGTATGAAATCCACCTAAATCAAGGACTTCTATTGTAAAATTTCTTCCAGAAGAACAAAACAAAGCAAAACAAACAAATAGGCCGGGAATCTGAATGGCTCTGAGTTTCCCAAAAGTAATCTTCAGAGCCAAAGTTCAATGAGGAGTGCTTCTAAAATTCTAAAGAAAAATTATTTATGACCTAAAATTCTATACCTTGCCAAACTACCCACCAAGTGTTTGTATAAACTGAGGATATTTTCAGATATGCAAGGTGTGACAAACATTTACTTCTTATGTACC
Organism: Cryptoprocta ferox; assembly: GCA_028646485.1. Taxonomy (NCBI): domain Eukaryota; kingdom Metazoa; phylum Chordata; class Mammalia; order Carnivora; family Eupleridae; genus Cryptoprocta; species Cryptoprocta ferox. Next base: position 27,680,408 of record CM053570.1, on the reverse strand, counting down.
TTTTTGACAAAGGAGGAGGAAAACATGGAATGCATGACACAGGCCATTCAAAACTCTAAGGTGCAGGAAATTCCCAGAACAGTAGGGAAAGAATATAAGAAGACAGCAGTGTCCAAACATAGAGCGCAACCAGTTCAGACAGGAACAGGTAAAAAGGCTCCAGGAAAGATTTAGTGAAGAAAATTAATCAGTGGAATACTGTTGTCTGAATGCATTCAGAAGAGACTGAGACAACTGGCAGAAAGTCAACAGATGAATTAGTGAGAAGTGTACAGAAAACTAAGCTGGGTGCCTGGATGGCTCAGTAAACTGAACATCTGACTCTTGGTTTGGGCTCAGGTCATGATCCCAGGATCATGGGTTGGAGACCTGCGTCAGGCTCTGTGCTGAGTGTCTAGCCTCTGTGCAGAGTGTCTAGCCTGCCTGGGATTCTCTCTCTTTCTCTGCCCCTCCCCCACTCATGTGAGCACTCTTGCTCTCTCTAGGGGTTAAAAAAACTAAGCTACTGTGGGGGGAGAAGGGGAGAGATAATCATTAATTGTAGGGAAAATTAAAAGTCATTCAGGAGAAACAATAATATACTACACAGCTAAATTGTGATTAGCATTTAGGTAGTTATAATGTAAACAGTAAATACTGATCTACCCAAAATTTCACTACAATTTTGTTAAGAGGATGGTGGGGTTAGGGGGACAATCAGGGGTGTGAATGTATAATTGGGACACAGTGATGACAAAGAACTGAATTATCATTTTCCATTGTAGAAGGTTGACAGAAAAAGCCTAAAGCTGTTAAGTCAAGAAGTAGCAATACTATACTTCTATTATTTCAACATATAGATTAATGTCCAAAACACTCATCTAAGAGTTGGGAATGGTGCTCTGAGGAGCAAGAAAAGGGAGTGGGGCAGTAGGGGGTTCACGTTCTTCCAACAATTCTTGTCGAACTATTTCAGTCTTTAAACTATGAGCACATGCTACTGTGATAGGGCTACAAAGTTTAACTAAAAAATAAATACTTTTGCTCCTCACATCAAAAAAATGACAGATACAATTCTGCATATGATTGTTGGGACCTTAAAGGACTACAGATTTGGGACTCCTGCACTAGCCAGGCTCGCAGGAGCATGAAGATTCTACGGTTCCTTTCCAGCACCATTTCTATTCTGACTGTTGCTCCTTTTGGTGGCATTGTAGTAGACAATGTAAGTTTTAGGAATGGAGTTTTCCAGAGTTAATATAGCCTTCAGGAGGTATTGCTTATGGCACCCAAAGCTGTGATATGATAGAGGATGGATCCAGCTTTTTTAGACTAACACACGTTCCAGGTATGTAAGAATATATCCACAATTCAAACATGAGACTTCATTTTGTGTTCTGTGCTCAGATGGAATGAAAAGCATAATCAAAGGGAATGTGTCTAAATTAGGGATTGTTTTTGACATAGAGGCAGACGCTGCTTGAACCCCCAAATATACCATACATGGACGTTGAATGCATTGAGTCTGTGTCTGTATACACACCTCTCTCCATTGACTACTGCATTAGAATCTCCTTTCGTCGAACCTTGCCGCGAGCTGATCCAGGTAGGAAACTGAAGGAGTTCTGGACAGGATAGTACGACTGGGTTCTGAAGTGGGCCTTTTTCACACTTATATGATGTTGGTTTTCCTTATGAAAAGTCTTTAAAATGAACCAGAGGCTACAGCTTCTAATAAAAAGTCATTCTGAAGCTGCATCATATGTGATGCTAGCAGAGTTAGAGCCCAAATGACAGTGTCTATAAACCTTTTAACTTCCAAATCAGTGTAATTTATATTGCTCTAGAAACCATAACAGGAAGGGTTTTTGGTTCTGTTTTTCTTTAATCTACTTCCAAACCTATTTCTATTTTAACAAAATGTAAAAACCCCTCCTCTTCAGTCTCTGGTTTGTGGGAGAAGGGACAAACCTTGGAATTTCATGAGCAGAGCAGTTAATGCCATAAAACCAAGCTTTGCTTTTTATCAGGTTTGTGACCGTGGCTGTGCACAAGAGTCTGGGATTATTGGAGTGAGTTTAGTGGGTATGTGCCAATAGTGAGTGCCGTGTGGTAGCCTGATACTGCTTAGCCCCTGCTGCCAGGCCCTACCTGGCCTGAGATGAACTTCCAGGGTTTGGGGGTATAGCTCTATGGCCAAGGCCAGTCCTGGCTCAGCAGGCACACGTTAAGCATAGGTGGATAACCAGCCCATATAAAATCCTCTGGGCTACAGAGTCTTTTTGGCATAGTTCCAAGTTCATTCCCAACATATAGCATAAGCTGCCAATGGCCCTAGAACCTCACAGCCAGGTAGGAGATTGGGAAAGATTCCAAGGAACTGCTAGTGCGAGATCTGAACGTATCAGTACGCCTCTGACAAATTACTTACTCTAAAATGCTACTCTGCTAAAAGCCGTCCCTTCTGGTGACTGTATGAACTGTTCATGAGGAAGAAGATGCCTATAAACTGATTCCCAGAGGTCTGCACAGCCTCAGAATCATTACATCTAGGATTAAGAGTCTCATTTTTCTCTCTCACATGAAAAGTACCTCACTCAAACATGAACGATTAGGAACAATGATTTGAGGACTCAAAGCCCCACTATCACACCTCCTAAGCTTTTGCTTTGGATTGTGTGACTTCCCATGTTAGGACAAACGGATCCGGTCTCCTTCGGCCATAATCTAAAATATCTCAGCAGGGGATGGAGCGTTTGAAGCAAAAATTCTGGTTAGGGATAAGAGATGACATCTCAAAATGCCCTTCCGTGCCTCGCTTCCCTTTAAAGCAGCCATCTTTTCAGCTTGTCTGGTTGAACGGCTCATAGTAAGGCCAAAGATCATGACACTCATTTGTTCAATGGAAAATTAGTGAAATTCTAACTAGAAAGGCTGAACCTGCCACTGGCCTGGGGCTGATCAATCAAGCAAAATTTACCTGGATTCACAGTATAAACTGCAAGTATCCAAGGACACATAAGCCTAAGTAGCTCACGAGACATACCCCAAAATGCATGTCTTTCTTTCCTACATCTATCTGCAAGGAAACTAAGAAGGAAGCAACAGAAGGGCAGTCCATTTGTTCCTCCCCCATCGCACTAGCCTCCCCTCTTGCCAGGCCTGCATTCTGCACTGGGATCAGAACAGGTTCTCTGTTCAGGCCAGAATGTTTCAACCTTGGGATTGAGCGGAAGGGGCAAAAAGGGGGGCATATCAGAATTTGAGGGAATGAGGAACACAGCTTGAAAACAAAGTGCCTTGTTTCACCATTTTTGTTTGCAAATCATGAAAATATATTTTAAAAATTTAAATAATTTTATAGAAGAAAGATATGAGAATTTTATGCTTATCAAGGAGGACATGGCATGGGTTTTAAAAGGGTCAAGAAATTCTGGTGTAAGCCACTGAGACTAGGGACTCTGGTGGGCAGCGTGCAACATCTTGGCAGATAGGATAATAAAATCTTCGCTTCCTTTTTCACTTCCTGCCCATTCATATGTCTGCACTGAAGTCTTTAGCTTTGAGGGAAGGGTTTGTATTTCTAGTTTGTCTACATTAATTTTCCTTAATTCAACCCTAACCACAAAATAGCTTTATTAGTAGCTAAACTTGACCAACATCTCGATTGCAATTAACAGAGTTTGAACATTCCTTTTCTTTCTTTTTTAAATATTTATTTTTGAGAGAGGGAGAGAAAGAGAGAGAGAGAGAGCAAGGCTAGCAGTGAACGGGCAGAGAGAGAGACAGAGACACAGAATCTGAAGTAGGCTCCAGGCTCCGAACCACCAGCACAGAGCCCAATGTGCGGCTCGAACTCATGAGCTGTGAGATTATGACCTGAGCTAAAGTCGGACACCCAACTGACTGAGCCACCCAGGTGCCCCTGAACATTCCTTTTCTGATGGTGCTTCAAGTAAATTGTATTTCTGCAAAACCCCATTTATGCCAAATACGTACATGTGCAAACGGTGGGGATGAACTTTCTGTCATTCCATCCATTCATCCATGCAATGAAACCATTAAAGACTGGCTGTGTGGCAGATACACAGCAACTACTATCTAACAGTCACACTCACCTGTGTGAGAATAGATGTACCACAAGGCCCCCGTGAGGAGTGCTCCGATTACAAATGCTGCAAATGCGATGCCCATCACGGTGAGGGTGTCCAGACCATGGAAGATCTCTACAAGGAAGGGAAACCAAGGCATGCTTTCAGTGAGTCTGCATCATACGTAACAATTTTGTATCTGTGCCACAAGCACTGTCGGAAAGGCTGAGCCCTGACTAAAAAACAAGGATGAAATGAGGATTCCAAGAAAATACAGTGTATTTAAATTTGCGTTTTCCCCCCAAAGAAAAATGAAATGATCAGATTTCCAAGATATCCTCCTCAGTTTGCAGCCTCTGTGTGAAGATGCTTTGGAAAAGGAACTTCCATGATCGAAATGTGACCCACAGCTTCTTATTCATCAAACACTTCGAGCAAGGAGACAAGAAAACACACTTCAAATACTCTAAAAACATGTTTTCGTGAACGTTTACAAGTATGAGAGATGACCGGAAGAAAGAGAGTGCCAAGGAGGAAACATGAGGTAAGGATCAACTCTTCCTATAGATTCTAACATTTCAGTGGTCTCAGATCAAACCCTCCACCTTAACAATTATGTACTGTATCATTTAAAACAACCTACTCTTTAACACGTTTCCAACCGTGATCTTTCTATGAGGGGGACGGAAACACGTCTTGGTGTGGAGAGATGTCAGTTTTATGGTCAGCAAAACATATAAATAGAACCAATTGTTCCTCCACTTGGCAAAAATGTTTATACTTGAAATTAATTCCAGGCCACAGAAATAGAACATTTCCTGAGAACCACCTTCTTTGAATCACTTATACAAAGTTAAAATCACTTTCTAAGAGAGAAGGGTTTTCAGTGAAATAAAATTTCCAAGGTGTCTGTTTTTTAATATAAATTTAAGGTGTAGGGTCTCCCCAGTATTTCAATACCATTTCTGTGTTCCACCCGAGTCAGAAGCGACTCCAGCTGATGTCCATATGAATTAAATCACTTTGGCTTTCATCTCACTTCAGTGTAAAAGATCTAATTGTAGACAAATGTGACTCCCTGAGCAGCCCCAGAACTAACTCGTAAGGGCTCAGGAAAAGTAGGTCATGCTGGCAACGATTCTGGAAATTTGGAATTCCCAACCTGGTGGCTACGCTTCTAGGCATGTGCCCTTTGGTGTGTTAACTTACGAAAAATGGGGATTGTACTACTTCACCTGCTAAAGGCAGGGAGTGAAGAAAAGGAGTTTGTAAAAGGTCTGGGGATCCTGAGGAAGGAGTAAGAAGTGGGAAGAACTCTGGAGGTTAAGACGAACCAAGCCATCAACACAATTTAGTCTAGACTGAGGGTATTAAAAGATGATTTGCCTTTTTATGCTTACAGATGCAAAAATGAGGCATGAATGAAAGTTTTTAGTAAAACTCCTTCGAAATTCTAAAAATGGAGATGTCATTTATGAAAATCAGACTGGGTAACTATGAGAGAAATGCGTCCATATGTGTCTCTTTGTGGGTTCATGATAATGTTCCATAATATTGTTCAAGTAAGATCCTTAATTAGAACAGTTTAGTGCTTTGTATAAAGGAAGTCACTAGACCTTCAAGTGTAATGTGATGGGGTCAGCCATAGAGACTGACCCAGACAGTCGTAGGGGAGGGAAAAAAAAAAAAAAAGCACATATTCCTCACAAGGCAGCATCATCTAGAAGAGCTTCTGAGGGTACAGCCAGGAAGCCCAGGCTCTAGTCCTGCCTGACTGCCGATTATAACCACGGGCAAGTCACCTAAATGTCTTTTGGTCAGAGTTTTCGTCTATAGCAAGTGATAAAATTAGCCCAGACGATTTCCAAGGTATCATGTTGTAGCAATTGGCCTCTCTTTTTTTCATGCAAGTCTCCCCACATCCCCTACAACCAACCCCACCTTGGACTAGAGATTGTCTAGAAGACACAGCAACTAGTTCCCTTAGCACTAGTTCCCTTAGCACTACTTCTCTGAGCAGGTAATACTATAGATGACAGGTAAGCAAACCACTCCCATCCCTGTAAGTTAATGCTTTTAGATCACAGCTGATAGAAGTACGCAAATAATGAACTCTTCTCTCTAAAACTAAGTAAGGCCACACATGCCAATGAATAAATTAATATTAAAATATTAATATTTAATATTTAAAATATTAAAATTAATATTTAAAGAGGCAGACAGGGAAAAAAACCCAGAAGGATGAAGGAAGGACAGAGGAAAGGAAAAAGAAAGTACAAGATTATGAAAAAATGGGGGAGAAGGGGAATGGGAGCAGAAGTCTCCTTATCAAAACTGAAAATTTGCCAAATGCTCCTTAACCAACTGATTCTTATAAAAATCCCAAGAGGCTTTATTTCAAAATAGATGCATAAAGGGGAGCTTGGGTGGCTCAGCTAGTTAAGCCTCCAACTTCAACTCAGGTCATGATCTCACAGTTTGTGAGTTCAAGCCTCACATCAGGCTCTCGGCCGACAGCTCAATCCCTGGAGCCTGCGGCAGATTCAGTGTCTCTCTTTCACTCTGCCACTCTCCCATTCGTGCTCTCTCTCAAAAATAAACATTAAAAAAGAAAATTTAAAAAAACAAGAAACAAAATAAATGCATAAAGACTTACGTGGAGGAACTGGATTCGGTTCCTTAATGCTTAGACTGGTTTCTGGAAAAAAAGGAAAGAAAAGAAAAGAAAGAAAAAATACATAAAACATGATGTATTCCACAGAGAAACCAAGTTTTGAGCAAAAGGTCATCAAAATCTGAGCAGAAACTGACACTTTCCTATTTTTTAATAAATACTCCATGAAACCTTTGTTCAATTATCCTCTTTAGATGTCAAAACTGTAACATGGGTTACTCAGAAATTTTAAGCACTGCACTTTGTTAACCATCAATTATATAGGTTCTACAAATTGAAGAAAACCTGAAGGCCAACTTAAGGAATTTGAGTCTGACCATGTGTGTGTGTGTGTGTGTGTGTGTGTGTGTGTGTGTGTGTACACCTTTATATTTATTAACAAGAGGATTTGATACCTTCAAAAACCCTATTTCTCCAGTGTATTCATGATGTTCTTCTACTTTCAAAAAAATTCTTTAATGTACACAAATTTTGTAAAACTGTCTTCTTCCCTTAGTGCCATTATCCTCTAGTTCAGCTCCCTTTCATCACATGTCTGCATTATTACAGAGCTTTCCTAACTGGTCTTCTTGTTTCTACCCACTGCCCTGCTGCCCCAAATATTTCCTCCTCTAGATTTTCCCCCATACTGAAGTTTCCAGAGCCCAGAGCTGATTATGTTATTGTCTTGATTAAACTGCTCCATGACTTCCTGCACTCACAGGAAAGAAAATCCAAACTCTAGCACAGTACACTAAGTACTGCCTTCCTCCTCAACTACCTGCCTGTAACCTCCTTTCCTAGGAGTCATTCACCCATATTTATTTAAGCTCCCTAAATTCTCCATGCTGCTCTATGTCATCATGCTTTGCAAGCCATTTCCTGAAATATCCTCCTGCCCCAGACCTGCATAGTTGGTATTTTCACTGGGAGGCCGTCACTGCCCCGACCTCCGTCCCAGCAGGCTGGGCTTCACCCCCTCTGCTATTCCACCCTGCAGTTGTTGTACATACACTACATCGCATCATAGGCATTTTCTTCTGCCCTGAGGGCAGGGTCAAGTTCTTCCTCATCTGTACATCTTCAGGGGTCAGCCTAGCATAGAAGCGGCCTGCCAGAAAATATTCAGTGAAGGATGATTAGAGTGTTGATACACTTTTCAAAAATGGAGATAATAGAAGAAGCTTGGAATAAGACTATATCGAAAATGCTCTGACATTCTTTTAATGCTTTTGTGTTCAAATCTCATATGAGGTTCACACCAGCCCTGTGAGGGAGGCAGAAAAAGAATTCTTATCACTATCTTACAAATGAGCATCCTGAGACTCTGATATCATGTGACTTGCCCAAGGTCACAGCTGGAAAGCATCAGGGCAGGGGTTGATCCCAAATTCCAGATTCCACTTAGTACGCTTAGTAGGCTAATGACTAGGGAGTGTCACTCTGTCCTTAACAGGAAAACACTGATTAAGAAGATATCTGTGACTAACAGAAAAGCATAGGTCATGAACTAAGAATAAATTTTATTTACTTACTCATTTATTTTGAGAGAGAGAGAGAGAGAGCGCACACATGAGTGAGCAGGGCAGGGGCAGAGAGAGAGGGAGAGAGAATTCTAAGCAGTCTCCATGCTGTCAGCTCAGAGCCTCACGAACTGCGAGATCATGACCTGAGCGAAAATTAAAAGTTGGACGCTTAACCGACTGAGCCACCCAGGCGCACCTTTATTTATTTTTATTTTATAATTTCTTTTTTAGAGAGAAAGAGCATGCACAGGCAGAGGAGAGAGGCGGGGGGGAGGGAGAGATAGAGAGAGAGAGAGAGAGAGAGCATCTTAAGTAGGCTCCATACTCAGCATGGAGCCCGACACTGAGCTCTATCCCATAACCCTGGGATAATGACTTGAACCGAAATCAAGAGTTGGACATTCAACCAACTGAGCCACCCAGGTGCCCTAAATTTCATAGTTTTAGGTGACTAAAAAAAACCCCCCAAAGAATATTTTATGACATATGAAATTTATGTGACATCCCATAAATAAAGTTTTCTTTGAATACAACCATGCTCATCATTCCTGTATTGTTTACGACTGCTCGCGCTCGCATGCTGTAAGAGCAGCACTGAGTAGTCAGGGCTGGGACTGTATGAGGAACAAACCAAAAACACTATCTGGCCCTTCAGAGAAATAGTGTGCTGAGTTCTGGCACAGACACTCCCCGGCTCTTTAGAGTTTTGAGTGGTCAGTGTTTAGCCCCTCTCTTTTCACCTCCATTTCCACTCCATAAAGAGGGAACACAAACCTTGTGTTGGAATCCACAGTGGAGTGAAAAGACCTTGTGAAAAGCTGACCAAACAAGCAGCATTCGAGGTCACTGTTTATAAAAATAAAGACGCCACACAGGATTATAAATTCTCAGGATTAACCATCTCAGCTGGGCTCCCTACATTCTTGAAGCACGAGGTATCCTGGTCCAGCTCTAGGGGAAGGCATGCTCCCAGATGAATCAAAGCCACAACTGAATGGTGCCCCCTGGAGTTGTGCAACATGGTGGCATGGGGGTGAAAACATGTGCAGGTTATACTGAAATAGAATTACTAAAATTAAAATGATTGTGTGTTTTTAAGAAAATCTATTTCAGTAGGCAGAACACACACTGACTACAAAATGCACATGAGACTGTCTCCTAGGAGTTTGATCCCATCAGCCTATTGGCAGTGATAAAATAATGAAGGTGATGCCTTACATTTATACATGTGTATCGTGTTTTACAATTGACAAAAAGCCTTCTCTTGGATTTTCTCATTTTAAACTCCCAAGAACTCTATGAAGTAGGGGTATCTAACCACAAAATTCTACTTCCAAGATGCAGTGGTTTGATTCGCTGAACTAAGTCCAAAGGCATTTAAAGGTCTCTATAGTGTTCATCATGTGAGAAATATACACGTGTCTGGGAAGAGTTCCATCCAATCAACCGCCCATGGCTAAACTTTGTCACTCAGAATCCCTAAGTGGTTTTAAATAATGACTCTCCCTGAAGGAGACCTCACATGTGAGAATTTGGATTTTAGAGCAAGGCCTGTGTGATGGATGGCATTGTTTTAAAACTCTTAATGGACTTAGGCTATGATCTAATCCTTTCCCCCCACCCCAAATAGAGGCCTTCTCACAGCTAAACAGAAACATTTGGTGCTTATTTCCCCTGGGGTGAAGTTCCTCCATAAACAATAATAAGCACAAGCTGCAGCACTGAGGTTACAGGATTCTATCCTCATTTTTGTTCCAAAAATCCCCAATAACCCTCGTGTATGACTAAAGAAGTCTGATCTCCACCGGAACCCTATAATCGAGCTGGCATGCTGCAAGGAAAACGGGAACGCAGTGACATTTACTTTTGGTTTAAGGGTAAGATGGTAAGAAAGGAATCCTTGCTATTGCTGCAAAGAAAATTTTAACAATAGAGATTCATTTGCAGAAAGAACAAACTATAATCAACATTCTGAGTTAAATCGTTTCATATACTCTTGAGCAAATTTTGGTCTGCCTCTAGAACCAAATTTCAGATTGGTGGGCATGGTTTTCATAAACGGGATATTTCTGGGGTTATGCATGAGTAATTGACCACAGCTTTGAGCTTCCAGCTTTCAATTCAGTTCTCCTAAATATGGTAGGATCGAGCAGGTCCACAGGGAAACAAGGTGTCTACTTGATACCCACATCTATTGGTGTTTGGCAAAGAGGGAAAGATTGGGAGATGAAGAAGCTGGGGACTCAGGAGGCCTCTGTGCAGGCCCCATTTAACATGCAGTTTTTACTAATTTCACTGTAAATGAACCCCTTCTCTGGGTTCTTTCAATATTTATGGCATTCATTGCAATTGCCCTGTCACTTATCCACACCCTTCCATTTGATCACTGGTTCTTACCTGGGGTGATGTTTGCCCCCTGCACCCAACCAGGACATGTGGAAATGTCTGGAGACATTTTGGGTTGTTACAATGGGTAGTGAAGGGATTTGCTATGGGCGTCTAGTGGATAGAGACCAAGGATGCTGCTCAAAATCCTATAATACACAGGACAGCCCTCTACAACCAAGAATTATCCAGCTCAAAACATCAAGAGTCAAGGTATAAACTTCTGCACTGCACAAGGCCTTACAGATGAGATAATGGGTTTACTATATGCTGAGCATATAGTGGGTGCCAATAAACATTTCTTGAATAACCATAATTATCATGTATATATTATTACTGTGTACATCTTCCCAAAACAACCTTCATGCTGCTTTCAGAGTAGTCTTCCTAAATGATATGATCATTGGTTCCCTACCCAAGGTCTTTTTTTTTTTAAGATTTTATTATTTTTTTAAGTAATCTCCACACCTAACCAAGGGCTCAAACCCACAACACGGAGGTCAAGAGTGACATGTTCCACCAACTGAGCCAGCCAGGTAACCCAGTCTTTTGATGGTTCTTAATTTTTAGAGGTGCTGGAATATTTATGGATGAGATGAAATTTCTGGATTTCCTTCAAAACAATCCAGGGACATAAAGTGTTAAACAAGTTAGGCCATAAATTAATAGTTGCAGAAACTAGATGCAGGATATGTGGTAGTCCATTCTTCCATTCTATTCTATTCTATTCTAATTTGAAATTTTCCAAAGAAAAAGTCCCTATGATACCCCTCTCCCTTGCTGGATAAAGACTGAATGTCTTGGTCTGTCACTTAAGCATTTCTACCATATTTCTACTCAGCTTCCCCTCATCTCTACCTCAGCCTGAGGACAAAACCCGGCTGGGTGCTTTAGAGTATTTTGTTCTGGAAATATCAAATATGTTCCAAAAAGTAACGCCTCTCTTGGATTAACTTCCAACTGACGTTTACAACTTTCCCTTTCATTCCCCTTCCACCCCTACTCCCCACAAAAACCTAGTTTGGCTGAGATGTTAAGAGGAAGGAAAGGAAATTAACATTTACCAAGTGCCCATGATATGCCAGGTGCTGTCGTGAGCACACTTATTTTTAAAATGTTATGTAGTGGAAATTCAGTATTTTGAACACTGAACTTGCTAAAAATTACATATTGTATATAAATCATGGTAAACTTGGGGATGATGTTTATTGTTCTTTCTCCCTCGTTTTTTTAATATGTGCCCTAAATTTCAGAAAAATGATTATTCTTCCCTTTCACCATTTTCAAAACTCATCACTGACGTGGTATAGCCATTTTTATTGTGCAAGCCCCAGTGTGTTCTCAAATGCCACAAAAATGGTCACAGCATCCAAAGCAAATAGCACTAACATGCCTATACTTCAAAATATTTCAGAAAATATGGTAGGATGGCACTACCTCAACTATTTTAATTGTTTTGCCATAAATCACAATACGCATCGGCTATTCATGTTTTCTGGGTTGTTTTTTTTTGTGAGTTACAGTTCAAAGTCACAGAACTTCTAAATTTTAATACTCTCTTAAACAGCTTACATGTTTACCAACACCTTACCCTTTGGGGAACAGACTTTTTCCTAAAATTCTTCATCTTTTCAGTTCACAATCATTAGAGTATTTGGGTGTGAACTTGAATGTCAATGTGAAATGAAATGGCATAAATAGGAGAAGGGGGTGTGCAGAGGGTGTGAAGAGATAGGTATCTATGTTGCTTGTAGCTTTTTAAAAAAATTTTTTTAATGTTTATTTTTGAGACAGAGACAGAATGTAAGTGGGGGAGGGGCAGAGAGAGAGGGAGACACAGAATCCGAAGTAATTCAGGCTCCAAGCTGTCAGCATAGAGCCCGATACAGGGCTTGAACCCATGATCTGTGAGACCATGACCTGAGCTGAAGTCAAATGCTTAACCGACTGAGCCACCCAGGCACCCCTATTGCTTGTAGTTTTTATTAAAAACTAGAATCAACCTCCACCTAGGATAAGGTATAGGGTTTACAGAACACAAGCCCTGGAATCAGACTGCCTGGATTTGAATCTCATATCCACCATTTATTTCAATGTGGTGTGACCTTGGTCAGGTTATCTAATATTACCCTATACTTGCCTCACAGGAGGGCTATGTGGATTAAATACGATTACCCATATGAAGCATTCAGCAGAGCCTTGTAGTAAGCAAATATTCAGTAAATGTTAGATAATCATTGTTGTCATCTCCATGACTATCATCACCACCAGCACAATCATCTGTTGAAGTTTTAGCAGAAAAATAATGCTAACCCAACGCTAGCTCCCAAGGGACTAAGATGGTGACTATGTGCTGTGGAAGCTCAGGCATATTCCATTAAAAATAGCAGCCCAGGGACACCTAGGTGGCTCAATGGGTTAAGTGTCCAACTCTGGACTTCGGCTCAGGTCATGATCTCACAGTTTGTGAGTTCAAGCCCCAAGTAGGGCTCTGTGCTGACAGTGCAGAATCTGATTGGCATTTTCTCGCTATCCCTCTCCCCCTCCTCTCTCTGCCCCTCCCTCATGCATGTGCGCACTCAGGTGTTCTCTCCCTCCCCCTCCCTCCCTCCCTCTCTCTCAAAATAAATTAATTAATTAAAAAATAAATAAAAACAAAACACAGTGGCCCAAAGGAGGGACGCAGGATTATTTAGTCTTGATGGCCTGTTCTCTGTGTCCATAGGAGGAAGAAACACCACCTGAAATGTGACCAGGCCATTAGCTCTGGAAGCTACAGAGCAGCTCTCTGCTTGGCTGAGAAACTGATAACCAGAGCCTTTACCTGCTGCTGGCCCAGAACACCCAGTGTGGGGAAATAAGATGTACCAAATGACCAGGGAGACCTGGAACTTTGGCATGGCCTTCAAGGAGCACCTGTGTGGCTAAAAAGACAGTCAAACATCTCATTGGTTGGGCAATTTTTACCCCCAAATTCGTTCCAATAAGACATACTTCTGGAGATAAGATAGGACATGTGGCTTACAAAAGTAACACACAAAGCTGGTGGGAAGACTGTTCATGACCCAGTTATCATTCAAATAACCTAATGCTATTAGGCAAACGGTCACATCCCCATTTCAACTGATTATTCCAATTTATTGAGAGGCAAAGGTAAAGTACAGACTCCAATGGCCTGCATTATGGAGAAATTATTTCAGAATCAAAAGAAAATAAACATAAAAGGTGGGAGGAGTCACTCAGAGAGCTGAAAAACTGCCAGAAAACCTACCCTATTCTGTGCAAAGTTAAAAAGCCTATTTGCACACAGCCCCTGGGAAGCTGGCTGATAGTTTACTCTGCATTTGTTTAACAAACCTAAGCAATAAACTCTCTTCACCACAAGCTTCTCCACTAAAATCTAGTCTCAATCAGCAAATCTCATGAAACTGCTTTGATATTTGGTAAAATTTTCCTCTTGAACTTTCATGTAAAAAAAACAACAACATTGAACTTTCAGGATAATTACACTAAGTTTAAACAAAAGTAATTACCTAATTTACAAGAGGAATTACTTAGAAAAATACCACCAAACTTAAAAGAAGCATGAATGAATTACTGGAAGTTATACTGCTATGTATTAATGCCTAATTATTGTCTGGCATAGAAGAAAGCAAGCTGCTGCCTTCAATTAGAGCGGAACTACCTCTCTCGAAAAAGGTAAGAGTAACAGATGGAATACAAGTAGCTGCTCTTATTGTTAAACCACTTTCACAAAGGTACAAAATGAGCCAGATGTTGCCCAACTGTGATATACTTTGTAACACAATTAATTTCTTTCTTTCCCCTGGACCCAAAAAACAAGGAACTATTTGGGCAATCCATTTACAGAAAGACTGTGGCTATTACATTGTTTCAAATGACTGAAAACCAATCAATAAAAGTAAAACAACAACAAAAAGCATTGCTGAGGAACCAATAAACATCTAATATGTATATTTCACACCACCTTCAGGATGGCTGGGAAATGAATTAAAAATTAGTTTGCTTCTTCAAACAGTATAGCTGAGTGTTACAGCTGAAAGGGCCTCTGGAAGTCATCTGGTCTAAACTCTTTCTCTTCCAGATATAAGGAAAATGAAAGTCAAGGACATAAGGGGAGAATCTCCAAAGTCCCATAGCCAATTAGCAAGTAAAGTTAAGAGTTGTGCCCCAGGCTCCTGACTAAGCCAGTGCCCTCCTCACTATACTCTCCTGCCTTTCCAAAGTGAGCGCTAGGAAGAGGGCAAATGACACCACCAGATATGTCAGTAAGAATGGCTGTTTTCAAAGAAGTCACTCAACCAAAGAAGAACACAGACACATCCACATGCCTCTATTCTATGAGGTCCTGTGTGCCTATCCTATTAGACACCGTTGCCTTGTCTTGACAAATCCAACAATGCGTACATCAGAAATGCCATCCCAAGGCTGCCCCCAAGCCTACATCAGGAGTCAGCTCGACCTGGCAGGCCTCCCAGCGAATGCTCATCAACTGGAGACAGGACTGCTTGTTGGCTTCTATCAAGGCTCCAGTGCCACGGTCCTCTCTGTCCCTTAGGTGGTAGAAGGTTACAAGGGGACCTAGCCCTGAAATAGCTAACCCCAGAAGCTAGGAATCCACATTCACTCTCCCAGACTTCTTTTCGCTTGGCACCCTTAGACAATGTTTCAAGATAGTTGTAGGATGTTTCTAGACAGCAACAAATGTAGCTGCCCAGAGAGCCCATGTGTATTTGGCCCCACCCCTCAGATGTTTCCAGCTGCCTGATGTGTTCTTGTTTGTCCATGCCCTTCAGCTGTGATGCCCGTCCCCATCAGATGCTCTCCACAGTCCACAGGACCTCATGTCCATTCCTAGCATCTCCATGGAGCCCACCTCGGTTTCTCTGCTGGTCTGGCTGACTTGGCCTACACCATGTCTGGCTTTGCCTTGCCTGTCTACCTGAGGCCACACCTCTGAGGACACATCCTTCCTTTTCTCCTACAAGAAGATGCAGACTGCTGAATGCTCCTGTGTGCGCAGGAAGAGGCATCCTTGGCTTCATGCAACACATGTGCCTGTGTAACATTCTGAAACCTGAATTATAAAAACGCATTTGGACAGTGGTCCCCAACCTTCTTTCTGATCTAAGATGAACAGTGTTCACATACCTAACACTCTCCCCAAAGGCATCTGCGATCTTGATACAGCCCTGTGACTGCTTGTACTCAGCACAATCACTGCTAGGAGAAAGATGGGCTGCGGGCTGTTCAATCCTGGCATGCCAAGAGGAACCTGGAGCCTTTCTCGAATAGTCGAAGGAGCATATTTGAATGGCAAGGGAGAGTGACATTGGGATAGGGACAACTTTGACTCTGATATAACATTAAAGAGGAAATCATTGGCAAACATATCACTAATAACTCAGCCACATGACAGAGCAGACCTAACTAAATAAAAGGCTCTTGTGGCAAAAATCCTGTTCTAAAGTTACTAATTGGTCCTTCATTTATCTTTTGAATATACCTGTACTTTGATTTGCAGTATCGGAGCTGCTGCTTCTTCTTTTGTATTTTTTTTTTTTAGAATTGGAGGTTTTTTTAATGTTTATTTTTGAGAGAAAGAGCATGAGCAGGAGAGGGGCAGAGAATCCAAAGCGGGCTCTGAGCTGCCAGCACAGAGCCTGATGCGGGGCTCAAACTCATGAACTGTGAGATCTTGACCTGAGCTGAAATTGGATGCTCCACCAACTAAGCCACCCAGGCTCATCCTAGGGGTCTAGTATTGGAGCTTCTTAAAATGAGTAAACCCCAGGCTCTGAGTGAGCCTTCCAAAACGCACCTTTAACTTCTTCTTGCTGGTGGATCACAGCAAGGGGCTTGGTGAAGGTCTTCTTAGTCTGCATCATGGCCCAGATCATTGAGGCGTCCAGTGAGGTGCAGGCTTCGTCTGGAGGCACACACTGCAGAGGCAGAGAGAGCAAAGCAGGGTCAGGGGTCACCTCAAAGAGCCTGCACCCGCTCAGCCTGCACAGTTGGCCTGTGCCCCTTATCAGACAGCTCACAGCTGTTTACCACAGAAAAACAAGAGATTTGGGCGTTTTCCAAAGAACCATAAATAATCTGGGAGATATAGTGGGAGGCCCAGGATATTCTCAGCTGTACTTGAAGATTCAAATATCACTGGATGGCTTATAAACATTGCCTTTTCCCCCCTTCTTCCCACAAAACAACTAGAGGTTTTAGTGTTATTTAGTCTGAAAAATAAAAGAAAAAAAACTATATGACGAAGGTTGGCCCTTCACCCAGCTGGCTTCACATTAAGTGGTTCATATCTGTGATTTTGTGATTGTGGGAAACTTCATGCACCGCATTATGAAAGTGACAGATTTTACATCTGTTGTCCAAAAAGATAATCATGTTGTCGAGTTTGGTTGATTTTTAAATCCTGGTATAGGCTCATTCAAAATAGTACAGGTGACCATGAGATCAGCTGCTTCCAGTTATTTTAAGGCCCCAAACTTAGGATTAGCATGCCCGAGCCCAGTATATCTGTTTTTAGAAAGTGTAATCACACTCCAGTACCTTTTTCTTTAAAATAACTTTAGTTCCTTGTCTACGCTTATCAATAGGTAAAACTCTGATGTAAATGTCATCCACTTTACTTTTGTTGTAAGAAGTGTATCAACCTTTTAAGGAGTCTATAGCAAGCCATCCCCAAAAGCTAATCAACTTCCAGCTCTTTTAATCACAAAAAAGCAAAGGCTTTTGGCTTTATTGTCATTGCTGCTCTGAGCAGCATATTATTATAAGAAAATAACTCCTTCCCTTCCCCCCCCCCCCAAACCCAGAGAAAAGCTTTACAACAGCCCCCTTATACAGGGAAACAACAGATTTTCTATGGAAAGGCCTCATAATGAAAATATCTGCATGTTAGGAAAAGCCTTCTTACTTTGCTATTAGTTCTTCAGTTAAGTAAGAGTCTACGATTCTACATCCAAGTCACGGCTCGACCCTGGGCAAGACACTTAACTCTGGACTTAGTTTCATCAGCTAAGGGCAGGGCTGGACTCAATGATCTTTGAGAACTCCTCCTAGGGAGATTCTTTGGCTCTATCCTCATAGAAAGCACGGAGAAGTCACTAGAATTGTGGAAACATTAATTATAAGCAGTAAACATGAAGACAGTGGTAAGAGTTCATCTGAAGCCACTGTACTATAAATGGTAGACTGCTGTTACTATCTCTTTGCTCCTCTATTCCTAAGGGAAGCTAGCTACTATTATTTCCATTATAGATGAGGCCATGCAGGTTCGGAGAGTTCAGAGGACTTGCTTAAAGTCTTCTTAGTGAGCAGAGGGCCTTCCTTCTCAGTCCTCATGCTCTTTCTACTTCCTCTTGCCTTGGGTGTAAATAGAGACTTTAGGTTTAGGGTCACATCCCATGTCATCCACTGGGCCTTAGAGGTCTCCTTAGAATGCTCTGGAATGAAGTACTAGAATTAATTTTCTCAGAATAATATGCTATGGACTATGCCAGGCCAGGCTCAGAGAGAGGTAACAACCAAAGCCATAAGTAAAGACCCCTAGTAACTGCCAGGCCTCCCCTCCTAGATCCTTAACTCCTAAAAGTCCTCTGCAGGCTGCAGGGACCAGCTGTGTGTCACAGCCAAGCTTTAAGTCTCTCCATGCCTCTCTACCACAGGTCCACGAATGGCCACTGAAAGGCGAATGCCCACAAGGCTAAGGCATCAATGTTTCCAAAAGCAACCTAAAGTACACAGTCTGAATCATCTTATATATTCATGCTCCCAAATGATCATGACCGGATATGCTATATTTTCATATGTATTATAAAGTGTTCTCTGGTGTTATTGGAGAAATGGATGCCCATGGGAATTTAACAGTGTAAAGCATTCAGATCGGTGGGAATTTATCCAATAATAACAATTTAATTGTTCTTCCTCCCTCTGTATCTATCTTTTACAACCTATGTATTAAGAGAGAATTAATTCTGCACATACACTATTAATGACACCACTCAATTATTAGTTTTAGACATTGATTTATATGTGACTACAAAAGTTTTACAAGTCAGCTGACACTATGCAAGATATCTACAGATGAAATGCATGTAAGGAATTATACATAACTATGGCAAATCACAGAAACAAAACTGGCAGAAGACACTTTTCTTGCACAAGCCTCAACCAATGAGGGTTCGTAATTAACCTTGCAGATCCCCCCTACGCAGCCATTCCAACAAGGTCAAAGTGTTCTGATGTCTGTTGTGGCAACAGAATGTCCTGGTTCAATACGGGGAGTGACATAAGGCAAACATGATGAACCAATATGAAGCTGAGAAAAATTAAAATATTTGTTAGTTTCCCTTAGAAGTCCTCCTGAGGCAAGTCAACCTTATAATTCACACAGAGAAGGTCAAAAAACAATTGCAATACAAGTCTCAGTGGGACCTGGAAAAATTAATCCTCACACTGAACTTGTCCTTTCAGCTCTGTACTTTTGGCACTGCATGCTATCTGAATAGCAAAGATAAAGCCAGACCTCTCCCTCAATGGAAAACAGTCTTGATTTATCATTTGTAAGATACTATTAAGTAGCATGCATGGAAAAAAAAAGTCATACTGTCAGGATTTATTCTCTAAGACTCCATAAAACTCACGGTTCCTTGCTAACACAGATTTTATTACTTCAATTGGGCAGGTCCCAAACCAAAAACCTCAACCTGCAATAACTCGTGATTAAACTTCGCTGGTAGGTCACTGCCTCACCTAAAAATGTCAAAATAACATACAGATGGTTGAAGGCCTACTAACCTTAGGTAACTTCTGGGGCTCCTTTTCCTTCTTGGTACACAGTGTGAGCTCACACTGTAGAAAGAGCAGTGAGGTGTTGAAAATGGGCTTAAATACAAAGCTGAATCGCTTCTTATCCATCTCAGCTTGTGGGATAGGAAAGTGTACCCTCTTGGGATTGTAGAATTTCACAGATTCATCTTTGGGACAAATGTTTTCAATGATGGTGTAATCAGACATCCTATCTGGGTTTGAATACGGAGAGATAAAGCATGTTTGGATGGCAAAGCCCAATTCTTGGTCAGCCTTAGTAACAGACACCTACAAAAGAACAGAAAGACCAATCAGAAGCAAGCTGGCATCTCTCTTTTACTCTATTACACGAGGGTAACACATCAACATAGTGCTTCTGATGAGGGACCCTGCTTTATGGTCATAGTGTACTTATATAGTCTTCTTTCTAATTACAAAAGTAATATATACTCATTGAAAAAAGATGTCTTCCATTTAAACTTGATATGGATGATTACGGTGAATTATTTGGTTCCAATGCTGGTCTGGAAGATTCCAACACAAGATGAATAAATCTGGTCAACCTCCCCTAAGCCCTCTGGGAGATAAAAATAAAAGCACAGCATGCACCTAAAATGGATTTTCCAAAATAAACAAATGCCAACAGGCAGAGTCCCTGATGTCATAATACCGTATTATGTCTTAATAGTGTACCACCTATAGTGTAAGCTATTTTTCGAAATTGCTCAAAAAATAAAGTAGAAGCAAAATATATTTAACCTAGGCAGAGAGGACTGAACTTCTTAACTGCAACAAGTCAGAATGAGCCTAAAACACTGCGGTAAAGCTACAGTTTCATCTAAAGTCCTGCTTCATAGTGAACAGGCAGAGCTGGCCTGTTTGGTGTCAGGAACCGTGCAATCTGGTGGCGATCACGAGCCTGGCAAAGTGTCCTAGCTGCTCACAGGTCCAAAACAGGCCTTGCCAAGTACTCTCCCTTCGCTCTTTAAGCCCAAGGGTATTTTAAGGGAAATCTAATCTGGAAATGTTTCCAACTCATTATACTTCCCTCTTACAAAACATTTGTATGGGCTACATCCAAACCTTGTTAAGGTTCTTTTCTTTAGAAACAGGAAGTGGTGTTTGGCCAAGTGTAAACAGAATTCAAACCTCAACTATCCTGAACTCAGCTAAAATCCCCGCACTAGAGTGGATTCTCCATTTGGTGACACATGGATACTGTGTGAACTGCCTTTCCCCTTGTGCCTCATTCCTTGACTAAACTTAGGGTCAAAGTAAACTTAAACACTTTAGAAATAAAGTTAGTCCTTAACCAAAAGCCAATAGCCTCAGAATCCTTTCAAAAGGCGTGGAGATATAAACACACTTTCCATTCTGAGAACCCAGGGGAAATCCCTGACATCTCATAGGGCACAGCACTATTTCGAAAGATCCCTACGTGGTTAACTACAAGACACTCAACAATGAAGATGATTGTGATCATGTCACTTCGTTGGGCATTAAAGCTCAATCCCTCTGAACAATCTTGTGAGACAAATATTTTCATCTCCATGTAACATGAACTCAGAACCCACAAGGCAAAAATGTAGACAGAAGAAGAAATGCAAAGCTTTTCTCTAATCTCAAAGAAAGTATGTAGTGGCACAAAGTCTAAGGTATCCCAAAAAGCTGTTTTAGAGGAAAAACTATGGTCAGTTAGTCTTTTACTTTAAAATGTCCTGGAAGTGAGTAGGAGAAGGACTATTAAGGCAGACGAGCCTCAGGAAACTGTGTGCTCTGAGGCTCGTGCCCTGTGAACTCTGAGTCTCAGTTTCCTCCCACGCAGAATAAGGGCACCAATACCTACCGGAAAGAGTTACTGTGAGCATCTGTAAACTCACAATTATACACAGACAACACAGTTCCCAGCTAGGCAATAAATGCCAGCTATACTTAGTAGTGCTATTCTAGATATATATTTTGGAGGTTATAGACAGTTCTTTTTAATGCCCCCAAGACAAATTAACTAACAGAAAAGCTGTCATTTGCTGAATCAAAGGGGCACATGTACCCCAATGTTATTAGCAGTGCTTTCAACAATAGCCAAATTACGCAAAGAGTAAAAATGTCCATCAACTGATGAATGGATAAAGAAGATGTGGGGTGTGTGTGTGTGTGTGTGTGTGTGTGTATATATAATGGAATACTACTAAGAGATGAAAAAGAATGAAATCCTGCCATTTGCAACAATGCGGATGGAACTAGAGTGTATTATGCTAAGCAAAGTAAGTCAGAGAAAGACATGTATCATATGATTTCACTCATAAGAGGAATTTGAGAAACTTAACAGGGGAAGGAAAGGAAAAATAAGATAAAAACAGAGATGGAGGCAAACCACAAGAGACTCTTAAATACAGAGAACAGACGTGACGGTTGTCGGAAGGGAGGTAGGTAGAGGAATGGGTTAAATGGGTGTTGGGAATTAAGGAGGATACTTGTTAGAATGAGCACTGGGTGCCACATGTAAGAGATGAATCACTGGGTTCTACTCGTGAAACCAATACTACACAGTATGTTAACTAACTTGAATTTAAAAAAGAAGAAAAGAAAAAGGGGTGCCTGGGTGGCTCAGTCAGTTGAGCATCGACTTTGGCTCCAGTCATGATCTCATGGTTTGTGAGTCCGAGCACCGTGTCAGGCTCTGTGCTGAGAGCTGAGAGCCTGGAGCCTGCTTCAGATTCTCTCTGCCCCTCCCTCACTCGTGCTAGCTCTCTTTCTCATAAATAAATAAACTTAAAAAAATTTTTTTAAAAGAGGAAGAAAAATATAGTTGATATATGAAAGATATAAGTGTGAAAATAAGGGAGAAAAAAAGCATTTCAACTGGACTGGGGAGAAAAACCAAAACCCCCAGGGTAGGACACAGGAGGAAGACTGGCCGCTGATTAGCATAAAGCAGCAAAGCCATAAATCAGTGGAGCAGGCACACATTTGGAAAAGAAGAAACTGCAGTTAAGCTGGGCTCCTAACATCCAGGGCACAGCAGAGAGTCACTGACCAACTGCACATGTGGGTTGTGCAGCCAGAAACGCAAGAAGAAAATAATGATCTTGGATAAGAAGAGATCTATAATTAGGAACAGCATGTAGAAAGCAGTATATTTTCCCCAGTGGAGGAAAAAAGGTGTACCCAAAAAAAGAGAAGACCTCTCAGAATAGGGAATCAAAAAAGAGGAAAGATCCAGGAAAATGTCTAAAGCTAGTGGGCTCCATCCCAGAATGAGGACAAAGGTGAGAGTTATTTGTCTTTCTGAAACAGAAATATGTGCTCTGAAGTCACTCTGAACATATGGAAGTACCCCCATTTCCACCCTGTAAGCTTCCCACTCCTCCCACAGCGAAGCAGAACACCAGCTTGCAGTTTAGCGCCAAAAGCAACTCATCAGAGGATGATGTTTCTGTAAGACCAGCAGATGTTCTGGGGCCATACAGATATTATCTTCTTCTAGAATCTAATCTATGAACTTGGATATTTGCACTGGTAAGAGGTTTCATTTTCTTTCCCTTTAAGTGGCACTTTGAGGATAAACGATAGTAGCATCTAGTAGACACCATTATGGGCTCTCAAGCAGTATAACCTGCTCAGAACCCTACTCTGAACTCCACTAGTTACTAACTATGTGATCTTAGACAAGTTTGTGCCTCAATTTCCTCATGCCTAAAATGGGGATATCAGTAGCCTTGTCTCATCGGACTGCTTTGAAGAGTAAATTACTATAACACTTATAACCCGAATTTTGCACCAAAAAAATCTGCAGTAAATGTTATTATTTCATTATTCCCACCACTACCTAATCTTTTTACAGTTATTCCACAGATATGCTATGCATAATCATTACCATTATGTATACAAAATAGTTTCATATGTTTATAGATACATTTAGATAATGATCTAAAAAAACCCAATTTTCATGAGCTGCGGTAGCACGTAGAATTTCACTTAAGTGTGTTCAATTTAAAAGGCAGTATCTGAGGTGGTGTGAAATATTCCTGGTTAACTCTGACACTGCAACTCTGAACTCCTGTTCCAAAAATGCTAAGGACAAAGCAAGAATAAGGCTTTATTAGTAGAATTCACACTGCTGATTAAAACAAACAAACAAAAAAACCCATTCATATGTAAAACACTCTCTCCATGTAGCAAAACCTGAAATATCTTGCTTTGGTCAGAAATCAACCTGGATGCAGGGTGCGTGGGTGGCTCATTCGGGGTTGAGCATCTGACTTCGGCTCAGGTCATGATGTGAGCTCAGGCCCCACGTAAGGTTCTGTGCTGACAGCTCAGAGCCTGGAGCCTGCTTTGGATTCTGTGTCTCCCTCTCTCTCTGCTCCTCCCCTGCTCATGCTCTGTGTCTGTCTGTCTGTCTGTCTCTCTCAATAATAAATATTTAAAAAGAAAAAGGAAAAAGAAAAAAAGAAAAAGAAAAAGAAAAAAAGAAAAAAAGAAAAAAGAAAAAGAAAAGGAAAAAGAAAAAGAAAAAGAAAAAGCAATCAACCTGGATGCATTTTCTGAGCCAAGCCCTCACCCAGAACTGGTTAAGTGGTGTGCAGAAGAACACGGTGAGGTCTGCCCCAGGACCTACTACATTTCAGCCCTAACCTAAAAGCCCAAGGCTAATTAATGTTCAGGTTTCATACCTCAACATAAATGTGTCCATTCTCTGCCACAGAGAAGACCCCCTGAGAGGGCACGAGAAAGAGGTCAGTGTTATAGAGCTCCATGTTGAAAGTGATGTTCCTGTGGATTGGGTCCTGGAAGCTGCTGCG
The DNA here is from genome assembly GCA_028646485.1 of Cryptoprocta ferox. Classification (NCBI taxonomy): domain Eukaryota; kingdom Metazoa; phylum Chordata; class Mammalia; order Carnivora; family Eupleridae; genus Cryptoprocta; species Cryptoprocta ferox. The sequence goes on along the minus strand of CM053570.1, from coordinate 27,656,122 downwards.
ATTCCTCACTCGCCGCAGGCTGCAATTAAACTAATGAAAACAGACAAAACAGAGATAAATAATAGTCAAATGAAGGATGAAGACTCTAGAACTTTATATCCTTTGGCCCAGTCCCTAACTAAAGCCAACCAAAAGGACAACTTCTCACAAACTACCTACTACAAACAAACACATACCACCACAATTTCAGGTCGGCCGAAGAAGGAAGCGTCTCCTTCATCCATATCTCCCGGAAGTCCATGGTCACCTGACTCCAAATCTTCATAACCATCTAGCCAGCCACTGCTATCCCCAGTCGATGGAATCTGCATCACAATCTAAGAGGCAAAGAAAGCACAGTGTCATTAAGATACCAAATTGCATGATCTGGTTCTGTCTCACACAGACACCAATGTAATAATTCAGATGCAAACTGAAAATCTGACTTAAAGACAAAACAAAACAGGGCTCCTGGGTGGCTCAGTTGTTAAAAATCTGACTTTGGCTCAGGCCATGATCTCATAGTTGGTGAGTTTGAGTCCTACATGGGGTGAACACGAGCCCCGTTTCAAAACAAGAGCCCCAGGTGAGCCCCACTTCTCTCTCTCTGCCCCTCACGAGCCCCACTTCTCTCTCTCTGCCCCTCACAGGATTCTCTCTCTCTGGCCTCATTCATTTGCATCCCCTCTCTCTCTAAAAAAAAAAAAAAAAAAGAAAAGAAAAGAAAACTCCAAGTTTTTTAGGACTTTATCTTCAAAGAGATTAAAAATAAAGAGAAACCCAATGTACATTGAAATTAAAATTCAAACTAAAATATGCATCTTTCCTTGTGAAATAATAAAACTTGTTTCAAACAGTGGGAAAACACTAGGCACTGGAATAGGGGTGAATGGCCCTTATAGGCCAACCTGTAGGGGGAGGGGACTTCTCCTTAGGGGGCATCTCTTTATATCAAAAATTCTAAGAACTATTAGGAGCTGGCTAATTTGTATCCATTGAGATTTCTATAAAGTTTGAGTTGGAAACAAAGTACCTAATGTTTGCTATTAAGTCAGCCTCTCCTCATCTTATCTTTGTACTCCTCTATCTTTTCCTCATTTCTTCCCCCATGTCTTTCTTTATGGTGTACAGATGCAGGAAAGAACCCTGTTTTATTCTATGGTAGTCTATCTTAATGTTAGCTGAAATGATTATTCCTAGGTTAGTTCTAGATAACATGAAAAATTCACCTGAGGACTCTGACTCCATAAATAAAATCCTAATTTCTTTGCGTACATATAATAGTCATATTTTTTGGTCTGATTTTGCTTCATGTGCTTATTTTTTGAATATGTTGCAAAACAAAAGTATATAGTAATTTTGGAAATTTCTACAAATAGTTATCACTGGAACAAACAGCTCAAATAATCAATGAAGAGAATGTAGAAAAATGACCTCTCCATTTACCAGTTCCTCACAAGAAAGTATTGATGTACCTGAAGCAAGTACCTAGGGCATTTCTTACCCTAGGTGTTATCATCATGATATATATACATATACACACACAGACACACAGTCACACACACATGGGTACGCGCTTAGGATATACCTTTCTTTTCTGAGGCAAATGATGTTATTTTTACTTAACAGGTTACCAGAGCCTCTTATTGGTGTTAGATATAAATTTAAAATTCCAAAATCAATTATATCAGTACTATATGCTATTCATCATATCTGGAAAAACTGGATAATATACGAAAATTAGTGTTGGAATTCGCAGGAGTGTATTCATCGTAGAGGTCAAAGGTTAATAAATTATTCCAGTAACAATGTGAGGTTTAGCTGGGCCAGCCTGGTGTCACAGAAAGATTAGCGGATGAGAGGTCAAGAAGCTGGACTCAGTCCTGGCTCTGCCGTTAACTAGTTCCTCAAATCTAGGCAAGTCTCTTAACTCCTGGGAGTTCAATTTCCTCACCTGTCAAATGAGGACTTTGAACGAGATCATCTTAAGGTTCTTTCCAGCTCAAACACTCTAAGTCTGAAGAATAATAAACTTGGGCCTATAGAGTCAGTCCCCACATGAGCCACACTGACAGAGCACCTGATCTACAATCTTTCCTCTGAATGGATCAAGTGTATCTACCCAAGGACAGTGGGACGAACATGAATGAGAGTCATGTCCTCCCTGTCCCGTGCCAAAGCTGGAGTATGTGCTGGGAGCATAGACACACACATCGTGTCAAAGCCAGACATGGGGATTTTGAGCCTTATTTTTACCATCAAAACTATAACCTGAACTGCAAAATTAACACTATAAAGTTCTTTTGAGATTTCATGTTTCGAATTCTTTTGTTATTCACTGTCTAGTGTCTATTTCTTCAAGAATAGGCTTCATCTGAAAAAAAAAAGATTCAGATGAATGAGCTGACAAGATGATTTCTAAAAAGTACAGGTTAGCTACTGCAGTGATTATCATTGGGGGAATCTGTGGAATCTTCCTCTGGAGAACTTCAAAAGTAGATTTTTTTTAATTTAGCCTCTTTGAGTTGGAGAGATACTAATAATAATTTCTTGAGGGCCATTTTTGGATTTCTCTTGGTTATTTTGTTCATGAGGAAGGGAGAAGTCCTCCCACCTCTGGACAAGACTCAAATGAGGCCACAGAGACCAGGGAGCTGGCTAGCTCAGCTGTGTAGACTCAGGGTCAAAGGACATCCAATATGTTGAGAGCTGACACTTGGCTTTGTTTAGGCCTAGGGTATATGCCCCTGCTCATTTTCACAGAAATTTTAAGGCCAATTTTAAGGTAACACCCAGCAAGGATCTGGCAAAGGGCCAAGCTTTGTTTTGGGGAGCACTTACAGAGTTATAGTAAATCACACCATCTGGGCCTGACCGCCGGTGCCAAGTACCACAGCCATTCAGGGGAGACTCCAAAATGAAGTGGGTTCCATTCATCTTGGCCTTGCAGGTAGGATCCAACAGGGTGAGCTCCATCCCTGAGTAGTTGTTGGCCTGAAACAACCACCATCAAAGATATAAGGTGAAGGGGGAGGGGGGCACAGGCAGTTCTGCAGCACACAGGAAACATGTATTGCCTGGTCTTCTGCTGGAGGCCTGCATTCCCCCTCCCCGCCTTACCTCTTCCCAGCCTACCAAGGATTGTGTTTGTTGGCCTTGGAAATTCAACAGCAAAATATTGACACACAAGGATCTGGAATCCCCTTTAACTGAGAATAACAGGACCCGGGTGAGAATCACAGCCAAGGGGAAGCGAGCCCATCCAACTGAGAAAACAGTATCAGGTCCCAGGAGTTCAAAAGTGAAATAGCTAGAGGGAAATAACTCACACATTCTGGGGCAAGATGGGGAGGAGGGTGGCTTTCTCTTCTCTCCTTTAAGAAATTGCACTGACCTGAAAAGATTCTTTTTCTACAGATACGACCATCTTTTCATTGTCACAATTGACTGACAGGGAAATATCCACATTCTCTTGCACCTCCTTGGGCTCTTCGGGACCAGGAAACAGCCGTAAGCTGGGGACAACAGGGTCCCTTGGCTGGGGGATCTCATCTTCTCCCCTTTCTGTCTGGCCTCTCCTGGTGATATCGGGGAAAGGAAAGGGGAAACCTCCATTTCGGCCTCCCCCTCCCCGGATGGGTGGGTTCTCCAGGGCAGGCAGACTGCCAGGGTCCAGCAGGATCCGTAGCTCAGGAGGGATGGTATGGACTTCCTCATCTCTCATTTCCTCTGGTGGTGACAGAAGGCAAAACATCGTCAGTGTTTGATGCCAGGCCACGATCATCATCATAAGAGGCAAGTACAAGAGGAATTGGCAAAGAATAGGAGTATGTAAAATTACTCTTATCAAGCAATATATAAGGAGACAAGGAGTCTGGAAACCTGAATTCCAGTCCTGGTGTTCTTTCTAACTGACTGAGTGGCTCTGGGCCAGTGGCTTACTTCTCTGTGTCTTGGTTTTCTTATTTTTAAAATTAAGAGGTTGGATTAGATCATTAGTCCTCTACATTAAATTCATTTGGGGAGAATGAAAAAAATTCCCTATACCCAGGCTGTGCCCCAGGTCAATTAAAATCAGACTTTCTGGATATAATTAAAACATAAATGATAAAACATATCATTAATATGTTTTAAAGCTCCCTGTATGATTCCAACATACAGCCAAGGTTGAGAACCATTGGACTAGATAATTTCTAAGGAGCTATAAGCTATAAAAAATCTATGATTCGAGGGGCACCTGGGTGGCTCAGTTGGTTAAGTGTCCAACTCTTGATTTCAGCTCAGGTCATGATCTCATGGTTTGTGAGTTCAAGCCCCAAGTTGGGCTCTGTGCTAACAGTGTGGATTCTTTCTCTCTCTTGGGATTCTCTCTCTCTCTGCCCCTCCCCAGCTTACTCTCTCTTTCTCTCTCTCTCTCTCAAAATAAATAAATAAGCTTTAAAAAATCCATGATTTGAATAAGTTATTGGGACAATAGTATTTTCCAAGTGCCATTGAAATACATCCCTTGAATTTAGAGATTCTTTAGAATAAATTCTTTTTTTAAATGTTTATTTATTTTTGAAAGAGAGAGAGAGAGAGAAAGAGCTGGGGAGGGGCAGAGAGAGAGGGACATACAGAATCTGAAGGAGGCTCCAGGCTCTGAGCTATCAGCACAGTGCCAAATGCGGGGCTCGAACCCACAAACCGTGAGATCATGACCTGAGCTGAAGTTGGATGCTTAACTGACTGAGCCACCCACAGCCTCTAGAATAAATTCTTTAAGGGTTTCTTAAAACAACATTTGCTACCTCCTTTTTGCCTGCTAAAGTCTAACAGGTATCTGAGTACCCTGGCCTTGTAGAACTTAGGCCTGAAGGAGAAAAGAAAAAGTTGTTTAGGCACCCTTATTCCTTCAAAGGGAGAGACATATTTGCATATAATCAATACTCAGTGTTTCGTGCTATTGTCAACAATTTAGGGAAAAGAAATTTCCCCAGTCTTGTTTATATCCAGTCTCAAAGTCAACGCTTGAGATCAATCCATCTCAGTGGGAGCAGGAAGTGAAGATAACCGGGGACATTAACTCTCCTTCAATACTATCTTTTGGAAAAAGATAGCATAGCTGAATGGGTTCAAAAGAAGCCAGAGCTTTGGAGGGTTTTTAGTTTGTACATTGACAAAAACTTTCACAACAACCCTTTGAGGTAGGGCCTATTTGTTCTCCCATATTACTGAGGAGGAACAACCTTAGGCTCAGAAATTAAGCCTTGCCCACAAACAGTGAACAAACGGCCCATATTCCTAACCTTCAATCTATCAGCACTGCACTTGGTAGCAGTACCAGGGGGTGAGGAACAAGTTTGGGGATCAGAAAACTGGCTTTGAGTCTCGCTAGCTAGAGGCTCTGGAAAACCTCAAGAACCTGTTAAAATTCCACTTTCTGTTCCATCCAACTGGGGCAATACTCCTGCGTTCCCTCTGGGTGAGAAAGAGGAAGCACCTTGTGACTACAGTCCTGTAAGATGCAGTCTGACCCAGGACTTCTCCCCCGTAGTCCCAGCCGCTCTGCATCTCAGCTGTCAGTGATTAGTAGGCACTTCTGAGAGAAGAAGCCAGGCTAATTTGTTCTTAATGTAATCACAGTGAATTATGTGGTCTACAACAAAATTCTCCAACAAGCAATCAACTGTACCAAAAAAATTTGGTACAGGAAAATCTGTACCAAAGATCATTGCCTTAATATAATCTATCATGATTCTAGATAACCCTAAGCTTGATAGTAAAATGCAGTCAAATGAATCATCAAAATTTACAACAGAAAAACAGTTTCATACAAGCTGAAATGAGAGTTGATCATTGGAAAGCCTCATTTGGGGGATATTTTTACCACAGAAAACAAAATCATACTTACCATTATTTTCAAGCCGAAGATGGAATCTATTAGCCACAGGAGCCACTGTATATGATGTTACTGGATTAAAGCCATTGTCCAAAGCCCACTTGAACAGATTCTCTTGGGTTGAAGGAATGTCATCTCTTACTGATTTGATCATTATCATGGATCTTTCACTCTCTTTCCCAAAGCCAATACTGTTAGGAGCCTGAAGAAAACAGCAAAATTTTACTCGTGACTCTCAAACTAAACAGTGCTTTAAGTACAAACTCAATATCTGGAACGAACAGATTCTACATTGTACATGAAGGGACTATTTATTATTTTGATCCCTACTCTCCTTGGGCTAAGAGCACTGATGTAAAAATCTTTAACAGCAGATTAAGAGAAATCTATTCATGTTGTTTGAGCATACCATTTGGGTTGCTTATGTTGATAAAAATAATCCAATGATCGCTAAGTAGCTACATACTGAGTATACCTACTATGTTACTAGAGTTAGTAAAATGTTTAAATTATATATTTATATATATATAAAACACACCAAACTTTCCCTTATTTTTACTTAAAATGATGTATAAAGTATACAAATTTGCATGTTATGCTGCCAAAAATATGTCCATGCTTCTATTTTCTCTACCCTAGATTTAAATGAAAGAAGGCGCAACCTAGTTACTTCACTGTGGAGACCATCTCATCTTTGTAAACTATTAAATTCCATATGGTGAAACAACCAGTGTTGATGCTTCAGTTATACTTTATGACCAATTCAGCAATGCTGTAATTGTATTCATTTGTCCATTTTATTAACTGAAGATGCTTAGATTTTGTGTTCTAAAAATTAATTAATTAATTTGGGTTACTGTCCCTCTAAGTACCAATATTTTATCCAGCAATACAAGTAAGCTGACTTTTACTTGGTAATTAGTTACAAAATTAGAACTGAATGATAGCAATCCCTCCGAGAAAGGCCTGAGTGACCAGGACTAGGATGCAAGTTTCCACATCCTCTGGCTCCTACAGCAGTGATCTTGTCAGAGAGTGAAAGAGTTGAATGTTGCAGAGGAGATCCCAAAGCGAGGCACCACATTTTCAACAACTGCTCCAACAAGACTGGAAAGCCCTTCCAGCATGAAGATTAGGCCATTTTCATGCCGTATAAAAATCACTTTAATTTCCATGCCCAATTATTTTCTCCTGCAAACATGCAGCATTTTTTACTAAATTCTCCATTTGTTTCCCATTCTGTGTGCCCTGAACATGACTAAATATTAATCCTTTCCCACTATAAAACCATCGAAGATTCACAGGCTCTAAGTTCTCTTGGCCTCTTCAGTGGTGGGATATTGGCTGAGGACACACATTTTCAATTCAAAGCTTAAAGGATCTTCCCCAGTATATTTTTCTGTGACCCAAAGTGATTATCCAAAAGTGCCAGAGTGGCCAGTCACAATGATGCATGCAAAGGAGCCAGACAGAGCTTTAACCACGCTTTGCAGCCATTTGTGAAAAACTCAGCTTCACAGGTTTAGAATATTCTAGCTCTTACTCTGATTCAGAGAAAACTCCTTAGAGGAAGGAAGGGTTAAAAAAAAAACAACAACTAAAATGAGGTAAAGAAGGATCCAATTAGTTTTTAAAACTTAGTTTCTTAGGCGCAGCTTCTTCTAGTCTTTTAAAGCAGCATGTCGTTTTGATTGGCGGGAGTTGTAACATTGGCCTAAACAACACAGCTTGGCCTCATCTGCCCTAGTCTTTCATGTTGTTGGACAGCTGAGAAAATACGGTATTTCCAGAATACTATCATCACAACCGCCACCTGTCTTTTTTGTACCAATATGGAATGATTTGTTTACACCTTTCCACATTAAATCTAGGAGCTGTCAGTACAACTCATATTGATTACGCCTCAGGACTTACAAGGTTAGAAATCTATCTACACGTTTGTAAAACAGCAATGCTTGGCAAATTGGTTCCTTCCCAGCAATGAGCGAATTCTCTACCCTCTATTTCTGGGATACAGGGTGTCCCCAGGCCTTTCTAAGGCTTCGATGTAGCTATTCCAAATGGGAGTGTTCAAGGGGGTCTCCAAATACCATCGCCATGTTTCAGCTACATCTTCATGAAGGATGATGAATGAGGAAGAGTCTGAGTACCTCCCTCCCACCCTTCCCCTCCACTGTCCAACACACACTTGCATCAGAACTGATGGTACAGGGGAGAGGTTGGTCAGAGATGTGGTCCATATTACCACCGGGATTAAAACATGTCTTCTCTAAGAATAAGCCGGCTATGACCAACATTGAAGTGCTGAGGCCATTTGAAATAGTGTAACCAAACATTTCCTCTGTCTCTTCTTTTGTTTTGGAGGTTCTTCCAAAATGTGATTATGCATGATCCATAAGGGACCTGAAGAAAAAGCCAGGACTGGACATAGCAATGTGGATACTTCTAGTATTCCCATTCTTGTCCACAGTACTTCATTAAAAGTACTGGCTTTTGTGGCTCTTTGGACCACTGTGTCATTTGGAGGGTACATTCTGCCTGTGCCCCACCCCCTACATGTACACACATGCCACCCGTGTTTAATGGGGCTCTTCTTTACATTTCCCATCAAGTGGCTTACAATTCCTTCAGCATTTTGTTTTCACTTTGTTTAGAGAAGCTAATTGCTCCTATAGACAACTTTTTGAAAAGTTTCTTGTGGAAGGAAGATAAATTCCCTTTTTATGGCAGTTACTGTGCTAGAAGCCTTACGTATCTTATTTAGTTCTCCTCTAAAATATAAGGAGGGTGTCTGGGTGGCTAGGTCAGGTAAGTTTCTGACTTCAGCTCAGGTCATGAGCTCACAGTTCATTGAGTTCAAGCCCCACATCCAGTGAGCTCGAGCCCTGCTTTGGGTGAGCCCTGTTTCTCTCTCTCTCTCCCCCTTGCTCAGAAGTTAAGTAGCACACATGGCTGAGAACTCACCATGTGCACACAGTGTGTCAAGTGCTTTAGAGGAAATGTCCACCGGCCACTTAACAAATACTTGTGAATGAGTGAATGAATGAATGAATGAATGAACTCTACCACACTTCACAACAACTCTCAAGGTGGGTACCATCATCATACCCATTGCATAGGCAAAAAATACAGATTTTGAATTCAGTTGGGTTCCCCAATATTCAGTTGGGTTCCACCAAAGCCATAGTTCTTTCCACTCCACCAGGCTGTGTCTAAAGAAAATACTATGAATAAGGCCCCTATGAACCATTTCCCTTATCTAAACAGAAATGTATGCTTTTTTTACTAGTAGCAGGTAGCTTTGCTTCAGAGCATAGTCAGAATTCACATCTGAGACTGGGACTTAGGAAATCACAAAGCATGAAACTGATTGGGAGAATAAAAAAGAACATCATGAAACATTACCTAATTGTTTGGTAATGTTGCCATGTATTGTCCAAAATTGGCCTGGAACAGGAGTACAGCCAAAGAGAGGAATATAAACAGATCTTGCCCTGGGATGAGCAATCTCATTTCCAGCCTGTCTTATTCATATGAAAAGTGAAGACACTCAAAGTGAACTCCAGGACTGCCATGGACCAGGAACACATACACGGTCAGGTACAGAGAAAGCCACTGAAGGGTCAGGGCCGAAAGAACATTTACACAACTCCAGCAGGGAACTAAAATGTCCCGTATGTTTTTTGCCTTTCAAAGCATGATTCCTTTTCCTGTTTTTGTTATTCTGAAATTAAAAACATTTGGTTGGTGTGCCAGACAGCAAACGCTGCAGACACCCCAGGTCACCAACACCCCTCAGGCCATGCCAGGGAAAGCAATCGAAACAGCTCTGACTTCAGAAAATCGCGGCTGGGCTTTGTTCTCGACACCAAATTAATGTATTGCCCTCACACGTAAGGGTTTATTTGGATCCTCTCCAAGTTAAAAACACACACACACACACACACACACACACACACAGGAACCAGAAACAATTACAATACTTTAGAATTAAGATGTGTATGCTCGTGGCTTTGCCTGCTGCTGCTGGAGAGTGCTTGTACAGAGGGCTGTCCCAGTGGAGTGCTGGATTTGTCCACTACTAGGTCACGCTAAAGGTGCCATGAATGAGCAGCACCAAAACCAGAAGCATCCCTCCCCCAAAATGGTGAAAACAGAAAACCCTCTCCAACTGATTCAATGCAGGTACTGAAAGGGGAACCAGACACAAATTTTTAAAAAGGCAATACACAAAAATTTGAGCCTACCAAAGAGAAGCTAAGGTAATTATTTTCTTAAAAATGATGAGGGGGGGGGTTCTTGAACTTTCCATGTAATTTGTGCAATATGCTGTCAAACAGTGCCGTAAACATATTTGAAAAAGATTTATTTTTACCAAATTTCAACATTTAACTTTTTAGGAAACTAGCTGCTGTCTGCCTACCATGCCAACCAACTAATACACTTCTGAAGCATATTTCTCTCATGGAAATACTGCTTAGGGAATAGTCTGGGGGTACTTTTCCTAGATCATTTCACTAACCTCCCCATTATTGTCATTCTCGTATCAGTGTTTCGCCCTCAGATATTAGAAGCAAGCAAAAAGTCTTGCCAATACCATGTATTTATCTCAAAAAGAAAAGTCAACAGTATGAGCTCAGGTCAGCCCAATTTTCCACACCTTCCCTAAATACCTAACCCCAAATTAAGAGCTGATATTCAGTACCATGACACTGAGGCCATTACAGGACTGTCAACCATGAAAGGCCCCATTGTGCTCATTATTTTACACTTACTCTGACTGGAAAGCACACTCATACATTTCAGGAATTTCATAAATGAGGCAACTGGGGTCCAGAGAGGTTAAGGGACTTGCCCAAGGTCACAGTTTGTAAATGGCAGTCTGGATTCAAATCTCGATCTTGACCCCAGAGGCCATGGTTTTAGCTTCCACACTGTCTGCCCTTGTCAGGAGAAACCAAGGAGCAGCCTATTTTTCAAAGTGAAAAATAACAGAGAGAGCTCAGAGAAGCAGAAACTTCACAAAAATTATACATATAAAGCAAAAACGTCACAAAAACAACACACACAAGCACAGCTTAAATTGTTGCCATGCATCAAAACAAAGAAATGCTCAACCAACTTACAACAACTCTCAGGTTTCCCTTAACATCAAAAGATTTGATCACCCAGTTGACAGACTTTTTGCACTTCAAGATCAGGATGAGATTTCTGACCACCTCAAGATCCTTTCGAGAAGGTCTTATGTCAATTATTATATCCACCTGGAAAGCACTGTGAATGGAAAACAAAGGCAAAGTTAGAACCCGAATGCCAGAGAGTTGCAACTATCTCCTCTCTTCCAAGTCTTCATGTTTCCAGTGTCTGGCCAGTTGATTAAAAAGCTGGAGTTGATCCCAGGCAAATGACATGTGCAAAACAGATTGTTAGTGCACACAAAACAAAACAGTTTTACATAACAATAGAAAAATATGACTGCTGATAATTAGACACAAAAATTTTTCTCCTTCTTTGGGGAGAAAAAAAAAAGATGGGTACTTAAGGCAGCCACTGTTTGAAATGGGAAATGGATCTGGACAACCAGCAGTTTACTTTTAAAGCAGAATTATTGGTTTTCAACCTTCAACACCTTCAGTGTGTAACTTTCCCTTCCAATTTGCATATGCTCAAAATCCTTGAAAGTGGGAGGGAGGGGGGAGGCTTCGTAGTAAAAACAAAACAAAGCAGAACAAACCCAAAAAAACAGAAAAAAAAAATCCCAACTAGGACACTTAAGATAAAATACGAGGCAAAGGCTGGAGAATTTGACTTATATAAGGTTTGCATAAACCATTAACATTTGCTGCAGAATCATATCTGCACTTACCTTCCCAAACTTCTGGATATACAGTTATTAAAATAAAGAAAACAGATGGTCAACCAAGTGATTACTGGAAAATTGATGAACACAACCCAAACTTCTAAGAATTCAGTATAAAAGAGAATTTTTTTAACCAAACAATAACATCTCTGTCATTCTGAATTTAAAGGAAAGTTGTTCTTTCCATTTGGTTTTACACACTTGTAAAGCATATGATGAATGATACACTCAAATGAAGCCTGAGGCTTAATATCTAAGCACGTTTGGCAGATTGCTTCTATTCCCATTCTCTTTTCATTTTCCACAAAATTCTTCATGTGGGACAGAATGGAATCTTCCCAAAACTGATATGTAGTTTATTCACTTTTGAAAGCAAAATTTGATTAGAATCTTAACTCTGAAATCTCTCAACAATATAAATTTACATTTTAAGTCAGTGGTCCAAGGGAATGCAGGCTCAAGTGGGAGAAAGAGCCACTTTTCCTCTTTTATTTCCTTTTTAATTCCCTAATCATTCTTGATAGGGAAGGTTAAATTTCTAGTCCTGCTGAGGGTGGGAGATGGAGAAAAAGAACATAAGCAAGAGGCAGGTTGTATCTAATGGCTCTTTGGTGTGTCACCATAGAAGGCCACATCCCAACACACCCACACCCACACCTACTTCCCCCACCCCCAATGTGCACACACCTTCATAGCACATATAGCTATGAATGCAAATGGGCTCTGAGGACGCTATGAATGGAATCTTATTAAAAACAGAATGTGATTAAAATTATAATTATGTTAATAAGGAATATTTTATAATTTTTTTTAATCAGGGATAACCTCAGTCAAAGGAGATAATGATGGAGCAAGAGTTATTTTGTCCTGTAATTAGTGCCTGAAAGTTCAGAAAAGGCTTCAGAAACTCACCTAGAATACAGGGGATCTAGAGACAGATGCAGAAAATAAAATACCACTGGTGCCTTCACTCCCTTCTTCAAAACTTCTGTTAATCACCCAACACATGAATGTCTCCCTCCATCCTACACAGGCAGGGTTGTACTGTCTCTGCCTCAAGTCAGCAAAGATCTTTATTTTCATCTCTTTTCAGGTCAGCATACACACACACACACTCACTCACTTACCTGTAGGGGTTAGAGCTGGGGGTAATTAACTCAATGATGTGTACTTCCTTATCCTGGGGCTGGCTGGATATCACACAACCCTCCGCTGCTTTGGGCTGAAGGTACTCAGCAAGGTAATTGAGCGAGAGAAAATTCTTCCCTATGTTGCACGTGGGAGGGAACACTTGATCTGAAAGAAACACAGGATAATCCATCATACTACTGAGATACACAGTAACCAGACTTGAAGGGAAGAAGGTGACAGTGACTCTGAGGGAACCACAAGCCCTAGAGAGGTCCTTAGAACTCAACCACTGCCTTGAAATACCTCCCCTATGGTCACCAGTGACGTCCTACTGACCAATTCTAGTGGCCTCTTTTGGTCTAAATCCTTTCCTTTCCTGTTCTCTGTGATGCTGCTTTGTCCTCATCCACTTCCTCTGACTTACCTCCCATCTCTTTTACTGGTTCCCCCTCCTCTGCCCATTCTTTAAACACCAACGATCCTCAATCTTTGGTGCACACCAGAATCCACCTATTTGGACGCCATCCCAGAGATTCTGAGTCAGAAGATCTAGGGGGCAGGGGAGCACTAGGAAGCTTTCTTTTTGAAAAGCTCCACAGTTGATCCTGATACAAAACCATGACTAAGAACTCAGTTCATTCCTCAATCTTCTTTTTGTCTCATATTCTTCCCAAATGACCTCTATCGCTCCCAGGGCTTCAACCTGTACCTAGATCATGACTCCTTTTCTTTTTTTTTTTTTCGTCTTTTTTTTTTTAACTTTATAGTTTATTGTCAGGTTGGTTTCCATATAACACCCAGTGCTCTTCCCCACAAGTGTCCTCCATGACCATCACCCCTCTTCCCCTTCCCCCCTCCCCCTACCGCCCTCAGTATGTTTTCAGTATTCAAGAGTCTCTTGTGCTTTGTCATGACTCCTTTTCTGAGTTGCAGAGCTGGGCTGTCATCTGACTACCAAGTACCTGTCACCTAAAAATCCAATATTTATTTCATAGTCCATATACTCACCACTGAAATCAATTATCCAGAATTCTCCTCCTTGGATATTTGCTATTTCAGTTAATAGGGAAACCAACCACCTAATCAATTCTGTGGCCTGCTGTGTAGAATGAATCATTCCTTCATATTTATTCATCACAGCACTATAGATCTAAAGACTGAAGGAAGGAGTTTGGGGAAAACAGTGAGGGCAGACTTTCACTCTTTCTCACAATCTTGATACAGATGACTAATGCTTTTATAACACTTTACAGTGTACAAGGTGCTTTCACAAACATCATCTCATTGTGCTAAGAGCTGCTCATCACCTCCACCAGGGAAAGTGATACAAGTACCCAGAGTCTAAAGATACTCCCGCAAGGGCACATGCCGTTTACACAGCACTGTGGTTGATGGGATTTCCAGCCAGTGCTTTAAATGTTTAAACAGAACTTGAAACTGCTGGCAGGGTGACAGCTGGGACCAGTGTCAAGGAAGTTCTAGGTGTAGCAAACTTTTTTTCAGAAGGGGTAATTAATCAGAGCTCTGGCACTGTAATGAAACAAACTTTTGCCTCTTTCATTTAATGGACAGGATACTAGGGTTCAAATTCACATGCAAGTCTCACTCAGGAGAGAGGAATCAGCCCAGGAGGTCCCAAGATTGGGTTGATACTGCCCTGCCCCCAACCCCCATCAAGTGCATATTAGCAAACACTGTGGCATCGTGGCTCTGTGCATCAGGGCACCCTCGGCACCAGGCCTAGAACAGAGGGGACCACAGGAGCTCACAAGGCCCCAGCACACAGGCTTCTTGCATGAAAGGCCTGGCTCCTCCCTCTGCATTCTTTCCTGAAGACCCCCTTAGAGAGAAGAGGCCAGGGCTCCACTGACTCAGGCGGCTGGAGCAGCCTCCTCTCCACATCTGCTGAGGGTTTTACCGGATGAACACATAAGGAATGCACACCCTGCAGCTGCAGCTCTGCGGATGCCTCCCCCAGATCACAGGATGGAAAATGATATTGGGGTAGCAAGACTGAAATTTAATCTAGAATCAGGGTGTGTGTGCATGGGCCAGGGACAGGCTAGTCTGGAACTCAAGAGACGAGGACCCTCTTGGGACTCTGGCCTGTATATCCAGTTTAGTTCATAGGTGGGTCTGGTTTGCATCTGGCATATAGTAGGCAGAGGGTACCGGTTTCCTGAATTAACAAACAATGATGTGAGATTTGAGACAAATAACAAAAAAACCTACGTTGTGACCCTCCTAAGCCACTAGGTAAGGTTTGTTTCCTAAGCCACTAAGAAAGCCTTTTAACAAAGGCTCCTATGGGGCCTGGGTGATTCGGTTGGTTAAGCGTCTGACTCTTGATTTCAACTCAGGTCATGATCTCATGGTTCCTGGGATTGAGCCCTGCATTCGGCTCTGTGCTGATAGTGCGGAGCCTGCTTGGGATTCCCTCTCTCCCTCTTTCTCACTCTGCCCCTTCCCTGCTTGGGCGCTCTCTCTCTCTCTCAAAATAAATAAAACTTTAAAAAAAAAGTTGCTATTATTAAGGGCTCAAGTCCCAGATGCCACTGTCACTAGGTTGAATAAGCTGATCATTTTTTGTTGCGTATACATGTGTGTGCCTGAGTTCTTTTTCCCCCAAATGACCTTCCGCACGCCTGGCATCAAAACTTACACCAACTGCCAAGTAGAAAGGAAACCCCAAAGGGGAATCCCCGGGTAGAAACCTGGCAAGTTTTGGGGGTAAACAGTCACATGCTTATTTGTTATTTTAGGAAAGGATTGATGACTGACTTTGTGACCTGGAACGATATACTCTGGGAACCTGGAAGGTAATGCAAACTCCTCATTTTCCTGCTGTGGAAACTGAGGCTTAAGTGGCAAATCAGAGGGGTGCTGGAAGTCTCACAGTTAATGAGACCAGTTGGGATAAGAACACAAAGTCCTCAGTTCTTCCATTCTAGGTATACTAGAGCAGTAGTTCTCAAATGGGAGTGCATATCTGAATCACCAGGAGTGCTTGTTAAATAAAACACAGACAGCTAGACCCTACTCCCAGAGTTTTCAGTTCAGTTGGTCTTGGGCAGGCCTACGAATTGGCAATTTTAACAAGTTCCCCGGTGATGAGGATGCTGCTGGGGCAGGGGCCACATGTGAGAGCCATTGGGGATAGAGCACGAGGAGGCTCATGGCCTGGGATCCCTGGAGGCAGCTAGCTAGAGACCTGTCAGGTTCTGGGAAGCTGGATGGTGAGTCCTGCTCAGTGGAGCCTGATCCATGGTGATAGACAACATCACCCTGTGGTCCACTGACCTCCCTAAGGACCCTCACTTCCCCCAACTGTTCTTCTCTATGAAGTGCACCAGTGACTCATACCTGACTCAGGGCTGGAATTAGGTTTCAGGGGCTCCAAAGGTGTTACCAAGGAGTCACCAGTTTTTACTAGATTGGACACAAGGTCCTTTGAGATCCTTCCTGACTCAGTGTGTGGCCCTCGGGACGTCACTTACCTAACCCTCACTCTCAAGGAAGGCAACAGTTATGCATAAAACTTCATGCACTGTCAAGAGAACAGCTCAACAGCTCTAAATGTCACTATAACACATTTTCTTATTCTAACAAATTCCAAGTGGGAGGGGAGCAGTTGATCAACATCTTTTTATGCTAGTAGAACTCTGCTTCAGAAATGGAGGCCATTGGCCAGGGCTTAGAACCTTTGTTAAAAGAGGTTTTTCATTTTGTTCCAGTGGGAGCTGACCTCTATTGTAAGCTACCTGACCACCTAAGAGTTCAGTAACAAACTCCAACTTTTTGAATCCAACACTCATTTAAAACTCCTCTCTCTACTCTGCTAAACAAATCTTTCCATCCAGGTGGCCTACTTGCATTTTCAGGTTGCACTTACTTAGCTAAGACTTAGAATACAGCATCAGGAAACAAGCATTAGACTCGAGAGTCAGGAAACCTGGGTTTGAATTCTGACTTCACCACTTGCTAATATGGGGATCTGAACAAGCTAGCTTAACCCACCACTAACCCCTCTGTACAATGGTGGAAGTGATGATTTCCTCCTAGGATTACTGGTGAGGTTAAGTGGGGTACATGTGAAAAGAAAGCACCTAATGTGGCCTTTGCACATAGCACACACTCCAACATCAGTGTCCACCTTTCCTGCATCTGTCAAACAGCCCAGGTTTAAGACCAGGCTGGAAACAAGCATTCAACAAGGAAGGCTTCCATGCTGTCTGTGAAAGAGGTGACAAGTGCTGTCAAATTCAAGAGTAAGCAGATGGATGCTGAAGACCTGAAATGCAGTTTTCACATAATCACCTGACTATAACAAGGACTCATTCACAAGAGTTGTTATTTCTAGTAACTAATGGGGCTCCAAATATACACAACTAAAAATAATGATGAAAGAAGTTTTTTTTAAAAAATGTGCTTTCAAACTGAGTTACCGGATATTTATATCCCTCTGCAAGGCAAGGAAATTAAAATGGGCAAATCTCTTATCAAGGCCACACAGTTCCTTTCTCCAATAATTTGTCCTTGTAATGGGCATTAGCATTAAAAAATATATTCAAGCACTTTTCCTCTGCTGTTGTCCAAAATTTAACCCATGTCTCAAGACCATAAGCCAACCGTGGCTTCAAATGTTTGCAGATCAATAGGTAAGAGGAAGCTCTAACTGTTGATTTATCTGGCCAACTCCTCCTTCATTCCATTAGCAATCACCTCCTTTCCTTTACCTCGGATTCACTTCTGACTTCTGTGTGTGGATGTCTTCTAAACCTTGCACCACAATCTCCTCTCCTCTCTCAACCATGCTACTCCCCACTTCCTGCTTGGCCATTATCAGGCATGTTTCCTTAGGGGAAAAAAAGGGGGTAGGGAAGGAGGGAGTGTGAGGGGAGCAGTGCTGGTGACCTCTCAGGTCCCTGCCAGCTACAACGTTCTGCAATTCTCGGATTCCTTGCCCTAACCACCTGGTCTCTGAAAAGAAAACAAGTGACTCTCGTAAATCAGTCATTAATTGAAACCGCATAAAATTTACCTTCCCCCACTTTAATGTAAATATTTCTTGCTATCTTGAGTTCAGTGAATGAAGTGACTGCTCCGTACTCCTTTCGAGCCCAATTTAACAGACGGTCGTTTCTATAAGGGAATCTCTTTTCTTCTGTTTGTGCTGACAAGGAGAAGTTTCCTGATGAAAACTGGACCATGGAACCCTGAGACACCTACAGCAAAGAGAACAGAACAGAACAATATACATCTTTATTGTGGTGGAGTCACCTGGAGCCAATCATAATTAGAGAGAGCACTTATCAGACAACTAATGGGTGTTTGTCAATCCAACCTCTTCTCTTTGTTATACAGGCAGATCATCTTTTCACAGCAGCTAATTCAAGAAACAGTCCCAAGGCTACTTCTCCCAGGAAACAACAAAGCTACCGATGATGCAAAGAACCACTGGTATTTTATTTTTAAGAAACCAATGATGCAGGACTGTGCCATTAGAATTTGTAAAGAACTCTGTGATAAGAGACTGCAGAGTGCACTGTGAGTTATCACAAGAATGATCATTGCTGTGTTTCCTGATACCTAAATTGAAGGCCAACATTTCAAGTAATGAGTTTCTAGTCTAGCGTAAAGCCTTGGTGAGTGTTATCACAGGCTTGTCATGGGCTTCAAGATCAGGGCAAGTAATCCAAAGTTCTGTTAGCAAGTGAACTTGACTTCCAAGTCTTCCATAACTGCACCATCTACTGATAGTCACCACCACAGAGACACTGGTTTGTGTTGTCCTGAGCACTGATATAAAAAGAATGGCTGGAGACTGCCAGTCTTCTATCATTTTACACTGCTGCCTAGACGTGAGATGAATGTCTATTAGAGTTTATTTTGTGAGACCCCCAAACACCCACAGATAATGAAGTCAAGAGGCTGTTAGACGTATCCTAATAAACCTCTCAGGATGATTGATGCAAGTACCACATTCTTGCTGGATGTATCTAGGCAATCGATGACCTAGCACATCATGGTATATATAATTAACACATACAAAGGAGGAAAATTATCATCTTGTTGCTGCACTGTAATCAAATTTAGTTGCTGGTGAAAATATGCATGTCATCTTTATTGGCTAGCATTTATAAAAATAACTGATTTTATGAATGTCAGGGTGAAACCTCAAACTGTCAGCAAAAAGGTTCACAAATTCCCAAGCCACACAGCTATAAATGTATTAAATTTCACATTAACTATTTATCATTAACAAAGAGCAAAAGAGTTTCTGAAAGGGGTTACAAATAACCAGACTAAAAGCAGGCTGAGGGCAGGGGTTTTGCTTATGGTTCTATTGCTTACAGCCATGTTTCCAAACCTAATGCGCATACAACATAGTACTACCCTAACTACTGTGCTAGGCACTGTTATTTTCTATTCCATTATATATAGGTACAGTACTCCCCCCTTATCTGTGAGGCATACCTCCCAAGACCCCCAGTGGATGCCTGAAACCAGAGACAGCAGTCAACCCTACATACACCATGTTTTTTCCTATACATACCTATCTATGATAAAGTTTCATTTATCAATTAGGCACAGTAAGAGATTAACAATAATAGCCAGTAATAAAATAGAGAAACTAAAACAATATGTTGTAAATAAATGTGGTCTTTCTCAAAACATCTTACTTACTGTATTTCTTGCAATGTCAGATGATAAAATGCCTATGTGAGGAGATGAAGTGATATGAAGGACGTAGGCATAGTGACACAATGTTAGGCTACTACGGACCTTCTGACAATTCATCAGAAGGAGGAGCATCTGCATCTGGACTGCGACTGATCAATAGTAACCAAAACCATGGAAAGCAAAACTGCAGATCAGCGGGCACTACTGTGTATATTTAAATGCTAGCAAAGATGTTTTTCGCCAAATTGATTCCATGACCTCCTAATTCTGTGGTCTCGCTCCTGGCTGAAAAGCAGAAGCATCTAAGAACTTCTAAATATCTTGAGGCCCAGGCCACACCCCCAGACCGATTGGAACCTTTTGGATGGGACCCAGACCTCAGACAATTTTAAAGCTCCCTGAGTGATTTCAAAGGCCAGCCCTGGTTGAGAAGCCCTTCCTTAATTGGGACTGGGTGATCCCAATTAGTAGCAGTTTAAAAAGCACTATTACAGGTCAGGGGCAGCGTGGGCACCTTGCAGCTTCCTCTGAATCAGTGCTTCTTAACTGGGGTGATTTTGTCCCCCAGAGGACTTCTGGCAATGTCTGGAAATATTTTTGATTGTCACAACCAGTAGGGAAGAGCTACTGGCAACTGGCGAACAGAGGCCAGGGATACTGCTAAACATTCTACAATGCACAGGGTAGCCCCCACCTGGATAAAGAATGATCCAAAATGTCAACAGTACTGTCCCTGAGAGATCTGGTCTTCGCATTGACCAAATGTTGCTAACATTCAACATCTACTGTATCCCCAGATTGAATCTTCAAGTTGACAGCCATCTCTATGCTAGAATTTGAGCTGTTTGGTACTTAATAAAGAATAAGAGAAGCTTCCTGGTTTGGGAAGCCCAAAACTAATCATTACTAAGCTGGACATAAACCATGGCTTCTAACAATACTTACCACCTGATGCCCACCTACTATGTATCAGGTACCACGAAGTGCCGTGAAGAATGCTACTGACATTTGCTAAATGTCCTGATGCCAGTTATATATAAGCAGAACCAGTGGGGACTGCTTAGTTTCAATCTTGTTTTGAACAATGCCTGCAGAAGAAAATGTTCCTGAACCATTTACCTGCCAAACAATAACCATGCCAACCTATGTAGAAACCCTCTGAGACTTAGCTACTCACCAACACTGAACTTCAGCGTTTATCTGATTTTTATGACTTAAGCTCTGTAGTAAATTCTGTTCACTGAAAACCACTTGTGCTAAAAAGTCATTTTTATCAACCCTGTCACCGAAAAACCCACAACAGTGCAAAGGCCTTTATCCCTCTGCCAGCACAGTTCTGAATGTTTCGGCAAGCATCCCTGGATGTTCCGCTCCTTTTGTCCTCATTCGTGTTACAGCCATAAAATAAAGCACTTGAGTTTTAAACACGTTGTACCTAGAGTACATTTCTTCAGAGCAGAAGGTGGGATATACAGTGTAAGTAAGAGAAGAAATAAGGAGTAAGTTCCAAATGTACCCGGAAGAAACCAAAAAGCAGTAATATGGCATGGCCGATGCTTCAAGAAGGGGCAACTCCTGGCTGATCCCTCCACGTACCACCAACCCTGCTCACGTCTGTCTTCTCCCAGGGCCAGCAGCAACAAGGTTCATACACTCACGGCTGAGGAATTTGGAAAAGGAGTTAACTGCCACTCCTCAGGCACATTCCAGTAAGAAGAAAGCCAAGCTGCCAGAGGCAGTGAAATGTCCCTGACTGCAGGTCAGTGGAAATTTTCTGCTACGGCAAGGGGTTAGTCAGCACTCCTCCTGACCACCAGTCCTCCTGGCTCTGACAAGGCGGCACGCCAACAAAAGTCTGCCCCAACCCCCACCGAGTTTTAGAAAGTATTATTATTTCCATCTGATCCTCAGGATGACCTATGAGCTAGGCTACTATGATTTCCACAGTGGAGAGGAGGAAACCTCAGAGAAGCTAATGGCATACACAAGGTCAGAGAATCAGCACAGGAGCAAGACCAAACAGGAGACTTCTGACTCCTGGTCATAGCGGGCCTCTGTGCTAACCCTGCCAGAAAGAAGACCTCACCAGCTCCCGAGGCAGATTTCTGTTCTATCTGTAAAATTTGCCTTCCACACATGTGTCTGAGCTGTGCCTTCCACACATGTGTCTGAGCTGTACCTTCCAAACTAAGAATTCCTTCCTCTTTCCTCCATGGGACAAGCCTTCAAATGTCTGAAGATGTCACTTGACTCTGATCATGACTTCAGTTCTTCAGGGCACTATTTCCAGCCCACCAACTCCTCCTCAGATACTGTGGTAGTTAGTTCTTCACCAGCATGGTCTCTGAAATGTGGTGCCCAGGACAAGGCTTGGGGCTTGGGGCGCAGCCTGACAAATGCACTGTAATGGTTAATTATGTGCCAACTTGACCCGGCTACAAGGTGCCCAGTAATTTGGTCAAACATTATTCTGAGTGTTTCTGTGAGGGTTTTTGTGGATGAGATTAACATTTAAATCAGTAGGCTAAGTAAAACAGACTGTCCTTCCTAACATGTGTGGGCCTCATCCAATCAGTTGAAGGCCTGACCTCTTCCCCTGAGTAAGCTCTTCCTGGTTCGACAGCAGCCTGCTGGCCTTCGGAGTGAAACTGGGGCATGGGCTCTGCAGGTTTTGGACTTGCTAGCCTCCATAATTATGTGAGCCAATTCCTTATAATACATTTTTTCCTACATATATGTGGATACTGCATGAGGTCCAGAATCACATTAGCTTTTCTATCAGCTGAAACCTGCTGTTATCTCATATTCATTAATTTATACGTTAAACATACACCTGCCAAATAGTTACTGAGCACCTGCCTCGTCTGTGTCAGGCACTGTTGGAGGTGCTGGGGTAACAGCACAGGTGACAGACGAAACTCTCCAGCCTTGTAGAGTGTATGGTCTACTGAGGAAGTCAGAGGAGCAAAATAAATAAGTAAAATATGCAACATCCCAAGAGGTGCTATGGAGCAAAATAACCTGAGAGAAGAGAAGGTTTAAATGCTGTCATGGGGCAAGTCCAGCTGAGAAAGTCATGGCACAGTTAAAGCCCTGAAGGAGCGGCAAGACCTGTGGAGGTCAGAGGGAAGAGCATCTGTGGTTCAGCCAGCAGCGAGTGTAAAGGTCAGGCAAGGGGAAGGGGGAGAAGTGAGGCCAGTGTGGCTGGAGCACTGGGATGGGGGGAGGAGGCGGAGGTGGTGGACAGGTAGATGAAAAGGTCAGAGAGGTCAGAGAGCCCAGCAGGTCCAATCTGACCTTGCAGACTGCTGGTAAGGACTGTGGTGTTTAGTCTGGGTGAGATGGGCCACCACTGAGAGTTCATGAAAACATCTTACAAATGTTTTAACAGAATTACTCTGGCTGCTGTAGCCAGTCTAGACTGAAGAATGACAAGAGCAGGAGACCAGTAGTAGGCTTCTGCAATAACCTCAGGGAGAAAGAGCGGCAGCTCACGCCAGGGAGGTGGTGGTGGAGATGGTGGTACCTAAATCCCCCGGGGCTCGTTGAACTGGATCAAGGCTCTTTGCATTCTTCCCTTATACCAGTAATTCTTTCAAAGAAATATAGTCTTATATTTATTCCTGAGACCCATATTTCAAATCTGTATTCTGAGGATGCCTGAGTGGCTCAGTCGGTTAAGTGTCCAACTCTTGATTTCGGCTCAGGTCATGATCACATAGTGGTGGGATCAAGCGCCGCATCAGGCTCTGTGCTGAGCGTGGAGTCTGCTTGGGATTCTCGCTTTCCCTCTTCCTGCCTTTTCCATGCGCATGCATGCGCTCTCTCTCCCTCCCTCTCTCTCTCTCCCTCTCTCTCTCAAAACAAATAAACATTTAAAAAAATCCTTATTCTGTTAGCTATCTATCACTGAGTTTCACAAGCATGCCTTCTACACATGCATCTAAATCCCCGAGCAGTGGAATAAGACCAGGCTAAGGTCTGTTACTTATAGGTACACTCCCATGCTGACCCAAAGATGCTAAACAGCACATGCTGGGGTCCCAGGTTGTTCAGCAACTACAAAGGAACCCCACAGAACTGTCCTCACCTGGTCTGTAAGGGCATCATGCTACAACCTGTCAAGAACCCTGCTGAAGTAAACATATGATCTATCACTGTCATCTCTCTACCTTTCAGTGCTCTAGTCCCTACCTGATCTTCATGGTATGGTATCCTTATTAGAGTCTGGCTTGGGTTGCGGTCTGTGGAAGAACACAGATATAAAGAGAATAGCAAAAAAACAATATTTTTTTCTAATACAAGGTGGAGTTACGATCACAACTTCAAGGAAAATAACTATGAGTGAGTATGGATTTGTTCTAAAAAATGTTAAGAGCAAGGATTTTATATTTGGATAAAATAGCAGGTATTTTCTATTTACTCCACCTTATTGGTGGGTTCCTGCCATGCCCCCCACCCCCGCATTTCTGGCTTTGTGTCTCAACAACCTGTGTATCTCAACCATTACAGTAACCTCCTATCTTCTAATCTGTTCTCCCTCCATCTCTCCTGCACCCTGTCGCCTGGGAGATCTTTCTAAAGAGTAAACTCACGATGATGCAGGACAGTATCTAAGCATCTTAAATAGCAATATGACTAGAAGAGGGCCTTTGCCTGTCCCACTTCCTACCACTCCCCCTTGTACTCACCATATGGGGAATCACTTGGTGGTGGAACACATCCTGCTACTTGAGGCTCCTGAGTCTTTTCACATCCAGGTCCCCACCTGGACTGCTCTTCCCGGCCTTGTTCACCTGGTAACTGCTCCTTGAACTCCCACAGAACCACCTTCTCTATGAAGCCTCCAAGACTTCCCTTCTGTCCTCAGTGTGGAGCAGTGCACAGGTGCCTTATCTCACCTCTAAGCCGAGCCCCTCTCTCACATGAACTGTAACTATTTATCAGCAAAACTGATAAAGAACAACAGCTTGAGGGCCAAAAAAGCAGCTTGTTCTAAATCTCTGGGGCCTGCCTGGCACGGAGCTTGGCATGAAGCAGGGACTCCATAATTGCTTGCTGAATGAAACTCAGTTCTGTTACTTACAGGAAAGGATATGCCATAGTTTCTTCATTCCTGTAACCCAAACGCCTTACTTCCCTCACTGCCCGAAGAAACGATCCTTCAGCCAGCATTTAAAGCCCATGATTTGCTTTTTTACCCAATACCTCCACCTAAAAACAAATTCTTACATCATTCCATGTCCTCCCTCAAATTCAGCGAACCTTCTGCCTGCTTGCTAATTAAAACCCAATCCTCTGACATTCCCTGACATGACAAACATCTTCCTGTGGGAATGAATGGAGCACAGAGCTCTAAGAGTCCTGATCCTTAGAAAGAAGGGGCAAACATGAAGCACTTTACTGCCCAACAAACCCCAGGCCACTGAGACACACAGTGAGCCACCTCCTGTCTTGAATGCTCTTCCCTACTTAAACCATGCACGACGTTTGTGTTGTAGATTCTGGTTATGCTACTAGATTTTTTTTTTTTTTTTTAAAGAGCAGAACATTACTCTATCTGCCAGTGCTGGGAGTTTTATTACAAGAACTTACGGCTAGGCAACGGGAGCCAAGTTTATTATTTTTTCTGGATCAGATTCAACAACCTTGTCCAAAAGAGCAAGAAAAAAGCAAAGAGGCAACCAGCCCTTTTTGTTTCCACACCTGCATTTAAACTTTAACTCTTAAAGTCCTAAGTAGAACCACGGAAGCCCCAAGATTTATCTCCCAAGTCCTAGTGAGGTGAACAAATCCTGGCCAATGGGTGCAGCCACCATTTTCCTGGAACTGACGTTCTCTGTTTTAGCACTTAACTCAGCACATCAGCTGACTTACAGGCCTGGTGGTTGCATCAAAGTATCCCTGTGGGCCTCCCCGAGTTGGTCTGGTCTTTAGTGAGGGAGGAGAGAGAAACTTTGCCGAAAGTGGTGCCACACTTTAAGAACTCACTCATCCTATCCCTCTACTCCCCCTTCATTGTCCTCACCTTACAAACAATGTTCCCTGATGAACAGTCCTGAAAAAGAAGGCCCATCTGGAGGTGCCTGGGTGGCTCAGTCAGTTAAGCATCTGACTTCAGCTCAGGTCAGGATCTCATGGTTTATGAGTTTGAGCCCCACGTTGGGCTTTGTGCTGACAGCTCAGAGCCTGGAGCCTGCTTTGGATTCTGTCTCCCTCTCTGTCTGCTCCTCCCCCACTAGTGCTAGCTCACTCTCTCTCTCACACACACACACAAAAATAAACATTAAAAAAAAAAAGAAAGAAGTCTCATCTAAAGTTTCTCCTCACCCGGTCACATGTTATCTTCTCATGAGGCCAATTTAAAATTATAATCCAACCACCCAGTGGCCTCCACTCTAACACTCCTGATACACCCCCAAACCTGCTTTCCATGTTCTTACTGCTATTACGTTGCATAGTCACCTTCTAAACTACCACACAATTTACTTATTTATTATGCTTATTGCCCATCTCCTCCTACCAGAATGTAAGCTCCTTCAGAGGCTGGGATCTTTGTGTGCTTTGCTCATGGGTCTATCCCAAGCACCTAAGATAGAGTTGGGTATAGAAAAGATATTCAAGAAGTATTTAATGAATGAACAAATCTTGAGGTCCGATCAACTGGTAGTACCTGCCTAAAGTTCCGTGCTAAGAAGGATTCTGAGGTCACTCATATACAGAGGTAGTAGAGAAATGAGAATGAGCACTTGATCAATCTGTGTCTGCCAATGGTTCAGAGCGCCCTGTACCTGCTCTAGAGCTGTCCCATACAGTAGCCAGTAGCCACACGCATTGAACACTTGAAATACTGCTAAGTAAACTGACCTGTGTTGTAACTGTAAAATACATACCAGATTTTGTGCTGTGTCGTCTAGCACAAGATTAAAGAAATCTCAACAATTTTTTATTGATTACATGTTAAATGATAATATTTAGATATACTGTGTTAAATTAGATATGCCATTACAATTGATTTCACTTATTTCCTTTACTTTTTAACAATACATTTTTAAGTTTGTTTATTTGAGAGGGAGAGAGAGACAGTGAGAGAAAGAGGGAGAGAATGAGCGTGTGGGGGGGGAGGGGCAGAGAGAGAGAGGGGGAGGGAGAGAGAATTCCAAGCAGGCTCCATGCTCTCAGTGTATAGCCAGACTCGGGGTTCAATCTCACAAACCTGAGATCATGACCTGAGCCAAAATCAAGAGTCGGACACTTACGCGACTGAGCCATCCAGGTGCCCTTACTTTACTTTTTAAATGTACTAACAGAAGATTTTAAATTCCCTCTGTGGTTCATATTTTATTTCTACTGGATAGTATTACTCCAGAACCTCCTCCAATATGACTCTAAGGAAATACTGATAATATCCATCCATCCACTTCTTGATCTGGTCTCAGAACATAAATTAAGGTCGAGACACTATCTCAAATCCAATGCTTCACAGAGTGTGATCGTTAGACAATTATAATCACCCCAGAGATTCCATGATGGGTGGGAAGGTGGGGTCCAGGAAACTGCATTATAACCTTCCTCCCACCACCCCATGATTTCAATGCATACCACTGCTCTAGGCCATAGATACAGATATTATTTAAATCCCGAATAATCTTTGTGAAGCAAACATGAACAGGACTGCATAGAGATCAAGCAAGAATCTTCTCATCTGCGGTGGTAGAAAAAAGAAAAAAAAAAAACAAGGAGAGAGTAAAGCCAAGTCATGGATAGAGTCATCTTCTTGCACATCTAAAAAGAAAGAAATGGGCCTTGTGAAATCAGAGGAGACACAGCTCCCCAAAGATGAAGAAAAGCCTGCTGACATCTCAGAGGAAAATCTGTTCCAGGAATCACATACACACATCCTATAGCTCAGCTGTGGTCCATGTGGGAGCTTGGGCTGTCGGCTGGGTGAGCGCCTGCTATTCAGGTTACATAGCTCGGTGGGGCTGCTCCGCTCTGCTCACACACCTGGCTCCACACATTTACATGACTTTGGCATTGATGAAAGTGCAGCGAGTGGACAATCAGGATCAGCTCCTCTCCCTCTTCTATCCTGCCCTATCCCTAACTTTTACCATTCCTATTCCTTTTCCCTGACTCCTGTGCAGACAAATCTCTTTATGGAGTTGCCTGCTTGGGAAAACAGAGCAAAACAAGGAAAACAAATAAGGCAAAGAAAAACACACTCACATTTCCAAAACACCTGCTGTGTCAAGTATTTGCTAGTTCCACTCTAGAGGAAAAAAAGACATAAAGTAGAATAGGCATTTCTCTAGACTTTAGGTTTATATGTAAATAGGATTTATGGCAGATGGGTCCTAGAACTCATCTAACAGTGCCCACACAGAAAGGCATTGAGATGATGCTTTGGTGCATTTTGTGCACAAAGCCCATCCAGTAAAAACAAACTAACATAAAGGACTGGAACAGTACTGAAATATTTACCTCCCAAATGAGGACTAAACCCTACACTCTGAAAGAGGAAAATCACACGTTTTCCCTACCCAATTCCTGGGAGAGCTGTGCTTGCCTATTTCCTCCAAAGCCACGTGACATGAAATATGATCTGAAACATGTTTTCTATTAACAATATATCATGACTCAATGTTTTTTTTAAGTTTGTTTTAAAGAAATAATAACTTCCATGCCCGAACCTACAGTCCTAATTTGTAATGCTACATATTCATGAGCCATGTGATTATGGTATCTGCCAATCATGCATTCAAGAAACACAAATCTATGCAACCATTTAAAAATTCTTGGGTGATTTTAATTTTGTATCTACAACCAGGTTACCTTCTTCCATTAAAATGACTTAAAACTAATATTCAGTACTTTTTTTTGAAACATTCATGGTGGTCATCCTCTGCTTTTAATTTTTATTTTTGCTGAAATGAAATATAAAGAACTAAAGGATTGAAACGGCCCTCTGTTCTTAACACCCAACATGTTTACACATGTCCAAGAGGAAAGCTCTGAGATGCTGCCCTCCGACTATAAACATGCACAAACTGGAATGTAAGCTGCTACAAAAGCAATCCTCTAATCTCCCATGGAAATGTTACAGAAACGATAGTATATGTGAATATACAAAGGGAAGCAAAATATGTCACTCCATCTGAAAGACAGACTCAGTCCACACAGGTTACCAAATTAATGAAGCATGAGCTGTTTTATAATGTAGAGTTTTCCGAAGTAGAGTCCCAGGCCACAAGGGACCCTTGATAGTCTTACAAAATGAGCTCTCCAGATTCCTAAACTTACCCTTTCTCATCTGCCAGTGTTAGCAGGATTTTAGGATGAGCATGACTCTAAAACTTAAAGTGCACTTGCACTAAAGGGTATTTTTCAGGAAAAAATAAAATGTTGACATCATTATTGTTACTTGCCATGATCCTCAATCTGTTTTTGCCCTTCAAACATGCTTCTGAGAAATCCCTCGCTAGGGAAGATTCTTTTATTTTCCTTTTAAGTTATATCCAATCTTCCAACCCAGGTTCAAGGGCACAAACTGAACTTTTTAAGTGTTTGGCTCCTAATAGGTTCCTAGAATTCTCTTTATAGAGTTCCTCTTCATCAAGATGGATAATCTAAGTTCCATTTTACAGAGAAGGAAATTAATGCTCAGAGAAGCTACAGGATCTGCCCGAGGCACACAACTGGTAGAAAGCAGGTCTGACAACAGAAACAAAGGCTTTCTTTCCCACTTGAGAGCTGTTTCTACTCCACCACCATGGAGTTGTCAAGTAATGACCTCAAGAAATCAGTAGAGCTGGAGAGACAGAGCCCCACCTTAGCCTCCTATCAATAGAACATTGGGAAATAACCAGGAAGTTTCTTACTGATCACTTACTAAGTGAACATTTCATAGATTCTGAATCTTCAGATGGGACAATTGAAGTTACTAGTGCTCTGACAGGTTACATGAAGCCCCAGATTGCATAGCTTTAGCAAGGGACAAGTGCAGAATTAAAATGTCTGTTAGACTCGAAAAACTATGCAATAGAAATCCAGGCTTTTAAGAGAATGAAAAGGGAAAGCAGTAGGGCAAAGCAGAAGGCTATGCCCCTCCCTGACTTTTGCATAGAGATTTCTTCCCCGTTCGGTTATTTCCTTCTCTTTCTCCCCCTTCCCCAGCAGTCTAAGGAGCTCAGGGGAAAAAGTAGGGGAGAATGGGAATGGAAGGGGCAGACAGAAATAGTGATGACTGTTACGGGAACAAAGTAATTGTTTGTCGGGAAGAAGAAAGATTGGGTATAGTAAACAACAAAAGCTGCCAAAGGATCTGAAAATGTTTGAATAGAAACTATGGTAGATCTAGGTTGGAAAGAATTATCAGGGTGTATAAATTTAAGATGTAGATGCTCCCTGTGATGGTTAGTTTTATATGTCAACTTGGCTTGGCTATTATTATTCCTATTATATCCTATTATTCAATCAAACTCTAATCTAGATGTTGCTGTGAAGGTATTTTGTAGGTGTGATTCAAAGCCATAATCAGATAAGTAAATAAGGGCGATTATCTTAGATAATCTGGATGGGACTGATTCAATCAGTTGAAAGATTTAAGAGCAGAGCTGAGGCTTCCCTGAGAAGAAATCTCACCTGTGGACAGCAACTTCCACTCAGACTGGAGAGTTCCAACCCTCCTTCCTGACCACCAATCCGCAGATTTCTGCCTTGCCTTGCCTGTCTCCACAATGGCATAAACCAACTCCTTGCAAGAAATCTCTTTATATATATCCCCTACTGGTTCTCTTTCTCTGGATAACCACTGACTGATACAGTTTCTGTGAATGGCTGATGCAAGCTGCAAGAGAAATGGAGCTGCGTATTCTGGCCTAGCAACTCCAGACCTAAGAACAGTTTAGGAAAAAAAGGTTCTAAAGGATATTTCCTTCAAGGATGCATGATGGAGGTAGGGCCTTCTGTCCCCAAAATGGCTGGAACTGTCTTGACTTTCCCAACATTAGCTCTCAACAAAGGCAGGCCATGTTCCTACACTCATCTCCATCTTCCAGTCTATCCTGGATGAAGAAATAAATGATCCCAGAGGGTGAAGGGCAGAGGGCTAAGCAGGGCATTCTGGTAAAACTGATTCAGAGACAGGCCAACCAGAGGAGCCCAGGGGATAATGCTGTTGGAAAAAGGATCAAGAAGCAATTTTAACACCCTCACCCAACTGAAATACTGGCATTACCTAGATCCCAGTATTGTAGCAAGCCATTCACAACACTGCTGAAATGAAACCAGAGAGGCAATTTCACACCAGCTCCTCACTGGATCTGGTAAGCAATACCCTGCCTTTGGGACAGTCATTAGTGGCTCCAGGCTGGAGACCAGGGCTACAGAGGACATCAAAGTCACATCCTTGAATCAAGCGGTATGACTGTCCCCAGTGAGGTTTCCATTTACTTTTCTAGAAAGTAGGGGACACTTAAATTATGTACATCCCTCCAGAGGCCACCTGACTACCTTCTTTGCACTATCTGTGACTGAGGAATAAATGGCAGGGGCTCCAAGCAAAGGGGGAAATAACTGGAGGAAAAAAACAGCTCAAAACACCAGGAAGGAGGGTAATCGCTTTTAGTAATGCCATTTTTAAGGTGGCAGCCTCTGTGGCTAACCTCCAGTCAGCGGTAGGGCAATGGCTGCCGATATTTCAAAAGCTTCACAAGGTGTCTAGGAAAAGTATTGTTTTATGTAGTTGGTTGTGATCAGGACCATGTTCTGCATCTAGATCTCAGGGGAAATCATTCAACCTAAGTACCTTCCTCTGGAAAACGAAAGCCCTGGTCCAGAAGACAGTGGACATTTAAATTCCAATATCCCTGGCTACACGGATTTGCTCCCATTCAAACCCAGGATCAAAGTCCAAGATAGGAGATGAAAAGGGAGAACGTAGGGGAAAAGCTAACCCAAACTACTAATCCCTATCATTAAAAAATACTATTATCACTAACATTTATCAAGCACTTACTAGGTGCCTGACACTATTCTAAGCACTATACATGGGCTATACACACCATTTACTAGCTGTGTGATCATGCACAAATTAACTTAATCTCCCTTTGTGGAAATGGATTTCCTCATGTTAACACAAAGATAATAATAGTTTACAGGCTTGTTATGAAGGTTAAATAAGGTAATATACATGAAGTGCTTGGAACAGTGCCTAGCACATGGCTCATGCACTGTTTGTCAAATGTACTCATCCATGTATACATACCCTCACAATGGGCCACAAGGGCTGTCTGACAGATCAGAAGGTTGACAGGCCATAATTCATTCCTCACTGCAACTGGACTGTAGCCTTCTTGCCCAAACTTCCAGAAAAGGATATATGAATCCATTTTTAAGGGCTGGAGCAGTGCTGGCTCCAAACAGTAGCTCTGAACATCACCCAGCAGCCTGTATCAGCCAGAAACTATAGCACATCCAGAACAGACTCTATGTTAAAAACACAGAAGGGCTAGAGATCAAATGGGCTTTTGTAGGCTTTTGGCAGAGGTGGCAGATGGCTAAGCCCCTGACTTTCAGGTATACTCTGGGTCCCACAATCACAGCTGTGTCATTCACCACCTAACCGGGACAAGGCAGAAGTAGAGTAAGGAGGACTCCATGGCCCGGTGGCATTAAGAGGCCATCTGAGGATAGGGTGTTCGTACCAAAGGCAAAAACCAAGAGCAAAAACTGTTCTTGGGATTATAAATTCTACCTTGAACAAAGAAACAAGAAAGGCTAAAGGGACCCCTTCTTCCTCTGCAGAAATCAGCTTCCAAGTCAGGGGTTTGGATGATAGAGATTTGGAGTGTCAGCACTGGGCTGCCTCAAATAAGCCCAGTGACTCCATACCCAGAAAGAGTCAGGCCATCATACAGTCCTCGTTAGAAATGGGGACTGTAGGCCACCTGTGGGGAATACTTACCAAGGGCCTCACTGTCTACAGGGAGAGAATTGTGGGACAGCCACAAGCTTTCAGTCAGCCTCACTGGAATCTTCCAGGAGACAAGTTTCTCCCCCTCCTATTACATGAAAAAATATTCTGCAACCTCCCTTCACAAAACACTCACTTTTTCTACCAAACAGCCCCTTGGAGGCTGTCTATGACATTAACCAAGGGCACCAGACATATAATGCTTGATACAATTGCCCAAAGCTTGGGAAGGGTAGATCCATCATCCATCAGATTGTCAGAGTAGCCTGAGACACCAAAGCCTTCAAGGAAGGAATGGGAGTCTACATGAAGAACCCAGCCTTCTCTCCTTGGTGAAATAGCATTTATTTAACCTAAATTTGTTGAATGAAAGCAAAGCCTTCACAGAGCTGGGGCTCAGGCCTGCACACAGACATGACACAGCAAGTCCAGTGGAGCCAGGAAAAGTCTACGCTTGCATGAACCCTCCAGGACAGGATGTCTTGATCAGGAAGAAAACACCCAGGCAAACCTCATAAGGCCAAGAGGCCACTCACTGGCAACATTCACAAGCCTTAACCCAGCAAGTTAAGATAAATCCTAGGAAGTCTTCCAAAAAACTCTTTCTGGACCAGGATTACCAACTGAAACTGGACTCATTCCAATGCTCTAATCGCCACAGTGACATTTAGGAAGAGTTCTCTTTACCACAAATGGGCGAGAAACTCCATTCCTAGGAAGTATGGTAGTTGACTGACCCTAGTTCATGAGAGGATCAAGCCCCTTACAATTAGGGCTCTTATGGACAAGCCACAAAACCAACAGATAAGCAGCCTCTGGAACAAAAATGCATGGTACACAACCGCTTGGAATATCCCACAGGGCACAGTGAGTCATTCCACAAGAGACCTTTTTTTAAAAAGAAGAAGAACCAATCTTGACATGTTTAGTTATTTAATCTGCCTCTGAGACAGAATTTATTTGGGAAAAGCCTCATTGGAAAATCCAAAATGGTGTATCTAGAGCCCTAGTCTATACACTATACAGGAGTGACATTCCTGGTTGAGCAAAAACCTGTGCTTGCGTCCGCAACCCTGACCCATGCTGCTCCTCTGTCAGGCTCAAGGAGGGAGCTGCCTTTGTTGCATTTGGAAGAAGAGGGTTCTTATGTTCCCCAATTTTCAGGATCCAACAATGGTATTTCTTACACTGAAACACAATTCCTGGGGCGCCTGGGTGGCTCAGTCTGTTAAGTGTCCAACTTCGGCTCAAGTCAGATCTCACAGTTCGTGGATTTGCGCCCCACGTCGGGTTTTGTGCTGACAGCTCAGAGCCTGGAGCCTGCTTCGGTTTCTGCGTCTCCTTTTCTCTCTCTGCCCCTCCCCTGCTCACACTCTCCCTCTCTCAAAAATAAATAAAAACATTAAAAACTTTTTGAAATGCAATTCCTAATCTCTTAACCGTCTCTCCTATGTAATGGGCAGTTCCTGGAGGGCAGGCAGTCCATTCCATCTCTCTCTGGAGAACCCTCTATACCTAGCATAATCCTCAGCATCCTGAAGCCACTCAAAACTGGGTGTTGGATGCATGAATCAGTGGATACAGAAACCATCATACTAGGTATGCTAATCTCATGTTTTTCTAAACGTGGGGAGAACTGCCAAGCAAGGGAAACGAGGAATTTCGAAAAGAAAAAAAAATCATTTCCAGATTTTTAAATGCAACATTGTGGAGAATACAGGGATTTTTTTTTTAAAGTTCCCTCTTCCACAACCAAACTTGAATGCCTGAGTTATTCAAAGGGCATTTTTGGATACTATGACTCTCAGTTACACATCACTTAGAGTCATGAAAAGGAAGCCTGGGCATGCGCTGTGGTATAGGCTGTGCATGTCCCTTCCTAGAGCGGAGCTAAGAACACATCTGGGGCTATTTAACAACTGATTGGAAATTTCGCCTTCTGATTTCCAGTTAAATACTGGGCACAGGAAAACAAATAGCACTTGTTTTTCACTGAGCCTTGTCAGTCATCCAAACTACAGTGCGGACCAGAGAACTGCCTGTGGTTTGATGGCAGAGGCCCAAATATTTAGAACTCCCCTCCGCACACCGCCCCCCCCCCCCCCCCGCAGCCACCAAGATTAAGTAAAAGGAATAAACCAGATTTTGGCAACACCCACTTCTTCACCCACCCCTCCCCCCTTCTCAGACACACAAAACTAGATTTTAAATATTAAGCCTGGTCCTGGTATTAATTTACATTTTTCATTAGGATTAAATTTTGATTTGTTTTTATTCCAAAGCCAATAGCATAGCATTAGGTTTCTCTCATTTTTTTTTTCAACTGCCCTGCCCTGATATTTACTTGGATTTGCTGAAGAGGCAATGTTCAGATTACCATTTTCTGTTTCCAATTAAATTGGGATAGAATATCTAGCACTCATATTATCAAAGAATCAGAGAGTTTGAAAGCTGAGAGGAGTTTCAGACACTGGCTAGCACCACCTCCTCACTTTAGAGATGAGGAAACTGAGGCCCAAATAAGTGATTTTGTCCAATGATACAGAACTAGTTAGTGACAGAGTCACTCAGTACTCAGGCTTCCTGATACTGAGGCCAGGGTGTAAATCAGAAAGAAAAACCTGAGTTACTTCTGAGTAGAGCTGTCAGATAAAATACAGAATAGCTAAATTTGAGTTTCAGTTAAACAATGAATAATTTTTTAGTATACGTATGCCCCAAATGTCATATGGGCATACTAAAAAAAATATTTGTTGTTTATTTGAAATTCAAACTTAATGGGCCTCCTGTATCTCTATTAACTCTGGAAACCTTACCTTAGAGACCAATATCCCCTCCCACTGCACACCTCCACTCAACCACATATATGTATACATACATTTCTTTGCTTTTTTAATGTCAGTGGATGGAAAATATAAGTTGCAGCACAGTAAGCCCAAGAATGAGTGAGACTGGAAGAAGTCGCTGCTTATTTTTTGAGATTTCCTTATCTTAGAAACCTTTCTTCCTCATAAGTATGCAAAGCAACTAAGCCTAACATTAAAAGGCTCCATAAGGCCCCTGGATTAGATACTTTATGTGTCATCTTGAGAGTTTCTGCTTGTCTCAGGGCTCTGAGTCCATAGACTTTGCAGGAGAGTGCACTCAGGTTTAGAACACACAATAAAACAAGATTAGGGGCTCCTGGACGACTCAGGTGGTTAAGTGTTTGACTCTTGACTTCGGCTCAAGTCATGATTTTACAGTTTGTGAGATGGAGCCGCATATCAGTCTCTGCACTGACAGCACCAAGGCTGCTTGGGATTCTCTCTCTTTCCCTCCCCCCTGTTTGCACACAAGAGGGGCAGAGAGAGAGGGGGACAGAGAGAATCTTAAGAAGCCTCCATGCACAATGCAAGGCTCAATCTCACAAACCGTGAGATCATGACTTAAGCTGAAGTCAGATGCTTAACCGACTGAGCCACCCAGGCGCCCCATACCTTAATTTTTAAAAAGAGTGCTGGAGTAAGTTTTTATCTAACTTTATTGAGATATAATTCATATATTATAATATCTACCCTTTTAATCTGTACAATTCAGTGTTTTTAATATATTCATAGTTGTAGTCCATTCATCACTATCCAATTCCAGAACATGTTTACCATTCTCAAAAGAAACTCCATACCATTAGTAGTCATTCCTCATTCTCCTCTCCCACCAGTCTTGGTAATCACTGATGTACTTTCTGTCTCTACGGATTTGCCTGTTCTGGAAATAAATGGAATCATACAGCATATGGCCTTTTGTGTCTGGCTTCTTGCATTGTGTTTTCAAGGTTCATCCATATTGTATGTATCAATACTTCATTTCTTTTAATGACTAAATAATATTCCATTGCATGAATCTACATTTTTTTTTAATGTTTACTTATTCTTGAGAGAGACAGAGAGCAAGTGGGGGAAGGGCAGAGAGAGAGGGGAGAACACAGAATCTGAAGCAGGCACCAGGCTCTGAGCTGTCAGCACATAGACCGACACAAGGTTTGAACTTACGAACTGTGAGATCATGACCTGAACCAAAGTTGGATGCTCAACTGACTAAGCCACCCAGGCGCTCTGAATCTACATTTTTTTAAGCCCATCCTTCAGTTGATGGATATTTTTTTAAAAATTTTTTAAATGGATCTACATTTTTTAGCTCATCCATCAGTTGATGGATTTTTTAAAAATTTTTTAAAAATGTTTTATTTATTTTTGAGAGAGAGAGAGACAGAGACAGACAGAGTGAGCAGGGGAGGGTCAGAGAGAGAGGAAGACACAGAATCCAAAGACAGGTTCCAGGCTCTAAGCTGTCAGCGCAGAGCCCGACGTGGGATTCGAACCCACGAACTGTGAGATCATGACCTGAGCCGAAGTTGGTCACTTAACCGACTGAGCCACCCAGGCGCCCCAGTTGATGGATATTTGGGCTGTTTCTACTTCTTGGTTGCTAAGAATAATGCTGCTAAGAACATTGTGGGTGATTTTTCTGTAGACCTATGTTTTGACCATTTTGCAGCATTTTACATTCCTGTCAGCAGTTTATGAGGGTTCTGATTTCCACACATCCTCAACAACTCTTGTTATTATCTGCCTTTTTTATTAGAGCCATCCTAGTGGGTGTGAAGTGGCATCTCATTGTGGTTTTAAATTTGCATTTTCCTGGTGACTAATGATATTGAACATCTTTTCATGTGCTTATTAGCCATGTGTGTTTTTTCTTTGGTGAAATGTCTACTCAAATTGTAGCTGTTTCTTCACAAAAATTAGTATTGTCCAGATTTTTTTTTTTTAGCAAACTCAGGTTGAATGTTCAGATATTTATTGTCCCATTGAACTATGCTTTTTCTTCAATGTGGAAATGATTGCATAAATAAAAATCCTTGTAGGAGCTTTTTCTTTGCAGTTTCAACATGACAGACAGAGAGGTTAGGATTATTCTTATTTCTAATTGCATTGAGGGACAGCTCTAACCTAGTCAGTATTCTCTGGGCCATCCAGACACCCCCAAAAGTAAATCTATACAGCTGTGACAACTCCATCATGCATGTGCACGTGCATGTGTGTGAGACTCATATTCAAAGACTCACTACTTGACAATGAAACAATCACCCTTCATCCCATTTCCTATGTAACCAGAACAACCAGATAAAGGAACTACCCTCACAGAGGAAATCAATCCCATTTTCTCCCTGCCTGACATGCTCCTCCTTGCCTGCACTGTGAAATCATAAGGAGGGCTGGAATGACTTGACAGAAAAAAGCCAGATACTTTCATAAGACACTATTAAAGTATAATATTTTTAGTCACTCTCATGGTGACTGAGACATTTAGAGCAACACAAGTCCCTGCTAACTAATTATGAAATGTTCCCTTTTTAAATCTGGGCATCTATAATAATGCAGACATGTCAAGTTAAATTAAAACGTCATCCTGAATAGATGAGTAGATACCATTGCTTCATCTTTTCTCACCACCCTGCTTAAAAACAAAACAAAACAACTAAGACAAAAAGCTAAAAACAGAACTGTGTAGTGCTGTAACTCTACCTGGAAAGTAAAGACAGCTTTAAGACAGTGACGCAGGCATTACATTAATACATATCTTAGACAAAGAATCAAGAGACGGCCTTTCTCCCCCGCAACTCTGAGCTCTTTGGGTAACCTGGGAGGAGACAGTGATGGAAATGGCTAAGCCCCAGTTTCTGAAAATCCCATCGGCCTTCTGAAGTGTTTGTAAAATAATGTAATGGTCTTATCTCCAAATTTGAACTCTTAGCTACTATACATGGATAAACACAACTCATCCCTGGTGTTCCATCCAGCAGCAGACCCCTCTGCTGCAATGGCTGTCCAGTAGATGGATAGACCCTGAAATTCCTTTCTAGCAACACAGAGCAAGGGAAGAGCTACCTAGCTTGTGTGAGCTTGTATAACTCATCCATGGACCTCAGAAAATGAATGAGTAACACATGTTCTACCAGCTCTTCTAGGCCTTGAAGAAATGTATAGATGGGAGTAAACCATTTTACCTAAAGAAAGCCTGCTGGATAACAAGGCAGAGTTCAAGTGTCCCCAAAAATAAATTCTTGGCTTCACCCAATACTGTCTGCCCTGTGTTGGTAATTTTAGGTTCATCACTTGATCTGCAATCTCTTCATATGGGATCAACTCCAAAGAGGGATGATGTTATTAAGTTGTTTAACTAAAACTGTCTCCTTTTTTAACCGTTAGTACATTTTAAACTGATGGCCAAGACACACTTCTTATAGACCTTAAACAACATTAAAAAAATAAATAATAACTAGGAGTAAGATACTTTCCATTACAACCTATGGAGTGGTAGGTTCATGAAGAGTCCAGAAAGTGACCAGTACAACTATGATATATGTGGCCCTCACTTTTCATCTGGACCTATAGCCCAGAGAAATAGGAACTCCTTTCAATCTTGGACAGGCCAAGCTAGACATTTATAATTAGAAATTTAAATTCAACATCCATGGTGTACCTGGGTGGCTCAGTCAGTTAAGCATCCAACTCTTGATTTCAGCTCAGGTCATGATCTTATGGTTGTGAGATCAAGTCTGGCATCAGGCTCTGCACTGGGCATGGAGCCTGCTTGGGATTTTCTCTCTCTCTCTCTCTCTCTCTCTCTCTGCCCCTGTCCCACTGTGTGCGCTCTTTCTTTCTTTCTCTTTCTCTCTAAATAAATACATACACAGAAATAGAAATAGAAATTCAACATCCTACCCAAGTGTTCTTTACTATGACTAATGATAAATAGTCACAACAACAACAGGTAATATCTATGAATAGGGTCAGGCACTGTATTAAACAGACTACATGTAATCTCTTTTAATCAAGATAACAACCCCATGATGCTGGGACTATTAATTTTCCTATACAAGAGAGGAAAGTCAGGCTTAGAGAAATAAAATAATTTTCCTTGAATTCCTACTTGGATTCAAAGCAGGGTGGGCAAAGCATTTGCTCCTAAGCTCTCCATACCCTGCCCAGTGTGGTAGCCTCATGTAGCTACTGAGCACCTGAAATATGGCTGGTGTGCCTCAGGGACTGTATTTGTAATCTTAGTTAATTTAAAATTTTTTTTAAGTTTATTTATTTTGACTAGATCCAGGTTATGTGCATGTTTGGCTAGAATACAACATAAATGATGCTGTGTCCTTTCTCAGGTTATCACATCTAAAGGCATGCAATGTCCACCTGCACCATACTGGTGATGTTGATTTTGATGACTTGGTTAAGGTACTGGTGGGTAACTCTACTATACACAGTTACTGTTTCTTCTTTTGTTATTAGTAAGTAATTTGAATAATTTAAATAAAATATACTGTTCCTCAAACTCCCTCCATTTCTACATTTAGCTTCTACTGATGACTCTTGCCCAATAAACCTTTACTATGATGATTGCAAAATCAGGAATTTCTAACTCCATCATCCTTCTATATTACTGATGGGCATCTCACTATAAAGAAGAGCTGTCCCTTGTCCCCCTTTACTCATTTATTTGTCTACTTATTAACTATATTGATTATAGATTCCTCCTTTATTCAATGGGTACCTTTGAGTTTTTAAATGTATTCTTCAAATATAAGTACAGATCTAGAGTAAGAGTTATTAATTACATGAGTATGCACATTATACAAGAAAAAGACTATTAACTGAGGCCTCTTTTTGTTCTGGACGCTTTGGGGCAAAGCAGTTGAGAAGCCTAAGGCTCTGCAGTTGAGGACATCAGCGTGGAGCGCTAGCAGTAGACAATGTGAGTTATCACTGCGAAGGGCAGTGCTGCTCATCATCAGACATGATATCATACCCCAAAAATTCCATCCAAACAACCCATCAATTTCTCCACAACTAGCAAACTTGAATGTTCTGGCAAACTCAAAAGGACATGATTTACAAATAGTAGGTAATATTTGGATCTTTCCACAAGAGCTGGGTTCCAGCTTTTTTATAAAATACAAATGTTTTCATT
Organism: Cryptoprocta ferox; assembly: GCA_028646485.1. Taxonomy (NCBI): domain Eukaryota; kingdom Metazoa; phylum Chordata; class Mammalia; order Carnivora; family Eupleridae; genus Cryptoprocta; species Cryptoprocta ferox. Next base: position 27,615,595 of record CM053570.1, on the reverse strand, counting down.
TTGGAACTCGCTGTGTCACTCTCTCAACAAACAGATCCTCATATCAGAAAGCAGGCCTGTGTTATACACAAATAGAATGGGTTTGTTGTGTATTTGTTTTGTGGTCAGAGACCACACACCTAGTGGCTGTTTACAATGTTTACATTGCTCCTGATGCCACCCGAGGAGTCTCAGAGCAGAGACCAAAGCCCAGGCCACACAGAGTATGACTGTAGGTCCTGCTCTATCGTGCAGACTAGACCGGATCCTCCTTCCACAGTCAGACACACACGTGCGGTGTTTGTTTTCCGTGACTGCTTCTCTATGCTGCCCAAATACCTCCAAGAGCATTCTTCCAATTTAACACTCTGGGGACTCTGGTATTATTTCAAAGAAATAAGCCTTTTAAAAAGACTTGCAAAGTTTCAGGGTCATTGTATCCTTGTGCTAAGGACACTTTGGGAAGGTTTCAAACACTTACCAAGAAAAGTCTGGAGACCCCAACTGCCAGCCTCTCTGTCTTCAGATGCCAGACCAGGGGCTGTGGGGAGTTGAGCACGAACACGATAGGCTTGTGGTGAATGTGGACGGAGGAGATAGGATTTAGGTGCAGAGTGACCTAGGAAGCAACAGGGAGAGAAATCTTAACACTGGCTTTCCATTAAAATCACAGAGCACAACATCTGGAATACTTTTCTGCAGCTCACCGTTAAAAGAAGCTCTAAGGTAGGTTAGAGTCTATGGATAAGATATACTAGGTTGAACTAGACGCTGCTGCCAGTATTTGACCATTTTTTACTACAAAAATGGCAACCGACACTAATCTCAATTAAAACATGATTCAGCTCCCAGTAATAGCAGAACACAAATAAACACTTTTTTTTTTCCAAGTTAACAAAGAACAAAAGTTACCTTCCCTCAGTACTGCCTTATCCTTCAAGTCAAATGACAAAGCTAAGAATTGGGGTTACGGAATGTCATGGGGGGGGAGGGGCGGGTCATCCCTCTGGATCACCAAAGAAAGGACTTTCTTCTCTTCCAGGTGAGCGCCAACCTCTAAAACGTGAAGTGAGTTCTGCCAAAGAAAAGTGCCGAAAGCTACAGGAAAGGGACTGCCAAGGGGAGCTTTCATCAACCCAGCTATTAGCTTCAGGGGCTTTCCAAAGAAACATAAAGTACAAAGAACACACAGGTCTGATTGTATGCAGACCTGGTCCAAAACAAAAACAAAAACAAAAGCAAAACAGGGAAGAAAATCTTGAGCCTGGATAAGAAAACTGTGACCACTTTTGATAGTGGATCAAGGACTATTATAGGTTACCACTATCATCATTAACATCATCAAAAAGCACCTATGAGGACGGCTGGAGACAGTGGGTTCAACATCTTCCCGGAGCGTACCAGCCAAGATAGGTCAACGTGAACACAGAAAAGCAAAAGGGTGAATAAGGAAATACTGAACAGATGCTTTCATAGAAGCATGTCTCATACTGGCTTTCTGTACAGAGGGGTGAAGCAAGACCCAAGAAACACATATTTTAACAAGCTGAACTCACCCAAGAGCACCAGAAAGTGATGAGAGGGAAAGCACGAAAAATGACTTTAGCTGGCAAGACACAGACTGAGTAATACACTGGGAATAACGGAACATCTCAGCCATAATCCTTATGAGCATTAAATGGCCTAGATCTATGATCTGAGTCTATACAGCCATTAGAGATAGAGCACTCAAATCTGGACTATTTTACATCTTCCAGTGGCTGCTGGCCCACTTTGATCTCAAGGCATCTCTACCTTTTATTGTAGGGACTGCCTTTGACACTGATGTCACCTATCACAATAGCCTCTCGGGTCACAGATACTACAGCATCAAACTTTACTTTCAATACTCATGCCTTAGCACATGATAGGCACTCAGTGAATACCAACTGGATATTTAATTTTCTAATTTCCAATGCCATGGAAGTACTTTATTCTATTAATAATTTGCACTATGGTATATAATACCATCTCCATTCATTAATTGTTGCGTGTGTGTCTTAATCTCTGAAACAGACTGAAAATACTCAGTAGGCAAAGATATGTCTTACTATAATACTGTGTTTAAATGATTATTTAAGAAAGTTGTTTAAATGATTGATTTACTACAGCAAATTCATAAATTTATGTTACCTAAAAGGTGAAAAAGGCTGAATATATTAATAGGTTCAAAGGGACGTAGCTAACTAATTTACAGAAAAATTTAAGAACACAAGCAATACTATCATGACCTGTTTCTGCAACACAGCTAGGATCATCTTTACACTTGGCACATGCAAAATCCTAAAAGCGAAGTACTAACGAAAAGTGATGTCAAGTACAGTTACAGCATAATACCACATTTCTTGGTTGTACAAACTCTACCTCACAGCATTTTGCACAGCTGTCCCCATCTAGAAATAAACAGATCGATGGCCACTGGAAACAAGAGAGGCTGTAGAAACAGAGCAAGGGCAAAGAGTCAAACTGTAGCATGAACAGAGAGACGCACACTACAGAAAGCATATATTTTGGAGAGCGAAGAAAGGAGAGATGAAGTCATTACTTGTTCAAGAGTACCTGAAAAATGGCTAAGAAACACTCTGTCATGAACAGTATGTGTCAGTAAAAAGTTTCCAGATTTATTCCTTCCAAAACTGTTTATTGAGCACCATCATGGCACGAAGAACAGCCATGTGTATTCACAGAGGGTACGTCAACTCTTTTTCTGATAATTTTCTTTGCAGCCCTCAGGCATACCACTCTTGAAGTGTGTAGATAAAATACCAATAAATATATATCTCAAATGAATAAGAATTTTTTAAAAAAAAACTTAGGAAATGAAAGGAAAAATGTGTATGAGACAGATATTGGTGCTGGGGTCCAAAATCTTCCAGATGGTCAAAAGTGTCGAGGCCTGGCTCACACAATCAAGGAAAGATTTCTAGGAGCCACAGCTCTGAGCTTTCCTGGAAACGGCTCCCTCTTCAATATGTGGCAGCGTCTGGCCAAGATGAATCCCCGACTCTGGCACACAGGGCCCAGGCAAAGCCCCAAAAATCATCTGGCAAAGAAGAATTCACACTACGATTGGGAAATTAAAAGAAAAATACTCAATACTTTTTTTAAAAGATCATTTGGCAAGAACAGAGATTCCCCCAAGCACCCGCTCACCTAATCCCTCAACAACCTTCCTCTACTGGAATGAACCTTGCTGAAGGGAAGACAGAGGACAACCAAAAACAACCAACAAAAGAATGAAGGTATAAAAGCTCCCCCGAATGGTGGGGAGAACATAGCCGGAATATCTCTGAAAGAATTCCTGGCTAAGGTGCCTACTTTCTCTCAGGCTGGAAAAACAAAAAACAAAAAACAAAGCAAAGAAAAATAAAATCCTCTTTGAACCAATTTTAGCTCAGGATAGACTACAGTTACGAGGATAAGAACATTCTGCTGAAGCTTTTCATGGGTAGATTACTGCCCCATGACTATGGTCTGACGACCAGAGCTGAGGCAGACAGCAGCTGTGGAGAAATGGTACAAGTGGTATCCAATGATTTCCAGCTTGGCAATCCAAACAGTAGTTCAAAGGGTTGACTCTCAATCCTATCTTAAGTCTACATGAAAGGAAGAGGCACCACTTAGTCCATGGTCTTCATAAGCAATAACAAACGAAACCTAGGGGCCATGTGGCTGCGAAGGCAAATGGGACTAAAGGGGATGCATCCCAAATGAAGAAACAATGACTGGTCTCTAAATTGGTGGCTTCTGTGTTAATCTTTGGCAGTAACAAAGCATTTGAGAACTTAACGCAAGATGCACCACACACAAAAAAAACCCATATGCGCACTACGTTTTGTCAGAGAAAACACATTCACTACAGGGCCCATGAATTCCAGGTTAAGTATCCATTAACCCAGGTTAAGGAGTCCACTGTAGAAGAGCAGGAACATTCTAAAGGCAGAAACAGAAACAAAATGACTTCACGTAATTAAACTAGAGATTATACCTGCGGTCTTAACATGCCATCCTCTCAGAGAAAGAACTTAATAGATGACAATTCAGAAATAAAACACTTGTACCTGCAACTTCTGGGGTTTCAGTGACCTCTAAAAACCATACATTGACTACAAAGTGGTTCATAAAGCCTAGTCCAAGAGTTCCTGCTCTAATCTTGGTTGTCTCAAACAGTGCTGCATTTCAGTCTTCCTAATGGCGTGAGAAAATGCGCGTAATCTAATCTGTCACATCCCATATGTAGACACTGTCCCTCATACATTGCTGATCTCCCCCTAAATGAGGAAAAGCTCACTGGTTCTGATCTAAGAGAAAGCTAATCTGTTCTATGACATCTATTTATACTAAGTCTTCTGAGGTTATCTGTACATTTTAACTACCAGATGTAATTAATGTATTTCTCCTATTTTATAAAGAAATGCAGAATAAATCTTTTCTGAGTACTTTTCTGGGGAATCTGAATATAATTTTGACCAAAATCAAGGCCGACTCCAAGGAGCATAAAGCCCCCAACTGGAAAGACAAATTTCCTATTTCTTATTTAGGAAGAATGTCTTTGCCCATGTGATGATCAGAAAACAATGACAATTTTCTCTGGACCTTATTAGGGTGAAGATAACTCAGTTTTCCAAAAAATATCTTTTTCTTTTAAGTTTATTTATTTATTTTGAGAGAAACAGAGATAGTGTGTGGGGGGGAGTGGTAGAGAGAAGCAAAGAGAGGATCCCAAGCAGGCTCTGAGCTGTCAGTGCAGAGTCTGATGCGAGGCTTGAATTCACAAAATTGTGAGATCATGATCTGAGCCGAAACCAAGAGTTGGAGGCTTAACCAACTGAGCTACCCAGGCACCCCCCCAAAATTATCTTTTATAAGCAAAAACTATATATTGTCTCAAACTTTGTAAATCACTTTATGGAAATGAATTATGTGCTTACAAGAAAGAAAAAAAAAACCTCTACTCTCTTTATGGAAAGATGCCATAAGAAAATTGTTTTGAATTTCTAAGGGTTCACAAAAGAGATGCAAGATAGTTCTACCATAGTGATTTCAAAATTTGCCTATTAGACCCCCCCTCCCCTGACTCATGGGGTTTTTTAAAACAAACATAAGGCAAGCCAGCAAAACAACTGATATGAGAGTCGAACAGCTGTCCGATTTTGCTAAAGTGTCAGTGAGGTTCCATTTCAACATTTCTGATTCTTGTAACAGTCCCTATGGACCCATGAAAACAATGAAGTCATCCAAACCACTACCAGAGAGACTCCTGTTCTCTAAAACTAGATCAAATGCTCTGAAATGAATGATCCAATAATCAGTTTACAAGTAGACAGATAAGAAAAGAACCCTAGCAGTGCGTCTATAACCAAGACCAAAAAATCATACCTTGGTCTGTATATAGCCATCACCTATCCCCTCTTCAGAGGTAAGGAGACATCCACTTAGCAACGGTGTTGGTAGTAACGGAAAACATCCTGAATCTGGGTCTCATAGCACCCATAATTTACACAGATGGACAATGAGACACGAATCTATTTCAGGATGCTGGGGTACCACAGCTGAATTCAAATTTTACTTCTATTTGGGCAATAGGACTTTTAGGAGCTCAAATCTGACCCCAGATGCATCCAAAATGTGCAATTAATTGCTGTGAGTGGCCAACAGTAGTTAGTTGCTGCTGCAGTGTTTGAAAGTATGTTTTGGTCCAAGGATCCGCAAGGATCCCCAGCTGACATTTTATTTGCCATCGCTTATCTTTTGCCGTTTGGGAATTGGTATAAAAAGATTCCCTTAAAATATTCTTGGAGGGGTGAATTTGGAACTTTAAAAATTTTTCCTTATTATATTATTTTCACATTTCTCTGAATTTCTAGAAAAACATTAATCAGTTGGTGCTGAATTCAAGGAATCTCTACCCCCTGCATGTTTCTACCCTCACCATGGAAGTCAACTGGCCATTCTCTATTCTCAGCAGCACTGGGGTCAGAGATTTCACATTGCTATGGCAAATGACAGCGCACTCTTTTTCCCAATGGTTTTGTCTTGAAACCATTTAACATGATGAGAGGGGTACAGCCACTCAATTCCAAAACGAATTCCTCCCCCCACAAACAAGGACAAGATTCAGGATTCCCTGGGAGCTTCTGAAAATATTCTATTATGACCACAAAACAGGAAAAAAAACCCTAAAATAAAAGTCTGAAATCTGATGCAGAAATAAGCCTGCCCTCTCTGCTCTATATTTTGAATGCCCTGGAAAAATACTCGGAACTAAATTTGGGTTGGGGGTTGAGGGACAAGAGCTGATATAAACAGAAGAATATTTCTGAAACTACAGGTCATGGCCCTCTAAAGGGGTCCTGGGAGAGTTGCAAGGGGATTTCAGAGACCCTGGCCCTTCCTTCCCAGAGTAGCCCACAGCTCAGTCACTATGGGGAAGAGAGGCAAGGAAAGGGGAGACTGTGGATGTGGGCATGCTCCAGGATAGAAGCACTGTGGGAACCCTCAGCAGGCCACTGCTGATGGCAAGTCTTACACTGAAAAAGTCTTACACTTTTTCCATCATCCTTTAGTATTAAGTATCTGCTGTCTGAATATCTTACTGTATGTTGTCAACACACCATGGCCTTTTAGGATTCTGGCCTTCAAGCACCCTCCTGCCGGCCCCTGCACAGACAGGTGTGTCCAACTCAAAATCAATGAAATCCTTCCCTATCTGCATGCAGGCTGGAGCTCAATAGAGCTCCCACAGACCATGCTCATGTTACTACCTCCATGTGGCACTGCAATAATCTGTTTAGATGTTTGTCATTTACACACACACATACCCTGTGAAATCCTCAAGGCATTCTTCAAGGGCAGAAACTGAGTCCCACTCATTTCTGCATCCTTGGGCCTAGCACAGAGCTGAACATCCAGCAAGCAGTCAACAAATTTTCTGAATCAATAAAAGTCGGTCATGAAATATGCTTCAAATAATGGTTACAGAGTGGTATTGTCATGGTTTTCTGGCCAAAAGGGGTGAGGGTGCGTCTAGTAAAGAGAACGTTAACTTTCACTATCAAGTTTGACTTAAACTTTAAAACATAGTTAAGAAAAGCAGGTTCCAACTCATGTTACCAAAACGAATGGTGGTGGCTGCCGGGAATGTGTGTTGGAGAGAACTCCAAGGCCACGCCTAGGGTTGTGACCCTGATCATCATCCTCTGCTGTGTGTACAGGACAAGGCAGAGCAACATTTATGCCATGTCTGGGGACCACACTAGGCAAACAAACAAACAACACACAAAATTATTTTGTTATCTTTAACAGTTACGAATATACAAATGGATAAAATGTGAAAAAGCCTTTGGAGCAGGTTTTCCTTCTCAGGGATAAAAAACAAAGAGAAAAATTTTTGACCAAACATTCTACCCTCTCTTAGAGCACAGAATTTTAAACACTTTTCAGTTAGGCAAGAAGTGTGCCAGAAACCGACAGAAAGTACAATTCTACACAAATTGAAGGAACTCAGTATTTGCACACTGATTAATAAGAAAAAAAGTTTGCTTTTATTTTTTATATTCCTTGCCACACTTAATAAACAGACCCATCCCAAACACTATTATTGTTTTTAACACTACTATTATAACCAAAGTGCCATATAACTATGTACTATATAAATTTATTTCAACTTCTACTTTTTATAATGGGCTTGAAACTGTTTTTGCTACTTAACTGTTTAATAAACCAGTATTTTGGCATGATATGTCTATAATAATAGGATGTCAGAATGGCTGGCTTGTCAATACTGTGGTGAACAGAACTGCATAATAAAGAGAATCACTGAGGTAACCAATGGGAGCTAATTTAAAAAATAAGCATAGCAAGAACCCAATTCTCACATGATCTGAGTACTGAATTAATCATTTCCACCAGCCAACTGCAGTCACAGATCTCAATAAAGATTGCTGCTTAAGCACCATCTTAAAGTTAGTGAATTTGTAATAGCAAAAAACACAAAATGCACTGGTGTTCAGGCAGTGATTTAACATGTGTTAAGCTTTACAAAAGGAGAACATCTGGATTCCCCTGGACCAGTAAATTAATTCAAAGCTGGCAAGGAACTGTGAATGCGCACACAGTGTCACCTTTCCAGAATGAAAGAGAAATCTGGAGAGGAGTAATTACTAAGGCATGGACTTCACAAACACTGCATTTGTGTTTCTGTTGTTAATACCAATAGCAGCGAGAAGAGCAGTGACAGCCATTGTCCTTGTTTTCCAAGGAAAGACATAGGTGGGTCCATGAGCCTTCTACTGGGTTAAGATTTGCCATCAGAAGGTTTTGCCTAATTATCTAATTATTTCCGTTTTAAAGATAAAGAAACTGGTGCTTAGAGGTAAATAATTTTTCCAAAGTCATATGGCCAGAGAGTGGCAATGCTAGGAGTAGAGTGAATGTCTCTTGTTGTCCTTCTCTTTTTTTCTCCCTACCTTCCCACTGCACCTTAACCTTTGGTGTTGGCCTTGAGGCCAAGAAGAGGTCAGCAGCCTACTCTACAGGAGCAAGAGGCAGGAAATATTGTGCTTCTGGAAAAGAAAAGATAAAGAGGAAAGGAAGGGCAATGAGTTGTGAGCAAGATGATGGGAAGCTAGCACAAGCTGGGAGGTAGGTGAAACTCCACAGGGATCAGTTAACAAGTATTTTTATGAACTGTGATGTCTACACTGCCAGCTAAAGTTGTGAGTTGCTTTGATGTAAATCCTCCTCTATCTCCTCTACAAAAGCTTTAGTAATGCTCACTGTGATTCTCCTGAACAAATGCACTGTGAAACTCAAAATGGCATTGGTTGCATTTCATATCCAAGCGAATCAGCTGTACCTCAGACACATCACATGTAGAATTACAAGACCAGGAAGTGGATAGGGCCATGAGAACTTGAAAGCAATCTGCAAAAATATACCCTCTGTATTTCTACAAGTCACTGAATTAGCAGAGGTGCAACTCAATCATTCCTTGAACTCCAGGGGCTCCTGGTTGATATGTGGATTAGACCAAATTACTCTCTAAGGAAACTAAATTCTGGTCAGGGTGGAAAAGGCTTGGGAATTTTGTAAAGTCTGGTTTCCTTTGAAAGCTCTAACAAAAACAACTCCTGAAGTTCACAGTACCGGCCCCCTAAGGATATTCTGGTCTCATCCAGCCAGGTTATGATTTTAAGTGGAAATGTTTTTAAAGGCGCTTTAGTTTCAATGTTACATGGTCTATCTTGAGAAAGAGATAAATAACCCAGAAGCCAAAGTGGGGAGAACATATTATAATTCTGTGTTTTGGGAGCATTTTTCCTGAAAAAACATTATTTTCTTTGATTGAATGTTTCACTATCTTTCAGAGGCATGGAATTTTAAATGCTTTTAATTCAGGCAATGAACTCTGTCAGAACAGCCTAACTGACAATACAGCAAATTCAGTCTGCAGTATTTACATTAGAGTCCAGTACTTTTGCCCATTTTCCTCCATACAATCAATTGTCCTTGAGCCCTGCAATGTTTTCAGGGTAAGACCTGTGATCACAGAAGTAAACAGAAAGTTGCCAAAATATGCATACAGAATTTGGCATGTGATAGTTAAGTGTCGGTGATGGAATAATATCTTCTAAAGCCAGTATTTGAAGGGTTTAAATTTCCTATTTTCTTGAGACAGCATTAAAAGTAGTTCAATACAGGGCACCTGGGTGGCTCAGTCGGTTAAGCGTCTGACTTCAGCTCAGATCATGATCTCCTGGTTTGTAAGTTCGAGCCCCACATGAGACTCGGCTCAGAGCCTGAAGTCTGCTTTGGATTCTGTTTCTTCCTCTCTCTCTCTGCCCCTCCCCTGCTCACATTCTCTCTCTCTCAAAATAGATAAACATTAAAAAAATTAAAAAAAAAAGTAGTTCAATACACTTGTTCTAACGAAAAGGGATAAAGCTACAATAAAGATCAGGATACATGGTAACAAATATATTAAAGTTACTCTCGATCTTCAAATACTTATTAATAACTTAAAGGAAAAAGGGAAATACAAACTCAAAGAAAAGACTTAAGTCATAGAAACAATGTTTCTTATTTAGATCAAGAATGGTCCTGTCAATAGTTATTTATAGGTAAATCCACATTGAGTGTCATGGAAGCAACTAGGAATGGATTTTATCTCAGTACAACAAATCGAAATGAAACAAGTACAAATTCTAACACAAACCATTTGTTTTTCAAGTTATAGCATTAATACTATCCAGTCATTCATTGCCTAATAATAAAGACACTGTAATCCCGTCAAAACCATATATGTAGTCAGCAAATTTAAGCCCTGATAAATCAATTTATATTACTGGGAATTGGTGAATGTGTAGAGAAACAGAAAGAAAAAGGGATGGTAGCAATTCATTTTCAATAGAATAATCAAAATTGTTTCCCCTTATAACATTGAGAAATATGAAGTTCTGCTTAACATAGGAAATACTAAGAGTGTCTTAATTTTTTATATATAATCTCTTCTTATGAAGTTGATGGAAATGAAGGAAAAAAGGTTCTAATCTCTGAACTTTACTCAGCACATTAAACACGTAAGGTTTACGTGTTTGTAAGTACAGCAACAGCACCTGTATTTAAAGAGAATTTGAAAGTATTACAAAGGCTTAGTTTCTCATGTAAATGGAGAATGTACAAGCTACTCTTTCATAAAACATCTCTAAAGAAATTTTCCAATTCTGACCAAAGTCTGGAAGGTCCTAAAAGATACCAAGATCAAACAACTTAAGCTCTGTTTCATAATTCAGTCAAGTCCCAAATGCCTATTAAGTCAACAGCTGCTAGCGTTCTACTTCTCATTTTCAGCAAAACTACCAGAGTCTACCATTCTGTTTCTGACTCATTCTCTAATGAGCTGTAAGTAGAGCCAAAATGGGAAAAGTAGAAGCGTGGGGAGGGAGTTCATTACAAAATATTCAGACTTGGGTTATAAATTTAAATATTCCAAAATTACTAGGATTTTGTAAAAATAATTAAGATTCCTTGCCATTCATGATGCTTGGATAGAAATAAGAAACTTTATTCATAAAAATGACAAATCTCCCCACAAAAATGTGATTAAAATCTTTAAAATTATACCTGACACACAATGTTACATCAGTGTAAAACACAGTTAGTGATTTGACAACTCTATAGTTATGCTATGCTCACCGCAAGTGTAGCTGCTGTCATCAGACAATGTTGTATCAATACCATTGACTGTGTTCTCTATATTGTCCATTTCATCTCCATGACTTACTCATCCCATAACTGGAAGCCGTTATTTCTCACTCCTTTTCACCCATTTTTCCCAATCCCCCACCCTCTCCCCCTCCTGCCATCAACCTCCAATTTGTTCTCTGTATTTACAGGTCTGATTCTGCTTTTTGTTTATTTATTCATCTGTTTTGTTTTTTAGATGCCACATATGAGTGAAGTAATGTGGTGTTTGTCTCCCTCAATGTGACTTTTTTGACTTAACATAAGACCCTCTAGACCCATTCATGTTGTTGGAATGGCAAGATTGCATCCTTTTTTATGGATAAAGAAGGTGTGATACACACACACACACACACACACACACACACAATGGAATATTACATAGCAATAAAAATGTGATTCAAAACAAGCAAATGCGACAGATACATACAATGGAATATTATTTAGCATAAAAAGAATAAAACACTGATACATACTACAACATGGATGAACTTTGAAAGCATATGTGAAGTGCAAAAGCCAGACACAAAAGACCGCATGTTGTATGATTAAATTTATATGAAAGGTCCAGAGCAGGTAAATCCCAAGACAGAAAGCAGATTAATCATCATTAGGACCTAAGGACAGAGGAGAATAAAAGTGACTTCTAATTGATCCAGTATTTCTTTTTGGAGTGAAGAAAATGTTCTGGAATGAAACAATGATGATGGTTGTATTGCACTGTGAATGTACAAATGCCACTGAAATGTACACTTCAAAATGGCTAACATGGTACATTTTACCATGTTTTCACCACACATCAAAAAAAATGTGGTTTGAACTTGCAGAGGGGATGAACCAGACTAACTCTTTAATTTCAAACCTTACCTGGAAAGACCTTTGTGTGATACAAGGAACTCAGTTTATCTTAGAAGAGCTGAAAGGTCCCATCAATCCTCAGGATTTCATGCATCTAAGACAGTCAAGACTAAGTCACACACTAAGCTAGCTTCAGATGGGAATGTGCTTCCTATGCATTTTTTTTCATTTATCCAAACAGCATTAGTTAGGTACCTATGATGGGCCAGGCACCATGACAATTTCTATTGATATAGACAAAAAGAAGATGAGTAGGACACAGCCTATCTTTCACCAATTTCCTCACAAACCAGAGGAAAGCCAGACACATGAAGAGATGATGGTAACACAACACCAAGACTGAGATATATCCGGGCTGTGTGGGGAAGAGAAGAGGATCTCAAGGGTCAGGAAAGGCAACAAGAAGGCAGGACAAATCGAATCCAAACCTCTGTGTAACAAACAGCCAAAATCCGTGAACATGACAAATCTTCTGGTTTCTCCCACTCCTTCCCAATGTTCAGACTACTTGGATGGGCTGCATGACCACTTTGTCAGAGATATTTTAGAAACAACATTCACAAGCTAAGTATAAGCTGGACTGGATGAGCACTAAGACCCTAGCGTCTAGGAATTCTGTGATTTCATTATTGAATACTTTGCTTAAGACTTTCAGAATCACTGTATTCACTTCCTATTTCATTTCTTCTCTAAAGAAGTTTACTAAGTTTGTTTTTAAAAATCCATATATGTAGGGGTACCTGCGTGGCTCAGTTGGTTGAGTGTCCCCAACTCTTGATTTCAGCTTAGGTTATGATCCCAGGGTCAGAGGATCAAGACCCATGTCCACACTCAGCGTGGAGCCTGCTTAAGATTCTCTCTAAAATAAAACAAATTTTAAATAAATAATAAAAATCCATATATCTAATAAATAATACTGTAAAGTCCTCAAGAGTATTTCTCAATAGTAATTATTTCAAAAGAAAATGATACTAGGATAGAGCAAACCTGTCAGGGAAGTGAGGATAGTTCTTCAGTATCTCATAAAGAGTTCAGAATCCTACTGTGGTAGGTTCAGATCACATCGGTCTGTCTTGGTATATATATGTGAGTATGTGGAAGCCTGTTGTCTCTTGCTTAAGAGCCCAGACTCTAAAATTAGAAATAGCTTTGAAAAAGCCATTATTCTTCAAAATATATTAAATTAAATCTCCCCTAAGCTTAAAAGAGATCAGTGCAATCACACAAAATTATTGAAGTTAGATCATTTATATTTATTATAAATTTATGGTTAACTCTGAATGTGATAGAAAATTTTATCATTCCCTCAAAGAGATGATGAAACTCAAAAATTTCAGACCATTACAACTGGATAATGTTCTAAAATATCCTTGTTTTTAGAACAGAGAAACCTGATAAAGTCAAAGTCATCATCAGATACCACCTCCTTAAGCAAACAAACTTTTTAACCTGGGCTAACAAGCAGCAAAACTATATAATTTGTGTTTCTTCTCCTATTAATTTTCCACTCACCATGGAAGGTTCCTAATAAGCACTGAGGGAAAAAAAATGTAGATAATGTGCCAAGTGGATACTGTCAGTCTTAGGACAGTAAATGACCAGATATTTCATGGGGAGGGGGGAATCCTAAATCATCTTCAAGCTACTCTAAGAACATCTTAGTGTGTAAGAGACTGCCTTTTGATTACTTTAGGGCTTACTATGGGACCCATGAAGTGAAATATGACTAATCAGCCCAGGATAATAATTGAGAGCATGGACACTTGTATCAGATTCCCTGTGTTCAACCCCAACTCCATTCCTTACCTGTGTGACCTTGTTCATCTAAAAACCAGGATAATAGTGCCTACCTTTTAGAGTTATTATGAGAAAAAAATGAGTTAAAATTTATAAAGCACTCATAATATGCTTGCCCATAGTTAAGAACTTATGTATTAGCTACAGAAAGGCCCTCACCAGATTTTAGGAACGTTGCACAGTCATCACCTGAGGCATCAGGGAAAGTTTCTCCTATAACAATGGATGACCTCAGGCTTCTCAAACCCTTTCCCTTGTGGAGTGCTCAGCATTCACTACTCTGGAACCCACTCCTACCAGAGCTCTTTATATAAAGTGGACGTACTGCTCTACTGTGGTTTGGAAATTCTCAAGGACAAGCTATATGTTAACTCAGCAAATAAGACCTCTCAATTCTGTTTAGAAAGAGGTAGTAGTATGTATTAACATAATTTAATTATAGTTCAGGGCGCCTCGGTAGCTTAGTTGGTTAAATATTTGACTCTCGATTTCAGCTCAGGTCATATCTGAAGGTTCGGGAGTTCAAGCCCCACATTGGGCTCTGCACTAACAGTGCAGAGCCTGTTTGGGATTCTCTGTCTCCCTCTTTCTCTGCCAGTCTCCTGCTCACAATCAATCTCTCTCTCTTTCAAAAATAAAATAAGTAAATAAAAACATTTAAAAACTAAAATCTCCTTTCCATTTCCAGTTTTTTAAAAATTACAGTTTCATTTTCACACGGGATCAATTATATTTACCTCACAGAAAAAAATGCCATGTCCTTTAAGGAGTCTTCTTGTTATCAGTGCCCTTAGAAGAAGGAAGCTCTTCCCAGTATATGCTCCTGACCTCCGTCCAAATGATCTTTCTCTTAGAGCACAAAGCATCTGCTGCCTTGTTTTAAATCAACTTTGTATATATCAACCATCTAAGAGGAGAGTTTGAGACTTGTCTTTTTATTATCTCAGGGTCTAGTCTAATACCTGGCATTTCGTAGGTTCTATATAAATATTTAACGATGAATGAATGAATGAATGAACAAATCAATAAACACATGTTAAGGCATAATTTAATCTCTTCCAAGATCTACATTTTCTTCCAAGTTGGCCAGTGTCCCCTGGAACTCGATCCTTTGGGTCACTCTGCTTTCCTTTCTAAATTACAGGCAGTTTGACCTAGTGGTTAATAGCAGTGACTCAGAGCCATTTGGAACCTCAGTTTTCCACTTACCAGCCTTGGGACCTTGAACATGTTAAGACTCCATGGGCTTCAGTTTCGTTGATTATAACATGGGGATAATACCTGTGCCTGTTCCATCAGATGTCAGAGGATTAAACACGCCATATATGGAAAGCACTTTTAAAACAGTGACTGGCACACAATAAGTGCTCTTTTAAATGTTAGCTATTATTACTTCTACCCTCTAAAATCATGGCTATTTTTTTGCATTCCCTTGATTCCTATGGAAGGAAGGTCTTGTCTATATTGTCCTCCACTGAGACAAAAGGTCAAAATAGCTTTCCTCACAGTCGTGCAAACATCAAACTGCTGGCATCCTTGGACTGAGCCCAAACCCTCTTCCTAAACCAAATTCTCCTCTCCAAGCACACACAAGCCCCAGTAAGCTTCTCCTTTGCCACCACTCTTCCCCACCTGGCAGCTCTATATAATGTCATCAACCATCCTCCCTAAGTTCTTGCTCATATCATTATCATGACCAACGACATCTCCACGGCTTACTAAACTCTGGCTTCAGCCAGGCTTGGAGATACCTCAAAGTCCCCTATGATTTGCAAGAAGGATAAGGGAGTTGTTTGTTTGGAAATAATACAACATGTCCTGAAAGAGATGACCTATTTCCATGTATTTGTTTATCGACCATTCTCCGGCTTACAACAAGCTCAGTGAAGACCTCTACCAGATACGATACCAAAAAGGTTGAGACAGCTGCAAAGGTTTCTGTTTCCCTGGAGATGGAGTTTCATGGAAGGCTAAGAATCACCACAGCAACCAGACTACAAAAACAGTCCGTGGGCTTCAGCCCCATAACTCTGGTAAAGCAATTTGTACTCCGTGAAACGGCTGGGGCACAGAAGTTGAAAAATGATCAAAGTAAACACTGCTCTTCAAGCACCATTTTGTTGTGCTGATTTCAAGGCATCAAGTCACAGCATCAAAGTTCTGTTATGAAAGATGCACATCAAGTGCCAGGGATTTGCTGGGCTGAACTAACTGCTCTGGTGCGAAGGTCTAGAGATAAATTCATAGCACATTTTCCAAAACAACCATTTCAAATTTGCTCTGAGAGCAGACCAGGGTAAAAATGTATACCATTATATCAAGTTACCCTGCCCATGCTAGAACAGCTGTTGATCACAACCCTGGATTTAAAAGAGAGAGAGAGAGAGGTGATTTTTCTGATAAAAACCTTAGACTTATGCTATATGGACCTTACATGGATTACTTCCTATAAATTTAAGAAAAAAAAAATCCAAACCTCATTTAACAATAAGAAACCAACCTGCTCTAGGGTCTCTAATCTAATAATCTATGGTAGAGTTCTTTTGGTTTTTGTTTTTAATGTTTGGGATACCTTGCTGGCTCAGTTGGTTAAGTGTCTGACTCTTGATTTCGGCTAAGGTCACGATCTCACAGTTTGTGGGTTTGAACCCCACCCACATTGGGGTCTGTGCTGACAGTTGGGAGCCTGCTTGGGATTCTCTGTCTCACTCTCTCTCTCTCTCTGCCCCTCTTCCACGTGCGCACACACTCTCTTGTCTCAAATAGAGAGAGCAGGAGCAGAGGATGGGTAGCAAGAGGGAAAGAGAGAATCCCAAGCAGGCTCCCCACTGTCAGCATAGAGCCCAATACAGGGCTCGATATCACAGTTCTGTGAGATCATGACCTGAGATAAAATCAAGAGCTGGATGCTCAACTGACTGAGCCACCCAGGCACTATGCTAGTTTAAATAGCAAATAAGGAAATATATTACTTCTTTACTACATAGAAGCAGCAACTATAAAGTTAGCAACTTAGAAACAAATTTCTTGAGGGATTTATAAAAGCCTTTAAGTTTTATTAACATGATTACAGTTAATTATTAACAATGTTACTGTAGCTTGAATACACAGTACATTTAATTTTTATTTTATTTTTTTAAGAAGCTTAAAAGTGGTACACCTGAGTAGCCTTACAACATCCTCAAAAGGTAAGAAAAATGTATAATTCCCATTAGCCAGAATCTATAGAAAATATCTTTGGAACCTCAATTATATTGGCAGTACACAATGCATTTATAAAAAATTGGTAGGGAGAGATCTGTAACTCAAATTAACTTTAACAGAACATTGAGAATTTGATTAGAACAATGTGATGTGTGCACACACTTATCACATTCCTCTTCTCTAGATGCACTCCATGTATAGTGCTACTTTCTGAACCTACTGTGGAGAGGGGGTCCACTTGTACAGTTTCTGAGGTTTCAAACAAGATGCTCAATCAATCATCGGGAAGTCAGCTATCCACAGGCCCCACCGGCCCAGCAGTTTGCATTACAAAAGGAAGTAATTAGTAATATCTAATGCTAATTGCCTCACAGGTAGGAATGAATGGCTCCACTTAAAGGCTTGCTGCGTCTTTTCTGGCTTCTCTTTATTTCATCTCGAGGTTAACAGTCATGAAGTTACTGAACTAACAAGGAGAAAATATTCTTACTTCATATGTTTTGTACAGCCATTTTTTTCATTCGGCAGATACTAAACAGCTAGCTAGTATGTGTAAGGCACTTTGGCAAATCAATCTTTCACAAGCATGGTGACACCTAAGAAATGTTAAGAAATAAGAAATTTTTATATATAGTTTATGTCTTCATTTTCATGGGTATTAAAAACATAATTTCATGTTGAGGATGTTAAGGTGAAGCCAGGTTTTTTTTTTTAATTTAAAGAAAATATTAGATAATAATACAGGTAGTATATGACTCTGCAAAAACTATGAAGACAGACACCATAAATGTATATTTGGGAAATGCCACTCTGTAAGGACTTCAAATACAAAGTAGGTACAAAATTTGTCCTCAAGAAGTTCACAGTTTAAAGGGGGCAAAAAGATAATATACAGATGTAAATGTGGGAGGAGAAAGGGGTCACTTCCCTAGACCCTGAGGGTAAACAGGGAAGAAGAGGAAGAATTAAGGGGACAAGGACAGGAGGAACCTCAAGAGAAATATCAAAGCAGGGGAGGAAACATGGAGAGGTGTGGGGAAAATTTAATTCAGATGAAGCTGAGGAAATATACAAAATAATGTAGAGAAAGTTGGGAAGGTAGAATGCAGCCAGGTATCAATGGGCCATGAAAGCCAAGCTTAACTAAACAGTGAAGGCAAACGAAAGAATAGCATGTAATATAATTCACTGACATGTGACCATGACTTGCTTCCTGAAAAACAAAGGGTACATCTATTTCTGGCATATCAGGTATCACTTAATCACAGTAAAACCACAGTAAATAAGTGGATTATTAAATCCACTTCAGTTGCTTCACTTATTTGCCCAAAAGAATATATATTGGCAATTGAGCTTAAAAAAATCCCATTTTTGATCCTGTTCCAAATTTTATATGGTATCTTTACTGAATTACCAGGGAATATCTCACAAGGTAAGAAAATTAAACTTTACTCCTCAAATCCAAGTCTCTCGGACCTAAGGAATTCGTTCCCTGGGTTGGGTCCCAGCTCAGAGGCCTTCAAGAAACACTTGTTGAGTTTGGGGTATATTTTAACCAAAAACAATCACTGAATCAGGAAACTACTCTGAGTTACTTGCCTTCAACACTTTTACAAGGAACAACTCACAGGGCCTGGTAATTCTGGTCTCGGTTATATGCAAAAATCTATCCCCAACCCTCAGTTCTCTACCGTAGAAGAAGTAAGTCCAACAGAGTCTTTTATCTCTGCCTCTACTTTACCATCCCTAAAGGAAACAGCTCTGACATTCTCCATCCTAGGGGAATGTCTTCTTGAGGTTCCCTTCATTGCAAGACCTAACAATAAGTTTCCAGTACACACCTGAAATAATTTTGGATCATAATCTCTCCTACAGTCTTCTTTTGGAAAGAGAAAGCAAGTAAACTGTTGGTAAGCAACTGAAAACAGGATTGTCTGATTTACAAAAAATGATTTATTCTTTGCCATCAGGGAGAAGCAATTAATTACCCTTGCCTAAGAAATGGAGAAAAGGAACTTTCACTATAAACTACTAACACTGATGCTTCCCAATCTTGTATTCCTTCTAGTGTGAGACTCTGGACATAGCATTCATATGGGGGGAAAGAAAAGTTCTGCTAAAGAATCTTACTTCAGGATTGAATTTCCCCATAAATGAAGAAGCCAGACCTTCATAAATGAAGAGGCAAAGCTTAGTTATTTGAACAACTGACAGTCAGTAACAGTCTTTAAGTCAGATCCCTAGGAATAGATGTAGTTGACAAGAAAAAAATGGCCTGATGTGACTGAATCATTCGTTCAGAAATGCCAGGTCACATTAAACGATTTGTGTACTCAATTAAAAGATTGACAGAAGTTTAATCTGGCAAAGTGAATACAAAAGAACGAAACAGAAGATTTTCTTTCTTTCAAAAACTGAAAATATTCCAAAATGAATTTATTGAACTTTTTAGACCAGTGTGAACATGTCTTAGAGAATTTCTTTCTCCCCCTTCCCAGCCCCTCCCACCTTTAAAAAATTTTTTACTTTACTTCGGGTCAGTATGTGCCTTGTAGTCCTTTATGCTTGGCAGAAACAAAACAAATCATGAAATACTCAAAGCTAATCCTAAGGGCAAATCAAGATTTATAGTGGTCTTTCAAATTAGGTAGTGAGTGTTGACAAGATAATAGTTTAAGACAAGTTAACTTATTTGGTTTTGTTAATTTCTTCTAGACATACTTTTCAGTGAGAGAGCTTCATGATTTATACTGAATTTCAGGAAGACTGGCATATTTTTCTATTTTCTATTGAAATACAGAACTTCCAATAAATAAAAAATATGATTTTAAAACAAAAGAGTCAATGCAAACAACATGATTACACTGTCAGGTTCTAAAAACATAATTTTGTTGGGATAATCCTCCTTAATAAAGACAATGGCTGCTCTTAGTTAACCATAAATCATTAGGCTGAGAACAAGTCTCAGTCATTACAACTAACTCATTTGGTGACTGGGAATTCTTTCAGGCCAATGGGCAATGTGCTAAATGGTCACTGTTAGGCACACTGGCTAGCTTTGGATCCAAGGTGCAAAGTTATGAAGTTCTCTCATTTTTCTTCCACTTCTTTTTACTTCTTACTGCCATTCCACCCCCCACCCCCCAAATACTTCACTGGCTGTTCTAGAAGCAAGAGAATAGGAGAAAAGGTGAAATTAGAACCAGTGGACTTGGTTATTGCAAACAGTTCTGATAAAATTCTGAAAGAAGCCAGATGATAAAACACAAGATCAAATTTGTGTATAATAAAGCCACTGATTTTTAGTGATAGAAGAGATGTTAGAGATATTCTACTTCAAATATTTGTTGTAGATAAGGAAATTGAAACCAAAAGAGGTAATGGTACGCCCAAGTTCCAGGCTGGTTATTGCATCATGGAGACTAGAACTCAAGTAACCATTCCAGTAATCTCGCTTCCACTTATCTTGCTAATGGAACTATCTATGTCTCTCTTTATAGAACAAATTCTCTGCTATTGGAAAAGAAGCAAGTCTTCAGAATTTAGGGCCAGCCTTTTTAACCAGTGGATAAGAACACAGAAACATAAGAAGTGCCGAGAAACAACTCTGCCCCCTGCAACTCACCACATGATCTATCCCTTAACTAACTAACCCATCCCCATCACTTTCCTCCTTGCTCACTCTACTCCAGCCACCCCAGCCTTCTTACTTACCTCCAACAAGCTGCTTCCAAGCTTAGGGCCTTAACATCAGCAGGTCCTTCATCTGGCCTATTCTTCCCTTGGACCTGTGCATGGCTCCTTTTCATCATTAAAGTCTCTGTTTAAGTGTACCTCCTCAAAGAAGCCTTTCCTAACCACCCCAACAACCACCCCTTTCTGTCTCCTGAATGGGTACCACATAAGCAGTGTGAAGGCTGAAATTCTGCCTTATTTATCCCTGTATCTCCAGTCCCAGAACAATGTCTGCACATGGTAAACACTCATACGTTTTTAGAATGAATAAATAAATGTATGAAAGACAAAAGATGAACAAACATATGGGGTAGACTCCATAACATGATGCTGAGAAATCCCTCCATTTACATTTTTATATGAAATTGAAGGGGAAAGAAGACAGTTGTATATATAGAAAGTTACCATAAAGTCCGCTGGCTTCTATCTAAAGCATATCTGCTAGGTATTTCTGATAAAAGGTCATTGCCAATAAAACAAAAATAACTAACTTTCAGCCTACTTGAGATATGCAAGAATTCAAGATCAAGTCATAATATATTTCAAAGTTCACCTGATTCTGCCAGCAGGAGCCCTGGAGTGCTGAATTTTTGGGCATGTGAATGATATATTTTTATTGAAACATTTTCCAAGATTCCTTTCCAAATTCAACTCCATGGTCTTTTTATCCCTAAAGGGCAAAACACTAACCTGTTTCCAAGCTATTTGGTAATATTTTGGCACAGATAATCCAGTAGAGAGAGTTGTTTGTATAGAAAAGAACTATCATTAGTAACAGGACGTCCCAACCTGCCCCTCTTTCTAAGCTCTTAACCTATAGATGACAACCCAGCTATTTATGTGTAATACTTACCAGATGGTTATTTCATTGTAGTTCAAAGACTCACCTTTCCAATATGACTGAGTCAACAAACAACACCAGGAGCAATATTTAAGCTCATGGTTAAGGACAGCAAAACGGCTGAGATCATCTCATTGGGAGCAAGAGCAGGAGAAGAATTCACTATCTGCTATCCCTTTGCTACCTTTGGCAAATTCTCAAGATTAGGAGTGTCAGGACTGCCAATGCCTGGTACTATGCCTGACAATAACAGGCACTTAATAAATATTGATTCAATGATTGAATAAATGTCTAAACCTTGGGAAAACACACCTTGCCCAAAGCTACTCACTGCACATTGACCCCATCTGTAGGAATTATGTACTGCAGATTCAAGCTTGGGCTCTGCCAACTGCTTCCAAGCTTCCGACTTAGAGTAGAGTATTTAACCTCTCAGCCTCAATTTCCATGCCTGTAAACTAGAGCTAACAACAAGTCCTTTGCAAGGGTGTTGAGAAGACTGACCAAAATACCAGTTTTCATAATCCTCTGAAGAAGTAGTTTACCAGTGTTTGATTTTGGCCGTGATCAGTGTGCTGTTACCTCCTGCCTGTAGGTACTTGGATTCTGAAGCAGGATGACAAACCAGTGACATCTGCATACTTGACCCTCAGCCACCTGGCTTCCTAATAAAGAGCTAACATTTCTTCTGCCATTTCCCAGACTTCCCCTCAACCTTCGGGATTTGGGTCTCCTTAAAGACCAGGCCCAAGAGACAGAGCTTGGGAAGCACAAATTCAGCCATCTTCACAGGTTTCTTCACCATCTTCCTGTTCAGGCAAGGCTAACCTGGGCAGACCCAACTCTTGCTCTCCAAATCTCACTGCAATTCTGGGGACTTCAGAATCCAACAAAGAATGCATGGTCCTGAGAATACACATTCATTCCACACCTAACCCCAACACCTCGTCTACTCAGAAGTGACCTCAAATGTATGAACAGAAACGCAGTCACCTGCCTTTCCATCTGTAATATGACTCCAGAGAATTAGGCACACATGGGAAGTGCTAAAGCCATGAACTCCTTCCAAGGCAGCTGAAGTCACCAGGTTATGAGGGAAAGCTAGAGATTTTCCCCAATCTGTGGCTGGGAGGTTTGGGGATAAATATTTATCTTTAGAGGTCTATCTAAATTGCCCCTCCCAGGGTTAAAGATTATACCAATTCATCCATCTTTGAAGACCTGAGTACATGGTTGAACACCCATTCTCCAACCAAAAACACCAACAGGCAAGGCTATCAGGCACAAGCTTTCACAGCTGCCAGTGTGCTTGCTTTCTTCAACATATTTCATACTCCTCAACTTGGCTCTATTTTATTTACCAGCCTCCTTCCCTAGTCATGGAAAATTCTCCCTCCAGCCCTCAGCCAAACCACATCCCTATTTCAAACCTCTCCAAATTCTCACCTCCAAAAACCATGGCCAAGCTAACACACCTGGCTCCAATTACTCCAGCAACAAGCCTCCCTCAGCCCCACATCCTTCCAACATGCCTGATTCCTTAGCACTTCTGTGTTTATCTCAGCCCAGCTGTCCTTGATTAAGCCTGTTTGGCTAAGTTTTTATCATATGTGTTTAGAGCAATAATATGTTTCGATGTCTCTGTCCTTTCTGTTTACAGGTGTTGTTCTCTGCCATGGTCTATACATCCAAGCATGAGCTCCATGAGCTCCTGCCCTCCTCACTCCCACAATGCTTTGCACTGGTGCACAGTCTACAAAGGCTGTTGCCTATGACTGTCCAGCTGCCTGGGTCTAATTACAGCAGGAAGGGCCTTCGCTCGGGCAAACTGAAATGATTAGTTCTTCTAATCTTCGGTATTTCAAATAAATAAAAGAGAGTGGGAGATTCTTTGTGTGTACTCTGTCCTGATAAAACAGCAAAACTGTTTGGAAAATCATGAAATTTCTATTGTACAAGGCAGTAAGATCTAAGCAGTCAAACTCAAAAGCATTTCCCAAGTATTTGGAGGCCAGATTTGTCCCAGATCTGTAAACCCTACTTAATCCAGGTTTTCTTAAAACACACATACACACGAAGATATGAGATACCCTTAGTTTACATTTCACCTATTAAGTGGTTCCCACTGGATGCTAAGGGTTTCCTTAAAGATATTTTCTAGTTTAACAATCCCAGAAACACTTTTATCTACATTTCAATTGGTATTTTGTACTAAATACAAGTTATGCTGTTTTTCAATTTGGGGACCTCAATTAACTAACTATATTTAAAAATAGAACCTTAACTCAATGCAGACTAAAAAAAGAAAAAAGAAAAAAGAAACTCAAAAAACTGCACTGAAAGAAACATTAGATCTCAATCTTCCCAGCCTCTTTTTATTGACAAATAAAGAAACTGAGACTCACATGGTTCTATAGATTTGCTCAAGTTTAAACAAAAAAGATCTTGATAAATGGAGGCCTGGGTTCCCTATTATTAGCACTCACAATTCACTACACCTTGAAACCTCAATTAGGAAACACTACGTGGGGCGCCTGGGTGGCTCAGTAGGTTAAGTGTCCAACTTTGGCTCAGGTCATGATCTCACAGTCCGTGGGTTTGAGCCCCGCATTGGGCTCTGTGCTGACAGCCGGGAGCCTGGAGCCTGCTTCAGATTCCGTGTCTCCCTCTCTCTCTGCCTTTCCCCCACTCACGCTCTGTCTCTGTCTGTCTCTCTCTCAAAAAGAAACATTAAAAATTTTTAAAAGGAAACATTACTTCATGACTGAACCAAACATACTAATATCAATAACCAGATTTCCCAGAAAACATAATTACTTCCCAAATAAAATTTCCAAATAAAAATTGTTAACAGTCTATGTATTTTTTAAACATTTTATTTATTTTTGAGAGAGAGAGAGAGACAGCGTGAACAGGGGAGGGTCAGAGAGAGAGGAGACACAGAATCTGAAGACAGGCTCCGGCTCTGAACTAGCTGTCAGCACAGAGCCTGATGTGGGGCTCGAACCCACGAACCGTGAGATCATGACCTGAGCCGAAGTCGGATGCTCAACGGACTGAGCCACCCAGGCACCCCAATTAACAGTCTATTTAATAAAACTCCACTGTTACAATCAACTTATGTAATTGGTTCACTCAAGCATTTATTTCACAAAAATTTATTGAGTGCTCACTATATGGTGGGTATGTTCTAATTACTGGTGATCTCAGGGCACAAAACATCTCATGGATATTCTTGTGGAAGGGACAGACAACAAACACATTTAAATATAAATATCAGGTGATATTTTACCAGATGATAGGAGTTATTTTTAAAAAAATAAAACAGGGTTTGGAGACAGTAGTGGGGTGAGTATGGCTATTTTAAATGGGGTCATCCATTGAGCTCTCTGCTGTCAGCACAGAGCCCACTTTGGATCCTTTGTCTCCATCTCTCTTTGCCCCTCCCCAGCTCATTCTCTCAAAAATAAATAAACATTGGGGTGCCTGGGTGGTTCAGTGGCTGAGCGTCTAATTTCAGCTCAGGTCATGATCTCATGGTTCCTGAGGTCCAGCCCTACGTCAGGCTCTGTGCTGACAGCTCAGAGCCTGGAGCCTGCCTGGGATTCTGCATCTCTCTCTCTCTCTCTCTCTCTCTCTGTCCCCCACTCACTGTGTCTGTGTCTCTCTCTCTCAAAAATAAATGTTTAAAAAAATTTTAATAAACATTTAAAAATTAAAAATAAACACTAAATAAATGAATGAATGAATGGGGTGGTCAATGAAGGCCTCTCTGCAGAGGTACCAGCTGGGCAGGGACTGGATGAAAGGATGGAGAAGTGCTCCAGGCAGAGGACGGGAAGCGGGAGGGTGCTTTGCGCCTCTGGAGGACATTAGGCCCAACACCTGCAGTGCCGTAAGACTGGGGAAGAGGGTGGGCGGGGGCTGGCTACTGTGCTGGGGATTTGATTCTAAATGCAATGGGAAGCCACTGCAGGAAGCTCAGGTGGAGTTTTGTGACGTGGACTTATAAGGATGACTGATGCTGCTGTGTGGGGAATAGATCTTATTAGTTAATAATGATAGCAGCTAACACTCATTGTGTGATTATAGCCCAAGCACTGTTCAAAGCACCTGTCACACTGTAACTGTTTTACTGTCATAGTACCTACGAAGTAGATACTATTATTTAAAAACCTGCACAGAGTCACACAGCTCATAAAGAGTGGAGCCAGGCTTCCAACCCAAGAACCCTAGCTCCAGATCTTGCCCTCTGAAGGGATGTGGGCCAGCCGTTCACTGTGTCTCAAATGAAGATGTGATGGTGGCTCCATTGAAGACGGGAGGGTTGGCATGTGTGTTGGGGGGTGTCAAGTAGAGGCTGATTCAGAATATTTTTATATATTATATATATCATATATAATATATACATATGTTTATATATAATATATAAGCAAGATTTATATATAATATATAAACAAGATTTATATATAATATATAAACAAGATCGGACACAACATCCAAGAAAACATAGGAGGTCATGGATAATGCCAAAGTTCTCGGCCTCGGCAACTGGGTGGTAGCATCCTTTACAGAGATGAAGAACACTGCCAGTGAACCAAATGAGGGCAGGAGAACTACATGGAAGGAACTCAAGGTCACCTCCCAAGCTAATGTGAAAGTGGGAGTGTATTAGTTTCCTGTGGCTGCTGTAACAAATTACTAAAGATTCAGGGGCTTAAAACAACAGAAATGTATACTCTCACAGGTCTGGAGGCCAGACGTCCAAAATCAGTCTAGACCAAATCAGGTTAATGAGCCCAAATCAAGGTGTCAGTAGGGCCATGCTTCCTCCAGAGCTCTAGGAGAAAATCCACTCCTTGCCCCTTCTGGCCTCCCATAGCTGTTGTTATTTCTTGGCTTGTGGCCCTGTCACTCCTATCTCTGCCCCCAGAGTCAGATGGCCTTATCCCCTTTTGTTTCTATCAAATCTCTCTTACAAGGACACATGTGATTGCCCTTAGAAGCTGCTCGGATAATCGAGGAGAATCTTCTCCCCTCAAAATCCTTCAATTAATCACATGTGCAAAGACTTGTTTTATAAAGCATTCATATAGTAGCATTTTCTATAAAACATTCATGTAGTAGCATCTTGGGGAATAGGATGTGGGCATATCTTTGGGAGCCATTAGTTAGCCTACCACAGGCATGGACAAAGAGTTGGCAAAATGTATTCCTCCTTTACATAAGAATGTGATCATCTGTTAACTCTCTTAACTCTAACCCTGGTAGTCTACAACAACATGCCAACTATAATAAAAGGCAAGTTGCTTATGATAAAATTTTATCCCTAACTGGAAAACTGTACTAGCATTGGAAAGATTAAAAATACCTGATAGGAAGAGAGATGTGGGGGCTTCCCTGAGAGCAGTGACTCTCATAAATCGGGCATTTCCTTCATGGCCACCACAGACACTATTCCTATAGAGCATAGTTGCCTATTAGCTCCCAGGAGGTATGAAGTTTCTAAACCAGGACAAGACAGAAAAACCACACCATGTAGATCTCCTGGCGTTTGAGCCATCTACTGGAAAGCTCTGGATGGCGATATGAACTGATGTGCAGATAGCCACAAGGCATCCAAAAAAGAGGGATGCCATGCTGCCCAGCTGTGAGCTGTGGTCCCCACCCTACATCTCTTTAAGTAGACTAAAGCCACCTGCGGCCTGTGACAGTCTCTTGGATCTGGATGTTTATTTGAACCCAAGAAGACCCCCTTGGTGTTTGCTGCCACATGTAATACAGGTATCATTTCAGCTCAACTATTTCCATTTCTTCCTCCACCAAACCCTTTCACACAGTTACCAGCAGGGAAAAGAAGCAGAGCATTTATTCCATCTAGTTGCCTCCTGGTGGTCTCGCAATAAGCAGCAGAATGACTAAAAGGGGCAAAGGGAAAGGAAAACTTGGAAAATACAAATTAATAAATTCACAAAAACTGAGCTGACTGTTCCCCTGGGGAGGAGAAGTGAGTAGTACCTTCAGATGAATATGTCATGCTTCCTGCACTGTGCCTTGAAGAGGCCTAACCTGCAGGATTCAGTAAAAAGTCCCACCCCACATGCCTTCTGGAAACGTGCAAGTGGACTCATTACTCAGAGCCAAGATAAAGGATAAATCTTTATGAGTACCGTAAGTATGAGTCATAAAAAATAGGAAACACATGTAGGACGTATACACAGCAATAGTACCGAGCCAAGGAAAGTGTTTAGGAAATGTATATAAAAACATATGACAAAAACAGGACTAAAAGCACTTTTGTACACAGCTCCATAACACATCAAAAAAGCTCCTGGCAAGTTAGAGGTCCATGTCACTCTGGTCTCTAATAAACAGAGGTCATTTCCCTATTTGGAAATAGGGTGATTTTTTCTTTCTTTCTTTCTTTCTTTCTTTCTTTTTTTAATGCAAAAAGAAGGAGAATGGAATCAAGAAAAAGTAACTTGGAGTAGGCTTTGAAAGATTTTATGATTTGGGAAATTTGAACAGCTTCCAACTAAAACACTGGGAATTAGATATTTACAGCATTAAAAATGAAAAAAAATCTTTTTCAGAGAAAGACTTGTTCACAATGGTAATATTACCATTTCATTTACATTCTCACTATCTTAACAACCAACAATGATAAGCAGGGGTGGTGGGGGGTGGGGGGAGGCAGTGGAATCTTCAGTCCATACGAAAGCAAGAAACAAAACAGCAACACTAATAACACTAATAACATATAGAGTCATAAAGGGCCAATATTAAAACCTCTAAATGGTGCTAGGCTCAGCAGAAAGAACAGTGGGAAACAGGCAGAGCCCTTTGGCCAACTGCACCAGATAAAATCTGGAGATGGGGGGTGGGGAGGAGGTGTTCAGCATACAAGGAAGAACAATTGGCTCCCATAAGTTCTCTGGGACCAGATGACGAAGGCAAAATGCCCAAGCGTGACTCATTACTGAAAATTAAAGTCTTCAATCGCCTTTGACTTTGGAAGGTCCCCCAATTTACAACTCAAAGTGGCAAGCAAAGGAGACACCCTAAATCCTAAATACCCATAAGTCTCCAACAAAATCACGCATGTCCATGCCCAGATGGACCTTTAGCTCCCTTGGACTTCAGATTTGTCCTTTATCTTCAGAAGCCACTGATTCCCAAGGAAAGCACTAGTGCATGTCTATCGACCTGAGGTTGAGAGGAGTAGGAGAGGAATGTGTAAAATATTGTTCTTAAATGTTAAATTTACCAGAAACTTCAAGTAACTCAATGCTCTTTTGTAGCTATTTGAAGTAGAAATCTCAATAAAACTTCCACCTCACAAAAAGATCCAACTGTTGACCACTAAAAGACTACCCCTCACCCCACAGCCTGGTTACAGCTAAGAAACATCCCATTTTCTGTCCACCCTCCATTTCTCAGTCCTCTCAGCTGCAATGTCTCTTTTTCCCTCTCTCCCAAGGCACCTGCACATGTGCTTACATCACTAGGAGCGAGGCCACACTTGCCAAAGGCTCTCACCTCTTAAGATAATGAATGCTGCTTCCGTCTAAATCCGTGTACAGGTATTGAGTACCTACCCTGTGGCAAGCCTAGGGCTAGGCACATACAAACTACAGCCACATCACCAATTTGCTGTAGCAAATTCAGAAAGAATCAGACAAGTGTACATATGTATCAACAAAAAGAAATTAAACTTTAATGTGCACAGTGTGGTATCTGGGCTCCAGGTAAGAATTAGGCTACTGTAGTGATCCTGAATCCTTGGCTCATAGTTAAACCCAGCTAGTCTTTCTATCTTCAACAGAGGCCAAATTATACATGCAATTTGCCTGTGTTCCCCCAAAGGATATAAAAATCCCAGATTCAGCCAAGGGACTCTGGAGTTTGGGTAAAAAAATGCCATTAATATAAAGCACTATTGCAGGATGTCTTGGACTAGAACCTAGACAATACCAGATGACTGTGGGCAAGGAACCATACCCAGAAGTCAAAAGTATAGCCATTTCAACTTAGTTTTAGCATTCTAAATCAGGAGGGCACTCAGAGCAAAACCCTATCAGAATATTTAAAAATGGTAGGGTGCCTGGATGGCTCAGTTGGTTAGGCATCCGACTTCAGCTCAGGTCATGATCTCACAGCTCGGGGGTCGGAGCCCCACAATGGGCTTTGTGCTGGCAGCTCAGAGCCTGGAGCCTGCTTCAGATTCTGTGTCTCCCTCTCTCTCTCTCTCTGTCCCTCCCCCACTCACTCTGTCTCTCTCTCTCAAAAATAAATAAACATTAAAAAAATGTGATGAATAAACTTCTAAAAGCTAATTCATAAAAAAAAAAGTCATTTTTAATCCTATTCTTAAGAGATTAAAAGAGCTATCCCGTATCTGGACATTGATATTTTAGCATTTCAGACAAGGCCGAGAAGCTCAGAAAGGACTATTTCAATTACCCACCAGTCTGGCTGAGGTTCCCTGGCAGTCTGGAAAGGAAAGGACAGAGCACACATTGCAATGGAAGTCAAAGCAACAGGTTTTCCAAACACAGATCTGGATTCCTGCACCTTTAAGAACAGACCCTCATAAATGGATTGCTTCTGCTGGACACCATGCTTTAAATAAACAGACTCTTCTGGCCGACACACAACTTCCTGTAGGGTTCTGGTGGGTAAATCTTGAAAACGCTGCCAAATCCAATGACCAGCAACTTTTGAGCTGACTTAGAAAACAAGCTACAAAGACTTGAGTCCAGAGTAAACAAAGGAAAAAGCCACATTAAACAGGGAACAAATTACTATACAGGCAGGGATATTTTAAGTGCTCACTGAGTGAAAAAACAAAATTAAAAAAATCAAGTTATTAGATATTTAACAATACAAGGTAGAGTAAAATGCCCTCTCTCAATTGGCGGAATCAAGGTTAATTAATTCCAGCCATATTAAGAATTGGCTGGGAATCATCCCCTACATCATGAGGACAGATCATTCTTAATGGCCTAACTTCAAACCTGGCTCAGGTCATATAAGTTACCCAAGGGAGCTGCATGGAGTTGAAAACCACTTACGGCTTTTCACCCAGCTTAGGGAAAGGACTAACTAGTTTACTAGCAGATGACTATAGTCTGTAACAGTACAAAAAAAAATGTAGCAAAAACTCAGAAATGCACCAGGGAAAGACTGACACAGAGCTCTGGATACTTTAAACTGCAATAGCATGAGATTTAATTAGGAAAAAGAAATCAAAGCCATAATACAAAATGGAGGGTACCTACTTAGCTAGAGTAGTTAAGAGAGGCCTGAGAACAAAACACCAAGTCCACGGATACAATGCAAATCCAACAAAGGTACAGTGTGGAAAAGGGGAGTAGTGTCAGAAGACTTACAGTGATACTTTGAATAACATCCTTGGCATCATTCAAGAACCCAATATGCACAAAGCAAAAGAGGTCCAAGACTTGGTTTCTGCCTCTAAGGAGTACACTCACCAGCTGGGTGTGCAAGATTAACGTGATTCAGCAGCAAATACTACAAGAAAATACACAATCCCATACTCTGAGGAGGTACAGACTGTGCTGGGGTGGGAGGTGGAGAGGAGGTGACTCAGAGCAATTTTAGAAGAGAGGGAGAGGGAGGAGGATAAAGGACCGAGGAAGAGTTTGCTGAAGAGTTAAGACTTACAAATGGGCTTCTAACATGGCACAGATTGAGTTAAGAGGGAAGTTCAGGTGGAATTAGGAAAAAGGTGTGGGGCAATGGATTCATCTGGAAGGTCAGGAATGAGTTTCAGGAATCTGCACTTAAGCATCTCTAAGGGATTCGGAAGCAGAGGGTTCACATACCACACACACTTGGAGAAACACGGATCCACGGGGTTAGTCCAAACCCTCACTCATGCAGCCTTTCCACTCTCATCTTTCACTTTTGAGGCCCAGCCCCCCCCTTCCCTCACTGTCCCCACCATTGTCCCCACCCTCTATTCCAGTGGTTGCAACTTTTCCCTGCAAATAGCCAGATCATCAATCTTTCAGACTTTGTCACACTACTCAAGTCTGCCATTGTAGTAAGAAAGCAGCCACAGATGATAGATAAATGAATAGGCATGGCTATGTTCCATATACACTGCTTTATTTATAAAAAAACCCAAAAAACTTTATTTACAAAAACAGATATCAGACTGGTGAATGGATAAGTAAAATACGGTAGAGCCATACAATGGAATACTGTTCAGGAATAAAAAGGAATGAAATAACTAATACATGCTACAACAAGGATGAATCTCAAATGCATTATGTTAAGTGAAAGAAGCCAGTCATAAAAATCACATATACTATACAATTCCATCTATAAAAATGCCCAAAATAAAGAAATAAAGTAGACTTTATTTCTACTTCAAGGTGGTTGTCTAGGGTAGGGGGTAGGACCACAGGCAATGGAGAGTGACCACTAACGGGTACAAAGTTTCTTTTCGGAGAGCTGAAAAATAAACTTTATGATATGTAAATTATGTACATATAAAACAGGCAGCAGGCAGAATTTGGCCCAAAGGCCATAGTTTTGCACTCCTTGAACTGTACCCCAGCCACACACATGTACATGGAGGAATTTTTCCTCTACATGTGGTTTCTGCTTTTCCCTCTGTGTATACTGAGGCCTCTCTTCTCTTCTGCCCAGAAACTTCTACTTGACTTTCAAGCCCTTTATTAAATGCTCTCTTCTGGGAAACGTTCCCACACCTGCAGATAGAATTACCACTGCCTCTGTTGGGCTCCTGCAAAATTTTGTTAATTTTAGAACAAATAATGGTCATATTATTTGTCACATTGCATTAAAATTTATTTTCTCTCAATTCTCATTAATGCTGAAGACATAAACATGAGTAAGAATGTAGCATAATTGGGGCGCCTGGGTGGCTCAGTCAACTGAATGTCCGACTTCAGCTCAGGTCATCATGGTCTCATGGTTTCTGAGTTCGAGCCCCACATAGGCTCGCTGCTATCAGCATGAAGCCCACTTCAGATCCTTTGTCTCCCTCTCTCTCTGCTCCTCCCCTACTCATTCATTCTCTCTCTCTCTCTCTCTCTCTCTCTCTCTCTCTCTCTCTCTCTCTCTCAAAAAAAAAACATTAAAAAAATTAAAATTAAGAAAGGATGTAGCAGAATGTCTACCAAGGAGGCAGTGGGTTCTCAGTGAATAACTCACTGAATGCGTCTGTAAATGAATGAATTATGAGGTGTTATGTAGAGAAAATTGGTTTTAAGAAATGGTTCACAAGCTAGACTAAAACAATCAGTCCCAGGAAACTGGTTTAAAAAGCTGCAGCATAGATGGCACCTGAGTGGCTCAGTCAGTTCAGTTTCCAATGCGATTTCAGCGCAGGTCATGATCCCAGGGTCCTGGAATCAAGCCCTGAACTTGGGCTCCGTGCTGAGCATGGAGGCTGCTTAAGATTCTCTCAATCTCTCTCCCTCCTTCCCTCCCTCTCTCTCTCTCTCTCTCAAATTAAAAAAAAAAAGCTGCAGGGTAAGTGCAGAAGAACACAGAAATTCAAGAGATATTTCAGAGGAAATGTCAATAAAACTTGGTGACTGAACAATATAGGGTTTGAAAGGGACGGGTAATTCCAAGATGGTTCAAAGGACCCAAGACAGATGGCAGCGGCAACACTGTTGGGACAGGGAAGTTGGACTGATAAACAGCACTGGGATAAGGAGAAGAATGGCTCACATTCCATTTCAGAGATGATAAAGAGCTAGCATTTGATTATTTACTGTATGCCAGGCACATGGCAGCCCTAAGTGCCATCCAGACATCTCTCAAGCCTCAGTAAACTAAGGAACTGCTACTATCATCTGCATTTTACAGATGAACAAATGGGGCTTAACTCACCCAGAGGCACATGCTTGGGGAGTGAGATTAACGCCAGACAAAACCTTGGAATAACCACTTCCCCACAGCAAGTCTCAGGTACCTGGGAGCTTGAGGTAAGACCTGGGAGGCAGGGTTCTTTAGAGACCTGACTGGAGCTCCACTGGAGAAGCCTGGAAGGAGTGCTGGGAATCTTTCGCATGGAGGTGACAACCCAAATACAGAGAATAGATGAGTGACCCAGGGACATCAGGCAGGGCAAAAAAGAGGCCAAAGACCACACTCCAGTCAAGAACCACTGAGAAGGAACAAAGAGCTGGGAAAGAAACAGAAAAACAGATGGTACGGTAGAAGGAGAACCAGGCTAAGGTAACATCCTGAAGGCCAGAGGGAGATGCCAGAAAAGGGGCTGGAGAAAAAGGAGCTGAGGAGGAGTAACAGTGGGGAAAGGTGCTGGGGTAGAAAGCACCCTGCCAGAAGAATCGGGGCCCCTGGGTTCCAGTCCTGCACTGGCACCAACTTCTTGTCTGACAGTGAACAAGTTGTCACTTCACTCCCTGGCCCTGGTCTCCTCTGTACGGTAGTTAAGTCTAGACTGTCCAGGACACCCCTTCACTCCCAGCATCCCATGAGTTGGTCCGAAGGGCATCATCAGAGATCAGCTCAGGAGAAGAGAAGTCAGATTGCAGAGAGGAAAGAAGGCAAAGGCAGGACACATAGACGTTCACTCATTCAAGAAGTGGGAGAGGGAAGGATAAGAGAAGAATAGCATGGAGAGATGATCAGCAGCGCCATGTTCATGCCTGGCCTCTTCAATGTGAAAGAAAGAAAAACAAAACAATTAAACATGCTAAGTTTCACAGAAAACTCAGAAAACAGAGTGGGGGGAATGACTGAAAGGGATATAAGAAACACTTCTGCAGAATTTGAGTATTTAAATCAGAGATATTAGCAGTAAATTTCTTTGTATTCTCAAACAAAATGTCAAGATAACAGATAAGCAATGAAAACAAGAAAGTACAAGTTGGAGATTTGGACACTCTGCACACACAAGCTGGGCATTTGCCCAATCAGCACATCTGGGTCTCAGATTTGTAGACTTGCCTCTCACTTTGGTCTACTGCTTGTTAAAATACTCTCCAAAAAGTCCTAAAAGCAAAAAGTCACATTTTCAAATGAGGAGGGGGCTCCTGTAAAAAACATTTTCTAACACCATTTTTAGGAAATTACAATTTTTTTAAAGTCAAGAGGAATTACCATGGCAACAATGGTATGGATCAGGGCTGTAATCCCAACCTCCACAAAGGTGACCACCACACTGGCTGGAAAACACTGCTGAACAAATTTTAGAGGGGGTCAAGGCAGTGCGTTCTCCAGACTGGGGAAGAGGCAACCATGAGAGGGTTTTTCAATCTGTCACCTCCCAATCAGCAAAGAATTTAAGCCGGCATTACCTCATGCTAAAATGGCAGAGACCAACCAGGCTCAGTCCCTCTGGTGGGGCAAGATGCAGTGCTTTCTAAGGGCAATTTTACAGCATCTGGACATTACTATGATAAATGACAGGGTTTACGCATTCTGGCCAGCCAGCATCTTGGTAGGAATGTCGTAACTTTTTTGCTTAGTTTGTGTCCCAATTTATTTGCTAAACCCTGATGTTTACTATTATCGCTATGATTTCTGCTTTCACTTTTTTCTACACTGCCAAAACCGGGTTTCTGGAGAGTTCTTATTTGAGAGTTGGCTGTAGTTTCTGATTCAGCATCTTGCTCCAACATGTTAGAAACCATCCCTTGACTAGCGTGGCCAGTTCTAAACTAGCCTGCATTGTCCTCTGCTGAGCTAGCAAATAGGTCTAGTTGCCTTGCTGTCCCCAATCCTGCTCCTAGCCTAGCACCTGCATACTGCCCAGGAGGCTGTCATCACTTAAACTTTACTGAGTATCTCAGGGCACCCAGGTGGCTCAGTTAGTTAAGCGTCTGACTTCTCATGGTTCGGGGGTTTAAGCCCTGCATCTCTGCTGTCAGCACGGAGCCTGGAGCCTGCCTTGGATCCTCTATCCCACCTCTCTCTGCCCCTACCCCACTTGTCCTCTCTCCCTCTCTCTCTCTCTCTCTTGAAAATAAATAAGTAAAAACTAAAAAAAAAACTGTATTGAGTATCTTCAGGTGAAGGGGCGGCTCCCTTCAAATGACATGGCTGGGCTGTTTATTTAGAGCCTCCAATCTTGCATGAAAGTCAGATTCAGTTGTCTTTCAAATTAATGAAATAAGTTCCACAGCAACACTCAAATGAATTGAGATATGTGACCCTTGTTGTCAGTTTAACTTTCTAATATATCTGCTATAGGTCTGCCACAAAATGGTCAGTTCAGAGGTAATCTCACCTAACAGGCTGGAGCGATTTCCAAAACAATCTCCACTTAAACAAACACCAGGCAGCGTTTATACATGGAAGGTATTTGTTTAGTAACTAAACTTCACCAATATACAGTGTCTGTGTGTGAGTGGTTTATTCTGACACTTGCTAAGCAATATACTACATGTAAGATCTCTGAAACATTAACAGCCTTGAGTTTATTTGGATTTTTTCTGCACAAACATAAGACTAGCACTAGCAAATCACTCACGAATAACTGCAGAGGAAAAAATGTCCCAGGCAGAGAAGGAATGTAGCTAGTGTGCCACTGTTCGGTGTTCATCTAATATTTTTGGTCTCACATAGGTAGTCTCCAAAAAGCCAGTCTTGAAATTTTGTATCTGTTCTTTTGGCAGTGATGACTAAAGGTAAGATGCAGCCCATTTCCCTCACCCCTGGGCTGCTCTATCTATATATTAATAACTGAGGGGGGAAATGAAGTACGTGGGTGGCTCAGTCAGTCAAGTGTCTGACTTCAGCTCAGGTCATGATCTCATGGTTCATGGGTTCGAGCCCCACATTGGGCTCTGTGCTGACAGCTCAGAGCCTGGAGCCTGCATCAGATTCTGTGTCTTCCTCTCTCTCTGCCCCTCCCCTGTTCGTTCTCTGTCTCTGTCTCTCAAAAATAAATAAATGTTAAAAAATTTAAAAAAATGAGGGGGAAGAGAAATGTTCATCTATTAACAATGTGGAAACAGAGGAAAGACTATGTATTGATAAGTGAGTAGGTAGGTAGTAGGGATCTCCAAAATGTTTAATCCCTGAACTGCCAGATTCCTCAAAGTAAGCAAAAAAGATGTCAAATCAGATGTCAAAGTTCACAGGCTAAAGCTCACCAATTTCATTCATAGCAGGAAGAGTCCTTTAATTTGTTCATTCTCCCTTATCACATGGTTCAAGCAAGTTTGGTCACAAGAAGTCATGATCGCAAGCAGAGGACAAGCGGGTTACTTTTGTGAAGGCAGCTGAAAGCCTTATGGGGAGAGAGAGAGGGGAGGAAATAATCAACTATGAAGGACAGGTGGGAGGTGGCATTTGGTGTGGCCATTAATGGCCATGTAGAGTGCAAGGGCTGGCTCCTCAGCTCCCTGAATTTTAGAATTACGAACATCTGATATGATAATCTTCTAAACAAGAGAGGAAAAAAGACAGCAAGAGACCAACCTTAATACTGCCTCAAAGCCACAAGAAGGGAATGAAAAGGAACTGGGAGCACTGGAATGAGCTGTCACAAGCCTATGCAGGAAACCCAAACCCCCATTAGGAGATCAGCTGGCTCACCTCACAGGTAGAGCCAAAGTGGTCAGCAGGTTTCAGAGCCAGGAACAAGGTAAGAGCTGAAGGTAGGAGGGAAGTGGGCGGGAAGAGTGGGGAAAGCTTGAGCTAGAAGAGTCCAACTGACCCAGCATCCACTGCTTCCCTAAGCCTCGCTCCTTTGCCTGGTGACAGTGAGAACCAGCAGAGATAATACAAGTGCCTGGGAGGTGGCTGGCCCCTCGCCGGCCCTTCACCACCACCACCACTGCCACGGTTGTTGCTGTTACTGTAACTTGGTGGGTACGGGAACTGTTAAGAAGCAAGCAGAACAGTTAGCATTTCAGATAGATGTGCTTACTTCCTTCTCATTCTCCCAACTGTGGTCTTTCCTGCCCTTAAAAAGAAGCAGGAGGGGTGCCTGGGTGGCTCAGTCGGTTAAGCATCTGACTTCGGCTCAGGTCATGATCTCACAGTTCTTGAGTTCAGATTCTGTGTCTCCCCCTCACTGCCCCTCCCCTGCTCACACTCTGACTCTCTCTCTAAACAATAAATAAACATTAATTTTTTTAAAAAAAAGCAGGAAGGAACAACTTTATGCCACAGTCCTCAAGAAGGTACCAAGTAAAAATGACTTGGAGCCACATGTGTGATTAACCACACATCCCATTTGGCCCCACCTGCCAAGATGCGTGGATCCAAATGTCATACTCAACCATACCAACCACATTAACCTATACAGCCAACAACTATGCTTTTCTTTTTGCTTTGTCCTCATCCTGCATTTCTGCTTACACTGTTGAGATGTCTATTGTAAGCCCATCCCAAATCCTTTCTTTGGAATGAGGCAGAGACTAAGCAAACACATGAAAGTATGAACGGTTCTGAACTTTCTGAGGGATAAAGTTATTAAACCTGGTCCCTTTCCCATGACAGTGGAGCCTTCCAGATCTTTCCTCCATATAGCCAGTTATTGGCACAGACATTAATTTAATGGTTACTGCTTTAATGTCAAGTCAAATGTATAAATTTAAACACCATGTCTTTTATAGAGGTAGGTGATGCTAACTAGGGGCTTAGCCTCAGCAGCTTTTCATAGTAAACAGGCAATTAGGTAAGTCGGAAATAGAAAAGACACATCGCCACATAAAAGCAGGTCACAATAAAAATTAGATGATAGGAAACAAAATTGTTGCCATTCCAGCAACTAATGAAAGTATGTTACTGTAAACAAGCCTCTGACGGTGCTATAACCCTTCTCAGGAATCAGGAAACACCCTGAAGGCCCAAGCTATGACAGGGGGATGGAGGCATTTTACTTTGAAGACAAAAAGCAAGAGCCCCTTTTCATAGGATGAAAATGATGACACTGGTGTCCACTTATTTCTAAAGACAAAACTAATCTCTCCGGGCTGTTTACTGTCTTCTGCCCTTCTCTGTCGCCAGAGAGTCTTTTTCAAGTTTCCTGTTCCCTTCCAGGCCTGTTGTTTCCAAAACCAATGATTACAAATGAGAGGTGTGGTCTCAGATGAAAAATACAATTATAGGTCTCTGCACTGTCCTGAAGAGAACCCAGCAGGGAGGCCAATGGCAAAGCAGTGCTTTGCTACAGAAGGCTTCGTATACATTATTGTAACAAGTGAGTTTCAGATACAAATTCTCTGCTGGCCTATAAAATTGTTTCTCTAACTTAACGTAACTGTTTCCCCAAATCTTGTCAACCTGAAGTTACTATTTCCAGGTGTAAGGCTCTGTCACCTCCTCCACACAGGAATAGCAGCAGCCTCTCCTCAGCTGAAGAACCTTAAGATGCCTGGGAGGTAGGAATTTAGCAAAATGTTAGAGAAGGGTTGATTTATAATGGATCTTAGTGCTGATCCTGCACCAATAACAAGCCAGGGGAAAGAGCTGACTTAGTAATTTAAGGGGGACCTGGTGAAAAACAACTACCTTGGTCATCAGAGTTAAGGTCAGTTATACCTTGGAGTGAGTATATTTTGACACGTATTTGCCTTCACTATTCAGTAGAGACGTGCACAAAGGGTACTGCTGGTCCTCTCACTGTTACTCCAAAAACAGATCAGCTGTGATTTTTAGCACAGACCACATGATATCTATAAAAACTAAGTTATCCAGTGAGAACAACAGAGTTAGGTGACTTCAGGTTGAGGGAGTAAGCAATCTTGGTTTAAAAAAGAAAGTGAATATAGTTCAGGTAAACTTCATAGGCTAATTAAAATATTACCAGGTTGAATGTACTGAGATAAAATTCACATACCATACAATTCACCCATTTAAAATGCATTCCAACAGCTTTTAGTATATTCACATTTATCAGTGGTGTTTGGTATATTCATATGCAATTGTGGAACCATCACCACAACTTAATTTTGGAACATTTCTGTCCCTCCAAAAGAAACCCTGTACTCATGAGCGGTCAACCCCCATTTCTCTCTTTTGCCCTTCAGCCCTCAGCAACCACTAACTTACTTTCTGTTTCTATAAATCTGCCTATTCTGGACATTTCATATGAATGGATTAATACAATATGTGTCTGTCTTGTCTTCTTTCACTTAGCATCATGTCTCCAAGGTTCCTCCACATGGCAGCACATGTTAGCACTTCATTCCTTTTTTATTAGTGAGTAACACTTCATCGGGTGGATTGACCGCAATTTACTTATCCATCCATCACTAGATGGACATTCAGGTGGTTTCCACTCTTTAACTAATATGAATAACACTGCCATAACTATTTGGGGACAAGTTTTTGTGTGGGCACATGCTATCATTTCTTTTGAGTATATACTTCGAAAAGTGGAATTGCTGGGTCATATAGTTCAAATGATTTTAAACACTGCGTGGCTGCACAGTCATACATGAAGATGAGAGATTCAATATTTAATATCTCTCCACCCCCATCAACAATCTCTTTTAATTCTCTCTTTTCATTCTCTCGTGCCCCAACCACTCTGATGTTGTACTCTATACTCACTCTTTTATAAAATACTCCAAGGATCTACTATATGAGAGCAACTCAGTGCCAGATGGAATTTCGAAAGATCACATATCCCAACAT
Source organism: Cryptoprocta ferox (assembly GCA_028646485.1). Lineage (NCBI taxonomy): Eukaryota > Metazoa > Chordata > Mammalia > Carnivora > Eupleridae > Cryptoprocta > Cryptoprocta ferox. Next base: position 27,575,274 of record CM053570.1, on the reverse strand, counting down.
CTTGTTTTCAAAAAGGACTGAACTGCAATCATCTAATTCTTAAAAAGTCCCCAAAGAAAGAAAAGAATGCAGCAATTTCCCTCAGGTACTTCCTCTCAAAAATATCTTCAAATCACTAACCGCAAGTCATACATGTACATACACGAATACTGAAGAAAGGAGAGTAATGTTTAGGTTTCTAAACAAATTTTGGAGACTATCCCCTATAGACCCCATTTCTTTACTCCCTCACTGAACACACCATGTCCCTGGATGCCAGCTAGTTTTATGTATCCTCAGTACTGCGATGAACATTTTAATCTAACGTAGTAAATGTAAGTGTGGGAGAAACCTGCTGTCAGTCCTGGAGGTGGTTTTCTTTTGCTTCAATCATCTTACTGGAATCTATTTTAAGAGTCAACAACAGTACCGCACAATTTAACATCCAGAATTTCTGCTGTTGCTGCTTCTGTAATAGCTCAAACTTTCTTTTCTTTCTTAGTTCCTCTGAGAGAACACATATAAAATGAGTAATTATTGCTGCTAAAGAATTGCTGGAGTCAGCAACGCTTCATAGGAACTGCATTTCCTCCTCCTCCTTTCCCTCCCACCACAAATCTCCCCCATAAGTTAAGAATTAAAGACACATTGCTAGGATAAAGAAATCTGACCTGAAATATGTGTTGCAGCAACAATGGCAATCAACCAAGTGTATTAACAATAATTTCCAGTGTAGCTGAAAAGGTTAGATGATTTGTCTTTGAAATGAGCCAACTCTTCACACTTTCATGAGATTAAAATCAGTTTGCTTTTCCTTCTGGACACCTCACCTCTCCTATTCCTACTCCCCACAAAAGGCAGAGTGGTGGAGGCACATAAACAAATAGTTCTGGAAATTAATTTTCTTGAGCAGAAGAAAACTCAAAGAGAAATTCCATTCTGCATTAGTTTTCCTACACTTTGCTGTGATCAGGATTTACTGTGGTTTCTCTCTCCCTGGAGGGATAATACATGATTGACAACATTTCTGACACACAGAAGCTTAAACACAGAAAGAATGGCAACTGTGTGTTATATTCAAGTATGATGACCACTACCCACAAACTAGGTCATTTCTGAGCCACAGGAAAGAGGAGGCCATTTTTATTTTAAGGTGATGACCTTATGTAAGTGAGTTATCTTTGCACCTGTCACCTGTAAAAGCAGGATAATAACAGGACTTCATGGGCTACGTGTATGAGTGCTTCCAATTGTGCTGAGGACAGATGAAATACTGAGTCACTATGAGCTTGGGTCATCACCATCACCTAGACCAGCACTATCTTCGAGAAGCTGCCTAGATGGCATAAGGAGCTATGCCCCCAGCTCTTTCCATTCAAGCACAAAGTACTGCCATCTTTATTCCAGAGTGTTCCAGCAACTCATCCTGCAAGGGCAGCAGGTTCATAAGACAAAGCAAAGAAAGAAGAAAGCCAGGTACACAGGAGGAGATGAGAAAGACATTTTACAATTACAGAAAAACGGCACCTTATTTTATTTTTTCACAGCCACGTTTAAAAGACGAAGTTCTTAAAAACATTCTTTCCAATATGGGTAGCCAGGAAAGTTACACGACTAAAAAATCTCTCCAGAATGAAGTCCTAGACTTGCCCAGTCTAGAGAGCAATCTGTTATTGGAAATACTTCTCTTGAGTGTACACCGTGTCCCCTCCTCCCCACTTAGGTTCACACGTGTACATCCTTGCTACACCCAGAATGGAGAAAAAGAGAAGTGTCTTTACAAACTCAGAGGGGCATCGAGTAGAAAGCTGGTGCCTGTGCCTACCTCTCTCTGAGTCTGGTCGGGCCCCGAGTCAGCAGCACGGAGGTTCAGGACGTGCACCTCCTGCGGCAGCCCCGTAGTGCCTCTGCTCGCACACCCCGACAAGACAGTGAAGCTCTCCATTAACGCCTGGACAGGATGGGAGGCGTTGACAGGCGACAACTCACACTGGGTCCTGGGCTGTGGATCTGCAGAAAGAATCACAAATGCAAACCCCTCAGAAACCGCAATTAATTGTGCTACAGTTAAATTAATTATTCTGGATGATCAAGCCACTGCCAACCCACCAGAGGAAACTTTCCAGGTAAGTTCTTTCCAGAATTAAGTGGCAAAAAAGCTTAGCCTATTCTAAAACCCCAATCTCTTAAATTCCTTTTAGATGATTTTGAAGTGTATTTGATTATTTAAATTCCCTTTTAGATACACAAGTCATGAATGTATTCCTCTGGATGGAGGAAACCTCCCGTTTGACATCTGTGTTCAATTCCTTCCTCTCTTAGAAGAAAACCAGAAGTAAATGGAATAAATTGCCTAAAGCCCAATAATAGTATGCATAAATAATATTAAACACCTAAAATTGCACCAAAAAGTATAAGATATAGTCCCAACTTTTTCAGCACTTCTCCTTTCTTGAGCAAAACAAACTTAAGAACAATACAAAGCAAGATATAATGAAGTAAGGGTAATTGGGGCCAGAGTTGTATGGCAAAGTTTGGGCCAGAGGTCAGAAAAATCCTCCCAAGAGAGGGAGAAACGAATGAGTTGAGTTTCAAATAGGAAAAATAGAACCCTGGACATACTTGGCTCCTGCTTCCGCATTCTCCCTTCCTCTAATCATCAAAACTTAAATCCTAATATCCATTCCTCCCCAGCTCTACCTTCTGTGGTCCTTACCGCCTCTGCCTCTAGACAACTGTAGATCTTCCTAAAAGGAGACTCTGATCTCCACCTCTCCAAGCCACCTTCCATGCAAGCACTACCCATGTCACCCAGGGTGCTCAACAGGATGGTTATTTCCAATATGAACACCTGCCCCTCCCACCTCTGTGGGCATGTCCTGTCCCTTAAGGACGGCTGGTCTATGAAGCTCTTCAACCAGGCACACAGGCCTTTCTTGATCAGTCCCTGCCTCTCTCTCCAGCCTCACCTCTCCCTACTCCAGCAACCCCAACTGGCTTAAAGTTCTCCAGAGATACCATGTTTCTTAACTCCATGACTTTATTCAAGTTTGTTTCCTTGAATTCCTCTTCCACTCTAACTCTGCCCCCACAAAAAACACCCCAAGCTGAGGGAGGTACTCTTTCTCTATCCTCTTGTAATTTCTCTGCCCATCTCTGTGGCTTCCTTGTCTATACTGTAACCACCAGTGTATATACATCTGTCCTTGCTAGTACAGTATGACCCCCTGGACTGTGGGTTACTCATCTTTGTGTCCCCGGCACCCATCACAGCATCTGGCATGTAGAAGATGCTCAAAAAAATATTTGTAAAGGAAATCACTGGGCTTTAAAGAAAATTGCCCCCTCCCTGATTGGTGATTAGGGCACCATTCTCCAGAATGGATTTCCCCAGACTTGGATTTGGCTGTAAGGAGCTAATGTGAGAAAGAGTGATGTGAGGTACAACTTGGGCCTCAATGCACACTGGCTGAATTGATAGAGAGAGACATCTAAGAAGAAGGAGGAACTCACGACACATCTCTGCAAGCTTGGTGTTGTCTCCATTAGATACCTGGGGAGACTGAGACTTGATCTTGTAGCATCCACTAAACCACAGCCTACCCAGTGGAACTTGACAAAAGACCTGAACGCACTCCCAGTGAGTTCTTCCTGACTTACACATAATAAAAGTACTCTCCAGGATTACAGCCCCAGTGCAAAATTAAAATGCAAATGGTGTTCAGAACCAGGCAATCCTACACCCTCACTGCTATAAGCAGACACCCTGCCTGGTGTGCCAAGTCTATTTCAGAACTCATGGAAATTATCTAGGTTGATAATAATTATCTGGTCTGAAATGAAGTATGTACCTTCTCAAATAATCACTGCCACTCTCTGTACTGCTCTACTGTGCCCAGCTGCTTTCCTAGATATGGAGGTGGTGAAGGAAGATGTCATAGTGGCAAAGGTAACAGATACTGGACATGATTCCCTGAAGTCCCCATGTAGGGCAAACAGTATGAGCAGGTACTCCCCCTACTGTTTCCCTTCCTGTCCTCACCAGCTGCAGAGGGATGTCTGGTAGATCTCACACCCCAGAGCTCCAGAGTCTCCTACGACTTCCTACTCAACTTTGGGCCACACTCAACTCTAGGGAACTGGTTTCACGGCCTACTGCCACAAATTTGCCATTATCACATATTGAGCACAAATAAAAATGCTTTTCAGGGTAGAGGGATGGGTTAAATAGTTGATGGGGATTAAGGAATGTACTTGTGATGAGCACCGAGTGTTGTATGGAAGTGTTGAATCACTATATTGTACACCTGAAACTAATATTACACTGCATGTTAACTAAGTGAAATTTAAATACCTGAAAACAGGGCACCAGGCTGGCTCAGTCAGTAGAGCATCCAACTCTGAATCTTGGGGCCATGAGTTTGAGCCCCAATTGGGTGTAGAGATTACAGAGAAAAACTTAAAAAAAAAAAAAAAAGGCTCTTCAGCACCAAGCACCACTTTTGTATGTATGTGCAAAGCTCCAAATGGCCTATAGTTCCACCCAAAACACATCTGCAATCTGCCTGGCTTGCCCTCCTCCTTACAATGCCACCATTACCTGTCAGGATTTCCCTTAAATCACCACACTAGGGCTAGAGCAAAAACTCACTGGCAACAAATCAGAGGATAAAGTCTTTCCTAAGAGTTGGGGGGAATCAGGGGACACCCCCGGTGCTAAGGACGAGCAATCCTCACCTTAGAATCTATGGTTTCTATCTTGCCAGAGTCCAGGGCAGGGAAGATTCCACTTAATGGCTATCGTTCCAGCCATGTGTTATCGGAGTCAGCCCAAGGTCAAAGAAAAAAGAAAGCAATGCACAGGGCACACTCTGATCAACTGATTGGGTAGCTGCACTTCACAAAGACCCACTGGGGTCAATGATTAAACACACTCCGTATAGAGCATCTCTGACCATCAAATACACCAGAGTAGTAGTTAGTTTTTGAGGTTCCTTTATGAATTTTTTTCCTCTAAGTTAAAAAAAAAAAACTACAAATATGATTAAGCTATCCTTAGAGCCAAAAAGCAAGAAAGCAAGAAAGAAAAGAAATTAGGAATTATCTACCCGTATCTTCCAAGAGTATATAAGAAACAGTGGCTTCAATAATTCAGCACACAATGTCAGTCTGGGGTAGTAAAAAAAAAAAAAAATAAGATAAATCGTTCCTTTTTATTAAGTGCTCATTATAGGCTGGGCAGTGCTGGGTCTGTATAACCTTGAACACCATCATAAGGAAGTGGTATTATCCCTATTTTAAAGAAAAGGAAAATAAGTTTAATGCACTTAAGTAACTGTTGTAAGGTCACTCACGGACTGACACTCACACCTACCTCTGAGGCTCACGTCTCTGTATGGTGAAAATTTTCATAAAAACATATTGGACCTAGATGGGTTCACTGGCAAATCCTACCAAACATTTAATGAAGAAATTATGCCAATTCTCTATAATCTCTTTCAAAAGACAAAAGTAGAGGGAATGCTTCCTAACTCATTCTATGAGGTCAGTATTCCCCTATTACCAAAACCAGGCAAAGATATCGCAAGAAAAGAAAAGGACTAATATCTCTCAGGAACACAGATACAAAAATACTCAACAAAATATTAGCAAACTAAATCCAACAATGTAAAAAAGAAATGCATGTCACAACCAAGCGGGATTCATCCCAGATCCATAACGTCTGAAAATCAGTTGATGTAACCCATCTTACCAAACTGGCTGAAGAAGAAAAGTCATCCTATCAACAGATGTAGAAAAAGCATTTGACAAAATCTAACAGTCACTCATGATAAAAACTGAGCAAACTAATAGACAGGATCTTCCTCAACTGGATAAAGAGCATGTGGAACAACAGCAACAACAACAAAAACCCTATAGCTAACATCATACTTAATGGTGAGAAACTAGAAGCTTTCTCATTAACATCAGGAATAAGGCAAGGATGTCCCTTCTTACCGCTCCTTTTCAATACTATACTGGAAGTCCTAGCTAATGTTTGCAGCTAGACATGGCTATGTGGCCAAATTCTGGCTAAGAAGATATAACCAAAGGTGATACATGCAATTTCCAAGAGATTTCTTTCAAAGGGAAGGAGTTGTGTTCTTTGGCCCTTCCCTTCTTCCTGTGGCCACGAAGACAGATGTGATGAGTAAGGCGAGAGCAGCCATCTCGGGCCATAAAGTGGAAACAACATGCTGAGTGGGGCAAAACAGTAAGAGGGAAGTTGCCAAGGTCCTTGATGAACACAGAGCTACTGGATCAGCTTTGGACTATTTCTTTTTATATGGAACATGTGTAACTTTTTTTCAAGACAATATCATTTTGAGTTTTCTGACATTTGCAGCTTAATCTACTTTTATTTTATTTCATCAAAAATGTCAACCTTCTTCCCACCAGAGACCCCACATACAAGGTGTCCTCCAGGAAGACTTCCCACCATTCCTATTCCTCTCCCCTGCTGTGGTGTGGCAAATTCCTACTGATTCTTCAGATCTCTCAAGAAAGCTTCTCTTAATTCTCTTACATTAGATATACATTTTAAAATACTCGCATGGTACTCTTCATTTCTCTTCACTGCATTTCATGTGGTTATACTTATATGATTATTTGTCCAACAATTTCTTTAATGTCCACATACACCTAAAGACTGCAAACATCACAGAAGAATGGAGTCCTATCATTCTAATTATTGTTGTACCCCTATCCCAGTATAATGTCTGGCATACAGTACACACTCAAGGATTAATGAGGGAAGTGAGTGGGAGAGTAAAGGGAAAGAAACACGAGATGCTCAAAGGATGTCATACATGAGCATCTGGGTGGCTCAGTCGGTTAAACATCCGACTTCGGCTCAGGTCATGATCTCACAGATCCTGAGTTGGATCCCCGCATCAGGCTGTGTGCTGACAGCTCAGAGTCTGGAGCCTGCTTTGGATTCTGTGTCTCCCTCTCTCTCTGCCCCTGCCCTGCTAGCACTGTGTGTGTGTCTCTCTCTCTCTCAAAAATAAATAAACATTTAAAACATTTTAAAAAAATTTCCTACAAATAGGAGACTCTATCCTAGAATTCTTCCTTTCACTCTTTACCTAGTAGATAAAACGTCCATCTTATAATAAGGGAGATGGAAGGGGGGGTGGAATCAATCATGAGATGAAGGAGGTGGCATTTTTGGTTGCTAAGAATCAAATCCCAGCTGGGACTTCCCCACCCTCAAATGTCACAGCAGGCAGGAAACACCAACTTGTTTTTGTGCTCTCCTTCCAAACACTCTTCTGGCAAGGCTCTTCTCTCCAGGTGGCACAACGCTCCCCTGTGCTGTCAGCAAGCCCCCAGCCTTCTGCCACCTCTGGGTCAGGTGCAGGCCTTCCTGCCCCTCTCCAGAAACCACAGCAAGCCTCTAGGAACTGGCCTCCCATCTCCCCCAACTGGCCTCAAAGTGGCTTCTACTGCATCTGCTCCCACAAGGCCAGAGCCACATCCAGAGGAAAGCTTCACCTGGGAAGAGTATGACCCACCCCCAGGCTCTACCACACAGGCCTAAGCTAGCAGGGCGGCCACCACAGGGCCCAAGGGCAGCACCTCAGAGCCACAAAGGCTTGGAAACTAGGAAAACATATTCTGAAACCACCTATCTGACTCATCTGCTCATTTCTGTGGTGACCTGTGAGCTGAGGAGCTGCTCGTACAGGCTGTCACTGACAGCATCGGAAGGCTGGGAGTTTCTCTTGTGGCCACCACTGGAAACCCACAGCCCTTCCTTCCCTGAGCTCTCTCTTCCCCAAAGTCATGAGGCAAATGAGCAGCATGCTCCGTGATGATGCCAAACAGCACAGCAAAAGCTAGTTTACCATAGTAAGGGGCAAGCAGGGCACAAGTGATATGGAAAGAAACATTGGCTAAAGGCAACAATATCATAAACACATACTCCTGTTCACCTTGCACCAATGTTTACAGTTAAAAGGCATTTTACTAAAAAAAAAAGCATTTTACAAATTCTTTATCTGAAGCCTCACAGAAACTCTGTAATGTGGATAGAACAGATATAATTTCCACCACAACATGCTGCAAGCCACAAAGTTAGGTGCACATTTCGATAGAGTGTTTCGTAACAGTAATGCACATACAGGTTCACCTCCAGATACACTTCTCACTGTTGCCTCCCCATCTAGATATTTCTTTTTATTTCAGGCATCTAGTATCTGCCCCATCCAGAATTCTTTGCGGGTAATTCCCAAAGAAGTCTAACTTTCCCTTGGTCAGATAGTGTGAGCTGAGTTTATCCTTCTCTGCTGGCTACACAAGCAATCTGATCTCCCCCAAATCCTGCTGGGTGTTGTGTTTTGTTTGACTTGTCCTCTTTACTACCCTGAAGTCAGACTGTGTTTTTCCTTCTCAGTATACCCTCCTCAGCCACCAGGACAGACCCATGGCCCCTATTCACTCACAAGATGCAACTTCTCTTGACTAAAAATATTTACCGACCTGAAGACAGCACAGATTCAAGTAAACCCTGTGGTGAGAAACTCACCAGGTGGCCCAGACCAAGTGGCCTCCTTCGAAAAACAGGGTCCTGGGTTCAGCAGCTGGGCCACCTGGGGCAACACTATGGAGCATACGGTGACACCCTAGGCCTCCACCTCCTGTGATAAGCCAGGGTTTAATTCCTCATGCGTACGGCTATCATGCACCTTCTCTGGGCCACACACTGTGCACATATTGTTTCTAATCCTCATAGCGGCACTGTAAAGACAGTGTTAAAACTCCCATTTTATTTTATTTATTTATTTTTTTAAAACTCCCATTTTAGAGTGGTGGAAATGGGGACCCCTAGAAGCTAAGTAACTTGCCAAAGGTCACACATCACCAGTAAGGGGCAGGGTGGGATTCGAACCTGGTCTCTCAACCTCCAGGTCTAAGCTCTTCAATGAAAAGAAGAGGCTTCTATCCTCATTTTCCTGTCCTTCACCTCACTGCTTGATGAACAAGCAGACTTATTGGCCAAACATACACATTAACTCATGTTTGATAAAACAGACTGAACTCAACGAGAAAGCACAAACTCCTTTCTCATTGTACCAAATGTCGTCTTCCTCTTTTCACTCATGTTTGCTTATCTGCCCACATGGGAAATGTTCCTAAGATCTGGCTATAACATCAATGTCTAAATTCCCAGTTCCACTTAAAGAAAAAAATGCAAATGGACTCACCCTTTCATTATGTCCTTTAGCTACAAAACAGCATTCCAATCTCAGTTACAGAACCCCCACACCCACGCTGGCTGCAGGCCAGCCCTAAGGCTTGACAGAATGCAGATGAAGCATCTGGGAACAGATGCATTTGCTGCACATACTTTAAATTTAATCTGTCCCCAAAGAAATTATTATCACACCTCACACAACAAGGAGTAAAATATTGGGGGTGGGGGGTTATTGTTTTGGGGGGTGGTGCAATAAGTAATTTTCACATTTAATAAATGTGATCCTTAAGCATTTTAAACACCAATGCATACCAAGTTGACACCAACATCTGGTACCTATTGCACATAATTTCCAGCACACTGATTCCCCGTATCACCCAGGGTACTAATGAGGAGCGTGTGTTCAGCTACAATAAAAAGTGGTAAAGATGCAGAGGGAATGGAGGGGTAACATTATAGCCTGGGACCAAGACATTGCAGTGGGGAGATTTTATTCCAACAACACCATTGGCTAATAAGGGTTTCTGTTATTGTCCCACAGGGAATTCTGCAATGCTGTCAGCTGTGAAGAGGGACAAACTCCCACAGACTGTGTGCCTGGGCACTGCAGGATCTATTCTGCCCCTAGGCTGAAAATTCCTTCGACCCCCAGGGGATGCGAAAAATCTGTAGGAAAGGGCACCCAAGATGATTTCTCAGCCAACAGCACAGCCAGGCTCTAAGTGAGCTTCACGCAAGGGAATGTGACAAATGCCAGGATATGATGCAAAACAAAGCTCCAGGAAAAAACACCTGGAAGGCCTGAGCTCAAGAGTGCCTGCGTGTGTACACAGCATAGGCTGGTGTTTATACCATCTTAAATTACAACTCACTGAGCTATAGCCCTTTGGGGATGGAGCTGCAGAAGGTACCACCATTAAGATCCAAAGGCGGCTGTTCTACCAAAGTCCCCCCTAGGCTTTTCAACAATAAAACTTGGCTTAAGGCTAAAATTTATCCTTGGTAGGAAAAAGACAAGCAGAAGAGTTTCTAGTGGCCTAAAACCTATAATCTGTATTTCTCAGAAAAAAAAAAAAAAGCCAAATTTTTCTATAGTACAACTCCTTAGACATATCTTATCATAGTTTCTTTCATCCTCCAAGTGAGTATGTAAATCCAGACCTTCCACTGGACGAACTAGCCCTCTTCCAAGAAGTCAACTACCAAAGTGTGGGTCAAAAGCCAATGCTATTTGTATACTGTTGTGTTCAAATCATGGTACAACCATGTTGAAGAATTTCCTGTGTTCAAGTTGTGTTTTTAAAAGTCCAAAAAGAAACAAAGGGCAGGGTGCCTTTAAGAATTTAAATTCTCGGGGCATCTGGGTGTCAGTTGGTTAAGGGACTGAGCTCAGCTCATGTCATGACCTCATGGTTCATGGGTACCAGTGCTGCATCGAGCTTTGTGCTGACAGGTCAGAGCCTGGAGCCTGCTTGGGATTCTGTTTCCCTCTGCCCTTCCCCCGCGCGCGCGCACGCGCGTGCGCGTGTGTGTGTGTGTGCGCGCGCGCGCACGCGCGCTCTCGCTCTCTCTCTCTCTCAAATAAATAAAACATTTTAAAAAAAAGAATTTAAATTCTCAAAGTGCGGGAAGTCCCTGGTTATAAAGGGCGCTCACTCTTCCACTTGAGCAAGATACCACCATACAACCAACAGGTATCAGCGGGGTTTCATGCAGTTCTGGGAGACGGTGGGATTGTTTTGTGTTTTTCCATAATCCGAAGAGAACAGTAGCTGAGGAAGTATGTTCCAGAAGTCACCACTGGGCACAGCAAGAGAGGGGCCCCCATATCAGAGACACAATGGTTACAGGAGGAGTGCTGGACCAGGAAACAGTGAAAGCTGCCCTTTTAAATCCGAATCTGCTGCTGACTAGTTGTGGGACCTTGTCTTGAAGTTTCCCATAATCTCTCTCTCTCTTACTTTATGAGAGGCTCCTACATCATGAGACAGGATATATGCCAATGCTTTACAAGTACCATTAGAGACATAAAGTCCCCTGAGGGGAGGAGCAGTAAATGAATGAAAATATTTTCTTCATTGAAAAAATGTTTTCTTTCTGAGCTTTTAGAATGATTAATAAAATAACTAAGATAAGATGTTCTTATACTACTCCCTAGCCACTTTTCCCCAAAAATTATTTCTAAGAATTGCAGTGGAAAGATTTAAAATAAAACTGCAGTATTGGTGTAAAAATTCCTGTTCTCTGAGCAATTCTGGAAGTATAACTCCCAAAGGTGAGAGCAGTCCATGTTTCTGCCTCCAGGGAATTTCCAAAATCCAGAGAGTAATCTGGCATCATCTTGGCTGACTTTCTTGTTGTTTACTTTCGATCTATAAGATGGTACATCTGTTCCTGTTCTGACACGATCTAAAGGAACCCAGGAATAAAGAGGACACTGACTCCCCTTCGGTATTCATTTATGGAGAGAGTAGAATTTATGGGATGTTATTTCCGAGACCAAGAACCAATCTCAAGATGTGAAGGATGGAAGAAAATGCAGTCTGTTTTCTCTCAGTGTCTCTGAATCTGAGATACACAAAATCATTAAAAGAAAGCCTACTTCTTTATTAAAAGAAAAAATATTTATTTGATCTAGATTCAAAATATTAAATGCAATTTAGGCACATAACCAATAAAAATTGTATTTTAACTCCTACTAATGCAATATTTTCTGGCAAAGTGGGACTTGCAGGGCTGGGAAACTGCCTCTCATTAACCCTGAGGGATCACATCGCCAAACCCATTCATCAGTCAAACCTCAGCTTGAGCCTAAGACAGTCACATAAGGGATTTTCTCTCTTTTACCTCTAGCAAACTGGTATCTGAAGAAAAAGAAAAAGATGGGAGAAACAGAGGTAAGGATGTGTACAGAAACACAAAGGAATAACATGCTACAGTGAGTATTCTCTGCGACTGGTGAGCCCTCAGGTAGGGCTAGGGTACAGGGTCTGGGTAAGTGGCAAGACAAGAAGCTGTAAGTGGGAGTGTAGTCAGAAATGATGGAATCAAAGCCTGTAACCACTGGTCCTGATTGTAGATTGTAGACAAGAGAGTAAAAAGAAAAATCTACCAGCTTTTGTTTTGGCCATGCCAACATTTTGGCCATGCCAAATATTACCAATTACAGCCATGTGTACAAACAAGGCCATGAACTACATTTACTTTAAGGATTTTATACATAATTAGGGCACTCAATAATTTTTTTAAGGTTTATTTTGAGAAACAGAGAGAGAATGCATGAGTGGAAGAGGGGCAGAGAGAGAGAGAGAGAGAGAGAGAGAATCGCAAGCAGGTTCCACAGCACAGAGCCCAGCACAGGGCTCAATCCCACCAACTATGAGACCATGACCTAAGCCGATATCAAGAGTCAGACGCTCAACCGAATGAGCCACCCAGACACCCCTCAACAACTGTTAAAGGCATGAAGGAAATGTTTAACATGAATGCAAAATTATCTATCATCAATGTATATGTCAAACTCAATGACAATAATAAACCATATTCCTTCCTCTCCTAGCCAGGTAGCTCACTGCTCAAGTGTTTCTGTTAAGAGGGAAACAGAGCTGATGGTCTGAAGAGAAATCGATGAGTAACCAGTGTGCTGTTTGTTCCTCCTTTCACAGTGAAGCTAAAAGGTTCAGGAGAATCCATGGAACTAGTGTTTCCAGAGTTTGCGGCAGTTATGGGCCAATCAAGCACTGCCACTGATAAGACCACTACGTATAGACCAGGGGAACAGGAGGGTTATGCCCAGCTAACTAGACCTGGCCCAGGGCCACATTTTTGTGCCTGATTAAATTAAGAGACTCCATAAACCTGTTATAGCTATTAGACTTTTCCTTTATAGCCAATATCTAGTTTTGGTTATAAATCTATTTGGGCATTTTTGTCCCAATCATTTATTTGGGCATATGTTTGTGTCTTCCAGTTAGCTGAAAACCCCACGAAGGCAAGGATCACGCAGGTTTCTTTTGCTTATCCTCCAACTATACCAGAGTGTGACACAGTGCCTGGCATGGGACAGGTGCTCACAAAGACTTGTTGGGTGATGAATTCCTCAAACAACCCAAACCCTGATTCTCTACAGACCATGAAGCAGGTGTCTCAGGTTTATCTCTCAGCCCTGCCACACTTTAGCTTTGTAACCTGGGGCAGTTACTTAACCATTCATGTCTTTGATTCTTCATCTACACGATGAGGATAATAATAGTATCTGCCCCCATAAGACGGTTTATAGGATTAACTCATTTTTATTGTCATACAACTATAATTATTACCACCACTCCACCTATGGTCTGTGTCCTGGGGTGGGGGTGGGGGGTGGGGGGAGAAGGGAACCTTTTTCACTTATCTCAACCTTCTTTTGCATTAGGAATCACGGAATATCAGTTTATAGGAACCTGGGTTCCAGGTACATCAATGCCTTCACTGTCACCCACAGGGCATAAGGGATCGCTATAGGCATAGTTCATTATACTGCACTTTGTTTTATTGTGCTTCACACATACTAGAGTTTTCTTAGTTTATTTATTTATTATTTTGAGAGAGAGAGAGAAAGAGAGCACAAGCAGAGGGAAGGGCAGAGACAGAGAGAGAGGGAGGGAGAGAGAATCTCAAGCAGGCTCTACACTGACTAATGCGGGGCTCGATCTCATGAAGCTAAGCTCTGATGCTTAACTGATGAGCCACCCAGGAGCCCCATCACAGATACTGTTTTTTTTATAAACTGAAGATTTGTGGCAGCCCTGGGTTGAGAAAGTCTGTCAATGACACTTTTCCAGCAGGATTTGCCCTCTCTGTATCTCTGTGTCACATTTTAATTCTTGTAATATGTCAAACTTTTTCATTATTATATTTCTTATGATGAATTGTGATCGGTGATTCTGACTCACGGAAAGTTCAGATGATGGCTGGCATTTTTTTGGCAATATTTTTAATTTAAGGTATGTACATTGGTTTTTAGACATAATGCTATTGCACACTTAACAGACTACAGTAAAGTGTAAACATAATTTTATATGCACTGGGAAACCAAAAAATTCATTTGACTCGCTTTATTGCGATATTGGCTTTACGGCAGCGGTCTGGAACTGAACCCACAATATCTCTGAGGTGTGCCTGTATAACCTATTTGGTATAAAAAGCCCTTCTATTACAATCCTTCCTAGTTTTCAGACACGTTCTCCCATGACTTCTGGTCCAAGAAATGTAAAATTAATGTATCAAGATAGGTATGACCAGTACCCTCAGTTTTAGTGGCTCTACTCCTAGAAAATTCCTAATCTACTGTGTGGATTATATGTCAACCATATGTGTCAACCATATTCAAATTTAAAAAACTTAAAAAAGAAAATTCCTGATCCAACTAAAATGTCATGCTATATATTCCTTTATTATTTATATACTCAACTACTTCTGGAAAGGAAATTGAGGGGGTTATAATAAAAGATGTTAAATGGGCTAAGAAACCCACCTAAGCTGCCAATCAATTGAAAAGTGGCAATGACAGAAGAGAAATCTCATCAAAGAACTTAAAGAAAACTACCTCATGTGAGCACCTCACCTAGTTTTGAGCTTCCCAGTAGCCAAGGTAAAAGAGAAAATGTGATGCTTACAAGATCTCATAAAAAGGAAACAAATCAGCTCTTTGGATAAGAAAATATTTTTCCTAAGTCTGAATTTCAGAGGTCTATAATGATGCAAGGATCAGTGATTTCAAGAGTTATTTTACAAAAACATAGGCGTGTAACTTTTCTTATATGGCTTCATTAAAAATAGAGAAAATACAAGCTACAGTGAAGTTCATTCAGGGGTCCAGGCAATTCTCTCTAGTATCCTTTTCTAGAATTAGAAGGGTTTTTTTTTTTGTTTGTTTGTTCCTGTTTGTTTTTTGTTTTTACTTTTAAACCAGTAATTTACATCAATGTACATATGAAGGCAAAGAACAAAGTGGCATTAGTTTGCTAAAGGCATTTGGGGGATTCTCTGATCTTGATTTTTAAAAAATGCCATTCAGTTAATCAAAAGTTTCAGATTTTGGGGGTGCCTGGCTGGGTCAGTCAGCGGAGCATGGAACTCCTGATCTGGGGGTTGCAGGTTCGAGCCCCACGCTAGGTGTGGAGATTACTATAAAAAAAACAACAACTAAAAAAAAAGTTTTAGATTTTGGTATGCTGGGTCAACAAACAACTTCTGAAAATATAAAATCTAAACAGAATGATCATTTAACAAAATGCTAGGAGGTGTCTGATTCCATCAAATTGTGTTCCACCTAAAGACAAATATAAGAAATAATTGTACTGCTGTTCAATACACTTAAATTTAAGGACTGAGATAAAGAGATACCTGTTCAGGAAAACCACCTACTGAGCATGCTCATAACAAAACCTGACACACAGTCAAGTACTGTCAAACACACATCTGTATCTGACAAAGCAACCTTTCAAAACACATGTGTCATAGGATGTTTCAAAGCCTGGCTTTTTTTTTTTTCTTTTTTAAGTTTGTCACATTCAATCAAAGCAATTTCTGTTTTTCAGAAATCTGTGTGTTCTTTAGGGGGAAACTTTTCTTCGGTGTTTTTCCACTCTGGATCAACTAGCTGCTCTCTTTTCCTCCCAAGTGAACCTTCGGAAACCACTCTGCCAGAGGGAATTCACCTTTCTCACATGGAGACAAGCTCTAATACTTTCAAATAGTCAATTTGAAAATGAAATCCTTTGCATGCCAATTCCTAAAACAAAAAGGACTTTGTTTCAAGATTTGCACAGAAAAATGTCCCAAAGCTTCATCCATTATGTAAAGTAATAATTAATTCCTTTGCCCAGTATTTTATATCATATTCCTTTCTTCCCATCTTACTTCATCTGGCCCAAAGAATCACCTTACCACCACACAATAAATGCCTCATTTATTCAGCACTGACTGGGAATGAGATATCCCACATAAGCAAATCTTCGAAATAAGTAAGGCTTTACTCCTTTCAAGAAAGTGACTTAAGTCCTTTTTATGGAAATCTACCTACAATGTACTACATACATAATTATTTCCTAGCTACCTTAAATATTTTGAGCATCCTGAATACCACTTACTAATTTTTTTGAGGACTTGGGGTCCTCATTATGAATACTAATTACAGGTTATTAAACTTTGCTATGGTGTTTCGGTCTTTGTCTCTACACCAAATGGTCCCATATTTGTGTTGTATAATTCTGCCTCCACTTTTTATACTTCTGTTTTCCTCACCTGGCTGCAGGTCTGTCTCTCTGCCCCAAGCTCACCACACGCCATTTTTTACACTCAATTCTAAGTCACCAAGCTTGGATGAGGGCCATCCCACCTACAGAGTAACCTCTATGGAGTTCTGACACCTATCTTCCTTGTAACTCATCAGATACTTTGGTTTCCTTCATGTGGTATGGATGCACAAACCTACTGTAAAAGTGACATGGTGTAACAACATTAGTGACAATATTAACAATAATATTAGTGACACTAATGAATGGCAAGCCATCAAACAAAGTGAAGTATATGCACTAAGGGTGAACTGCTGGGAACCGAGTTCACACAAAAACTGTGCTAAAGGTCCTACTCTTCTATTGCTCTAGGGCTTCAAGCATTTTAGAAATATTATCTTTTCAAGAGGAAGAGAAAGCAAACAGTTGACTCGGTCTCCTGTGTGTGTGTATGCATATGAAGAAGGAAGAAAGAAAGAAAGAAAAGAAAGAAAGAAAGAAAGAAAGAAAGAAAGAAAAGGAAAGAAAGAAAGAAAGAAAGAAAAGAAAGAAAAGAAAGAGAAAGAAAGAAAGAAAAGAAAGAAAGGAAGGAAGAAAGGAAGGAAGGAAGGAAGGAAGGAAGGAAGAAAGAAAGAAAGAAAGAAAGAAAGAAAGAAAAAGAGAGAAAGGAAGGAAGGAAGGAAGGAAAGAAAGAAAGAGTCTCATGGTGTCTCCCCCTCTTTTTTATTTTTCAGGATGAACACCTATTTGACCCGCACATCCCAGATTAAGTACAATTTTAGCATCATCTGCACATTCTTCTACACTGTAGTTCCTCAGCGGAACCTGTAATGCCTATTCCTTCCCGCCTTCTCTCTCCCACCAGGGCTAGTGGACACTGTCACTGCAATCAGACACTACTACCAGCAGTCGCTGTTTTCAAGTCAGTACAAATGATCTCTTGTGTACAACACAGTGTAGGGCAGGCTGTAGGCTGGACATGCCATGTCATAAAGAAAACAAACAAAGCCACTCAAAGAGCCCCTCTCGAGAACAGTGATACGATCTACAGCTTTCTAAAATCAAGTGATGACACGGAATCTTCCCTGCCTTCTGATGTTCGTTAGAAGTACGGGTCAGACTGCACTCTTTGCAAACTATGGTAATGTTTTAAAAAATAAAAAAAATTAAAAAGACATATACTGAGGACTATTGCAGTGTCACAGACTCAGAGAGGCTCACTTTGTAAAGCTCTTTTCTTAAATGAAATAGGGTTTCTTTGCTCCAGAGACAACTCATAATTTATCCTAAATTTTGACCTTTTTTACTGTAAAAAGCATAGGAAGTTACATGGAAACAATGAATGGAAGTGCACTTTTTTATTAAACAAGAACAGGAAGCTTTCAGTAGTTTATGGTAAAACTACATATTTGAGCCAAGGAGAAAAATTAAACTATGCTCTTTTAACTCCTAACTTTTCACCCTCTCTCATCCAAAACATACAAGAACATGCAGAAGTGACACTCATGAAATGAATCTCAAGACCAAGAACAAAATTAACATTTACAGGCTTCAAAATATATTTCCCCAAAATTACTTAATGAGCCTCTTCAAACAGGCCTACTCCTACTTCTATTATTGCATGGCCCAAATGAGTCATAATAAAACTTTGGAATATTAAAGACAATAAGTGAGGAAATTCCAGAAAATATAAAAACTATTTCAGGGAGCCAAAACAGAACTATATTTATTTTTCTATCCTAATGCATAGGAATGAATAAAGCAGCAAATAAAACAGGCACTCACAAAAGTAAACGTACATCTGGCTACAGTTGTGACATAAAGTCTTGCAAATTCACCGCCTCCTCCATACTAAAAACATTTCCTTAAACAAAGCTAACCACAACTACTGCCCCCCCAACTCTAAGAACCTGTACTATACCAATCTAAAAACAGTTTATTTCTGAGTCCACAACATCTAACACAGCAAATAACACATAACAGGGGCTCCATCCGTGTATGTTGCAGAAAGGAAAAGCCCATATGTAATTCTCATTCACTTTAGTCTCGGTCCAACCATGTCTGGGTCACAACTCCAATTCCACTAAAAACTTATCACTTTCCTGAGCTTCAGTTTTCTCATCTTTAAAACAGGTATAATACTTATCCTGGCTAATCTCCAGGGTTGTTAGGAAACAAATGAGGTCTTGCATTTGAAAGCTTTTTTTTTTAATTAAGTCAGGAACCCCTATACAAATATAAAAATATTACCAATAAGTGTATGAAAAATTAGTAGAAAAGCACATCCTTTCTCCTCACTGTCCTACCCTCCGCCTCAAAAAAAAAGGCAGCTCACAACATACAATAACAGACCTTAAGAATTTAGATGAAAGAAGGCTGAACTTGGGAGTTAGAAGACCCAGGTTCTAGTCTCAGCCCTGCCAGTAACAAGCTGCTTGACCTGGGGCACCTATAAACTAGGGCTAATACTCCCTATGTCACTAAAGCAAACTAAATAGATGGCAAAGAATTCTAAAAGCTTAAAAGCGAGATACCTACATAAGAAACTGATCAATTAGAACTGCCTAACAAAAAGTTTGGACTTTAATGGCTTTATTATATAATCGGTTAACAAGATAAGAAACTGGCTGTGGTAAGACCCATCCCAAAAGACCCTTCCTGAAAAAAGGCTAAGCAAAGACAAAGGAGTGGAGATTCCTCCCCAGTGGAAATACACATAACAATTAAGTAAAGAGATGGTGGCTTTAGAAATAGGAGCATGAAGGGGCTCCTGGATGGCTCAGTCAGTGAAGCATCTGACTTCAACTTCGACCCAGGTCATGATCTCTTGGTCCATGAATTCAAGCCCTATGCTGACAGCTCGGAGCCTGGAGCTTGCTTTAGATTCTGTGTCTCCCTGTCTCCCTACCCCTCCCCCTGCTCATGCTCTGTCTCTGTGTCAAAAATAAATATACATCAAAAAAATTAAAAAAAAAAAAAGAAATAGGAACATGGAGAAAGAGAATGGTGGATTAGAACCCTTTCAAGTCCAATATGATATGAGAAATGAAGGCAAAAGAAAAAAATGAAATTTTGTTACAACTCACAGCCCATTGACAGACAAGTCCTTGAAACAGGCAGTGATATTCCTCTAAGAGCTCAGTTGCCTCAATGATGACACATGGCTGAGGGCAAAAGGGAATCTTAGCTTAACATTATCCCAACCCCCCTCCTGGGGGTACTCCTCCTCCTGTAAGTCTACTTTAACATATAAAAATTCCTTTTGAAACTTCCTTTATCTCTACTGCCCCCCACCAAGATATAAGTTGGCAATCCTACTCCAAGTTTATGGCTCTCTGATTATATCTGAATGGCCTCATGACTGAGTTTTTACTAAACAGTAATAAATGAACTTTTCCTAACACCAGCTAGTCCCTCTGCATTCTGGAAACCTTGTTTCCAAAATACCTTAGAGACTTCTGCTATCCCTAACCCTCTCCCAACCTGAAGGTAAACAATCAGTCACTCTTCACAACTTCAGTGAGGCTCTTACTGTCCACAGATCCTGTCCCTGTACTTTAACAAAACCACCTTTTGCACTAAAGACATCTCAAGAATTCTTTCTTGGCCATTGGCTCCAAACCCCAACATTTTCCACAATTAAACTTGTAAACTGAAATATTGGGTCAGATTTTCTCCATTCCTCATGAAGGCAGAGGCAGGGAACCCGAATTCTAGGTGTGGATGCCCAGCATTACAGAATAGACAGCAGCTCATGCAGAAAGCAACAGGAGGGGATGAAAAGGAGAAAAGAGATCAACAAACTACAAAAGACTGGTCACTTAGTAATTAAAAAGAAAAAAAGAAGGGGAGCCTGGGTGGCTCAATCGGTTAAACTTCTGACTTCGGCTCAGGTCATGATCTTGCAGTTCAGGAGTTCGAGCCCCACGTTGGGCTCTGTGCTGACAGTTCAGACCCTGGAGCCTGCTTTAGATTCTGTATCTCCCTCTCTCTCTGACCCTCCCCAGCTCACACTCTCTCTCAAATATCAATAAACATTTAAAAAAAAGAAGAAGAAGAAGAAGAAGAAGAAAAAAAAAAAGAAAATAACCCATTTGAAAGTTCAACTCAAGGCTGAATTCCTATCAGAAAACTACTGGAGGCCAAAGCCTACATCTGCATAATACTTTAAAGCTGAGGCTGGTCTTTGGAAAAACATTTGACAAAGATTATCAAAACATCTATTTTTCTTTCTACTCATTTTTCTCAATTATTTTTCATATTAACCCTTGAACTTCACTTACCATTCCTGACTTCCTCAACCACAGTAAGCAAACACACAGAACTATGGACTGATAAAACTGTATAACATATTTTTCTGTATCTATTCTTTTTTTTTATCGAATATTTCCCTTTTGTAATTCAGTGACAGCAGTCACACAACTAACAGCCAACAAAATGAGCTAGTGCACAACGCTGATGTTGGAATCGTACAAAGAGCAATTAGACAGTGTCAGCTTCTTGGATTCCAAAATATTAACTTTTTAATATTTTATTTAAAAATATTTATTTATTTTGGGGGGGAGGGGTAGAGAGAGAGGAGAAAGGAGAGAGAACTCCAAGCAAGCTCCACTCTGTTGGCATAGAACCCGATGCAGGGCTCGAACCCAAGAACTGTGAGATCATGACCTGAGCTGAAATCAAGAGTCAGGTGTGGGGCCTCTATGGGATTTTATTTTGAAAATCACTAGAGACTGTGGTTCCCACCTATTGGCCGCAACTGAAACTTTAGACTCATGCTACAAGCATTAATATTCAAATATAGCTTTACCTGGTAGGAGCACATCAAGAGCAAAATGAAGTATTAGAAATTTAGTAACATGTATTTTTTATATCACTTTATGTAAGCAGAATAAAACATGCTTATTTCACCCCTTTTTTCCCTAAACTAATAAAGGACTTCAACTATAGTAGGATATGATTATTTTCATTTACTCCCATATAACAGATATTCTTATTAAAGAAAGCATCTTCATGTCACCACATAAGAATGCATGTAATCACTGAGTACCTTATCATTATCATCTCTTCAACTATGTATCTGAAAGAATCAAACTGTGACCCTAAGTAGTGAGAATTATTGACCACACTAGGAATTCAAGAACTCAGTATACAACAAGAACTCTAGCTATATATTTGCTTTAAAATAAGAACAGGGGTGCCTGGGTGGCTCAGTCGGTTAACCATCCAACTTTTAGTTTTGGCTCAGGTATGATCTCAAGGTTTGTGAGTCCGAGCCCCACAATGGGGGCTCAGGATTCTCTTGAGAATTCTGCTTGGGATTCTCTCTCTCTCCCTCGCTTTCTGCCTTCCCCCACTCATGCTCTCTCTCTTTCTCAAAATAAATAAAACCTAAAATAAAATAAAAACAATAACTTTTAACTCTATGGTAGGCTTTGGACACTGCTTCTAACTTGATGAAAAATAAAAAGTTACCATGAAGTCTAGTTCCAGTTAGCGTTAGTGTGTTAATGCAAATCCCTAGCCACCTGACAGTATTTTTACAAAGAATCATAAAGAACATACTGTTCAAAAGCCATGGAAATTGTGCTTTCCAAGGTCCATACTTGACAATCTTTAGGAGAGGATTACAGATATGACCACAGTGTAATAAATAAGATGCAATCCCTCTTCATGACAAGGTCACTTGCAAAAGAACACTCTGACCTTGGCAACGTTCTTAAAAATTTAGACAAATAGGAACTGCAAGAAGTGTTTTGTTATTGTTGGTAGTTGTTTGGTTTCAAATACTGCCTGTTTTAAATCATCCCCTTGATTTTTAAGCCAGAAAGGATGTAAATGTCTGCATTACTATAGTCACCTTCCTCCCACTTTTAACTGCCTATAAAGCAATCTCTGTAGACACAATTCTTAAACTGCCCTGGCCTTGCCAGGACAAATGTTGGTCCATGTACTTCAGCAAGGCCATGAGTATTCTGAAGGGCAAAAAAACTACGGATTATTTCCAGTCAGAAAGGAAGTCTTTGCCTTCTGGAAGGTGGCCCCCAGCCCAGCCTTGACTTCGTATGCTATGAGGCAAGTAAACCAATAAATGGAAACAGCCTTCATTTTTAATCAGTACTTTCTGAAAGATGCTACTGATAATAGGAAGAAACATGAATGTACTTGATGTTCACATTTCCCTCTGTCTTGGCTTTTCTCCTTTTACAGACGCATATACAGAGATTTGAAATAATACTTCACTAACGAAGTTTTCAATGTAAACTACAGAATGTAAATTTGGATTCCTGTAGCATTTATAAAACTGGTTGGACACATCACTTATGGTTTTCTTCCTATGAACCAAACAAGTTTCTGTAAGTCCTTCCTACAGTAAATAGTGTGCTAGTGGTAATGGTGCTGAAATGGAAAAAAAGAAGGAAAGTGTGGGGTGGCGGGGAGGAGGGGAGATTTTTGCTGTCTACTTTTCATAAAGGGCTAGCACCCTAATTGTTTTAAAGCACTAAGGTATAAGACCAGTGGCGATTTGCATGCCTATGAGGCAAACACAATACTCTCTTTCTTTGGCACAGTGAAACAAAAACACATTCCCTCCGATGAGGAAACTAAGGCCCACAGAAATTAAGGGACAGTTTAGTTTGGCAGTCAGAACCTATCACAACACAGCCCCACTTTCTTCTGGGGCCTGCTCATCCAAAAGACCTCCTGCTTCCCCAGATTCAGCACCTAACCTTCACTCCCTGTCCCTAACATGCTGAAGGCACACACAGACTTTAAATCTTACCTTAATGGGCCTTCACCACCTCCACGAAGTCTCTCAGCTAGACACAATCTTACCCCTTTCTCTGAATTCCTACAACAGGCTGGTTCTTCACTGATGGGCATACACCAAAGCACCAAGCTGGGTGATTCCCCCAGCATTTAAGCATATTAGAGTCAAGAAAGTGTTTGCTTATTAATCCTGCCAGCCCTGGGCGCCGGGGTGGCTCAGTTGGTTAAGCGTCCAACTCTTGATTTCAGCTCAGGTTATGATGTGGCAGTTCGTGAGTTTAAGCCCCGTGCTGGGCTCTGTGCTGAGCACATAAAGCCTACTTCGGATTCTCCCCATCTCTCTGTCTCTCTCTGTCTCTCTCTCTGCCCCTCACCTGCTCGCTCACTCTCAAAATAAATTAATTAATTTAAAAAAAACCACCTCCCCAGCCCCTAGATAGGGCCTTGCACACAATAAGCACTCAGTAAGATTTATTACATGGAATTATTTGATTGACTAAGGAATAAAATAGTATTTCCAAGGTTCCACAGAAAGTAGGTAGCAGAAGCAAAAATAAAGCCCATGGTTCATGATGACCCATGTCATCATGGGTCAAATACAGCTGATACCACGCCACCACGAAAATCCACAGCTGCATTTATTTTTATGCATGCGGTAAGGTGTGTACTGTATTATGTGCGCACACATGCAAGTCCTCACAACCAAAGAACAGTGAGACTTCTCACCATTAACTAAGCTCTGTTGTTTTTTTTTTTTAATAAATGCCCCCACAACCCTAAACTGCTATTTTACATAAAAATTTTTAAAAACTGGATCATTTCCTCTTTTTGCCCGGCTTTTTTTTTTTTTAAGTGAAGTTTAGGACAGCAGGAAAACTGCTGAGCTGAGACACAAAGAAGAGCTGACTCTGCACATGCCTCATTGTTTTCTATTTTCTTTCCAGCACAGTTGTGGCTAGAAGCTGGCATTTCGGGTTCCCAGTGGCCCTGCGTCCCTGGTGTTTCAAAACGTTACCCTTTCTACACTGCTTGGAGAGGTGTGAGTCCATTGAGTATGTTCTCTCATATATATCATGTATCTTTAGGGAAGTAATCAAAATATGTGTTTGGGGAAAGGAGGAGGAAAAAGGGACCAAGGGAGTATTCAGAGATGTAATTACACATACACAAGGGGGGCCTTTCATGTGTGTGTTTTGGAGGTGGGGGGTTTAATGTAAACATTGACTACATTTGTGCTTGTGACTTTTACATACACACTGAATCAACACACACTTGAGCACACATCTGTTAAAAATGCTGACACATTCATTATAAGAACATTATTTACTCTATAACAGGTTTATATTCTGTTGTGTTTTTATTTTTTTCAGGTTTTCTTAGCTTTCCTCCACAAGTATATTTGATGACTTATTTTTAAATTTCTGATTTTACTGCCAGTAGGATGCTCCTATGACCTATGAACACGGGTCATTTTTCCAGAAAAGTAAAACTGATTCCTCTTTCTAAATTGCTCAAATGTCACCTCTAGGAGGAAAGGCTGCTCACACCTATTTCAGGAGGCCTACAAACACAGGGTCTTGGAAGAGTTAAAAACAACCCTTCAGGGGCGTCTGGGTGGCTCAGATGGTTGAGCGTCCGACTTCAGCTCAGGTCATGATCTCGTGGTTCATGGGTTCAAGTCCCGCATCGGGCTCTGTGCTGACAGCTCAGAGCCTGGAGCCTGCTTCAGATTCTGTGTCTCCTTCTCTCTCTGCCCCTTACCTGCTCGCACTGTCTCTGTCTCTGTCTCTCTCTCCCTCTTTCTCTAAGAATAAATAAACATTAAAAACAAAACAAAACAAACAACCCTTCAATTCTGACCATCACCCCACTCCACTGTCCCTGTAAAAAGGATGACTTCTCAACAAGCTAAAGCATTCCACAAGTTGAAAATAACCTTTAATCCATACAGAAGTGAAAACTCAAAGGAAGCTAAGACAACGGCCATTCTCCTGTTGGGGGAGGGCCCCCAGGAGTCAGCTGCCTCTAAACGTACAGCCTTTCCTAGTAGTGATTTATTTTTTTTTTTTTAGGATGAATACTAAATCCACAGCCCTACAATAGCAGGACATTGCTGTCAGAGCACCAAGGCCTCTCCAGCGTAGCCTCTATTACAGTCTCGTGAAAACATGAATCACACCTCCAAGCCTGATGACAGGGAAAGAGGCTTCACTTCCCCACCCCCAATTTAAAGGATGCTCACTCTTCCTTTCTCTACTCATGCTATCATGCATTATTCCAAAAACATTTTACTTCCTATAATTTTTCTCCTTAAAGACTTTAAGAAGAGAATGGACCAGCTTCAGAACAATGGAGAAAGAGACACTGAATTGGTAATCAGAAGACAAGGGTTCAAATTCTGAATTGGCTTCTTAGAAGCCATGTCACTTTATGCAAGTCACCATCTTTCCAAGTCTTAGTTTCAGATAAATGGTAAATAGCAGTGCATTTTTCATCCAATTGTTAAAAGATTTAAATGAGATAATACATAAGGAAGAACCTAGCCTACGAAGCCATCAGAATGCTCAATGAATACTTTTCAGAGGGTGTGATCATTCAATAATAAAGGCCAATAAGAATATTCTGAGCCTGTTGCCAAGTAGCCAGGTTTGGGCAGCAACCAAAGTGCCCAAAACCTCTGTAAAGGTGTTACAGCATAACTGTAATTACACTGTAACCTTACAACGTAACTGTAAAGGGATTACAGTGTTACAGGCATAGGTGTTAACTGCCATAGGATTTACAATAGACAAATACTAGAAGTAACCTAAATGTTCACGAGGGTACATCTGTACCATGAAATATATACACTGCAGTTAAAATAGTGCTATTTGTACCGAAAGAAACCTCTTAATGACATATTGTTCAGCTTTTTAAAAATTACAGGAAAGTATGTAAAGAATAATACAACTTATTAACTCCGTACAATGATGTGTATATGTATGTAAGTGCATAGAAAAAAGACTGAGTACGGTAACTCTAACTGTAAAGAGTTCTTACCTATGGGGGGGTGCTAGAGTGGGGTCAGGGAGATGAACGGGCACTGGGACTTAGCTCTTTGTCTTTCTACATTATTTACCTTTTACCGTGCAAATGTATTTTAAATATTACTTGTATAATGAAAACAGTGTTTTAAGTTTATTTACTTATTTTGAGATAGGGAGGGAGGGAGGCAGAGAGAGACAGAGAGAGAGAACCCTAAGCAGACTCCACACGGTCAGCCCAGACCTCGATGCAGGGATCGAACTCAGGGAACTACGAGATCATCACCTGAGCTGAAACCAAGAGTTGGACGCTTAACCAATTGAGCCACCCACATGCCTTGAAAACAGTTTTATTTATATAATTAAAAACTAAAAACACATACTCTGTCATACAAATAGTTTTGATTAAAGCCAGTGCTGTTGATTAGTTTTCTGCTCTAGAAGTCTTATTTTGGGCAGCATCATACGTGGTTCAAAGAAACCACCACTCCAGTGTCTCTCTGGGAAGCAGAGAATCCTGGTCTACACCACTTGCGTGACAATAGCCTGTCCTCTACTTGAGGGCTTTGGCCCAAGTTCCTTGTTCTCTGTGGCCAGTGACACAGCAGACCTGGGGGCTCACCTGGGCTCAGTAGCAGGTAGTAGTAAAAAATAAAAAAATAATAAAAAAAATAAAAAACCCTGGCTTTGGCTCCTCCTTCTCTACCATCAGAGACTTTGCCTCAGTTTTCTTATTTGTAAAATGCATACATATCTATACTGTGCAAGGCTGTCACAGGGATTACATGACACAGACTAAAGTGCTCAACAAATGGCAGCTTTTAACATTACTATTTTTTTTAAACATTTATTTACTTTTGAGAGAAAGAGACATTTATTTACTTTTGAGAGAAAGAGACAGAGTGTGGGTGGGGGAGGGGCAGAAAGAGAGGGAGACAAATTCTGAAGCAGGCTCCAGGCTCTGAGCTGTCAGCACAGAGCCCGACGCGGGGCTCGAACCCACAAACCGTGAGATCATGACCTGACCCGAAGTCGGACGCTTAACCAACTGAGCCACCCAGGCGCCCCTAACATTACTATTATTAACCAGGCAACTATATGGGTCTCAAGGTCAATACTCATCTGTAATGAGATCCTGATAAGTGATTATTTTGGAAGCTTCCAGCTCCAATATTCTATTAACATATGATTTTAAAAAAAGAGAGAGAGAAGTAGGCAAACATGCTGAGAAGTGCAGCCAGGTGGCTGGGACCACAGAGATGAAACAGCCTCCAAGGCAGGGCCTTGGCAGTGGTGACTTGAGTGATGGTTATCACACTGCAGAGTGAGAAGAGGATAAGAGAAGCTTTGAGAATTTGGAGATAATAGAAAGACACACAGACAGATAAGATACATTCATATTCTCCTGCCAAACAGAAAACATTTTCAGTATCCCCTAACACCAGCTGGTATTAGTACCTAGTACTGCAGGTAATAGCAAAGCATTATAAAACAGAATCTTAGTGTAACTAGCCCTGGCACAGCCTTCATCCTCTGGCCTCCTCGATCTTTCGGAACAGAAATTCAAGTTAAACCCTTTTAGAATCAATAGTATCTCTATATATCTAAACCTAGCTTTTGGGGCTCAGATGAAATTCCCTTATTAACCTTCCCAAACTCCCCATTAAAAGCCATCTCTCTTCTCAGGGCACCTGGGTGGCTCAGTTGGTCTTAAGCATCCAACTCTTGGCTCAGGTCATGATCTCACAGGTTCGTGAGGCACAAAGCCTGCCTGGGATTCTCTCTCTCCTTCTCTCTCTGTACCTGTCCTCTGCTTGTGAGTGCATGCGCACACTCTCTAGCTCGCTTGCTCTCAAAATACATAAACTTAAAAAAATAATTCTTTTAATTCCCACAGACTTTCTTCTTCACCTTTATCAATTTCTACTTTACATTACAGTTATTGGCATGCCTATTTTGTCTCCCCTACAGGGTCATAAACTCTCTTGTAAACTGAAGACTGTCCCAGTCAGGCACACATTCACATTTACTGAGCCTCTAGCTAGATGTTATTACGTATCCCACAAAGGGCTAGGGATACAGACATAATAACACTTTCTCCACCTTCAAGAAGCTCACAGTCTGATAGAAAGATGGGCAAATGAACAATTTCAATAACCAAGGTGCTACGGGGACCTAAAGGAGGAACCTCCCTAATCCACCTCAAAAAAGGGAAAGATGAAAGTGTCAAAAAAGTCTTCCAAGCAGGTATGTCTGAGGTATTTCTTAAGATTTAGTTGAGGGGCGCCTGGCTGGCTCAGTTGGAAAAGCACGCAAGTCTTTATGTTGGGGTTGTGAATTTGAGCCCCACATTGGGTACAGAAGTTACTTAAAAATAAAATCTTTGGGGCGCCTGGGTGGATCAGTTGGTTAAGCGTCCGACTTCGGGTCAGGTCGTGATCTCACGGTTTGTGGGTTCGAGCCCCGCATCGGGCTCTGTGCTGACAGCTAGCTCAGAGCCTGGAGCCTGTCTTCAGATTCTGTGTCTCCCTCTCTCTCTGACCCTGCCCTGATCATGCTCTCTCTCAAAAATAAAAACATTTAAAAAAATAAATAAAATAAAATCTTAAAAAAAATAACATTAAAGAAAAAAATTAGTTGAAGTTACCCAAGCAAAAAGGAGAGGAAAGGACAAATCTGTATTAAAATCAATACAGGGACACCTGGCTGGCTCAGTTGGTAGAGTATGCAATTCTTGATCTCAGGGTCATGAGTTCAAGCCCTATGCTGGGCATACAGCTTACTTTTAAAAATTAAATCAATATAGGTACATCTACTTTGGAGAACTGGGTAGCAGTTTCTTATGAGGCTAAGCATACATTTACCATACAATAGAGCAATTTCACTTGTAGGTATTTATCCAAGAAAAATTAGAACATATGTCCACGAAAAAGAAATGTTAATACCATTTTTTCATAATAAAGGGGGATAATCAAATGCCTATCAACAGGTGAATGAATAAACAAATTGAGGTATATCCATACAATGGGTATACTCAGCATGGACAAAGAACAAACTACTGATACATAAAACAACTTGTCTGTTAACTCTCAAAAGCATGTTGCTGAACAAAAGAAGCCAGACTCAAGAAAGTACATGAAATTCTAGAATAGGCAAGACTAATCTTTAGTGACAGAAAGCAGGTCAGTAAGCCTGGGACCAGGGATCCTGACCACAAAGGGACACAGGAGAAGGAGGAAGGGGGAGAGTGACAGGAAAAAAATCTGTATCTTCCCTAACTTGATTGCAGTGATAGCTTAAGAGGTATATACATATTATCAAAACTCATCAAACTGTACCCTTAAAGTGTATGCATTTTAGTCTATGTAAATTTTACTTCAACAACGCTGATTTTAAAAGAGAAAAATATACAGCACGGTGCTTACGAATGCAGACTCTGGAGCCACTGCCAGCTCTTTGATTTACTGGCTATATAAGAGTTAACCGGTATTATTACTATTACTCTGAGCATTAGCATTCGTATTCATATTCCAGGCAGGGGGAAGAACATAAGCAAAGGTCTAGAGGTAAGAAACAGCATGGTAGTAGAGAGACTACAAAACTGAGTGGTGTGGAACATAAATTAAGAGGAAAGACATGAAGAAGATGAGCTCAAAGAGGCAGAAAAAGTCAAGGTTACTTATCTCTATGTCTTCACACATAACAGGGAGCTTCTGACACAACCAATTAAATGTTTATTTTTTTTAACTGATGAACATACAAGGAGATACCACTTGATACCCATGAGGATGCCTATTATCCAAAAGACAAATAATAACAAGGGTTGGCAAGGATGTAGAGAAACTGGAGCCTCATAATATGATGGCTGGGAACGTAAAATGTAACCAGTGAGGAAAACAGTTTGGCGGTTCCTCAAGAGGTTAGACATGAAGTTACCATTTGAGTCAGCTGTTCTACACCTAGGTAGACATATACCCAAGAGGAATAAAAACATATGCCCACACAAAATCTCATACACAAACGTTGTTAGCAGCATTATTCATTAAGAGCCCCAAACTGGAAACAACACAAATGTCTATCAACTGATAATGGATTAAGTAAATGTGCTATATACATACGATGAAATACTATTGGGCCATAAAAAAAAAAAAAGGGTGAAGTATTGATATAGAGAACAATATGGATGACCCTTGAAAACATTATGCTAAGTAAAAGAAGCCAGGCACAAATAGTCACATACTGTATGACTACATTTACATGGGATGTCCAGAATAAGAAAATCCATAGAAACGTAAAATAGATTAGTGGTTGTCAGGTGCTAGAGGAGGGGTAGAGTGGGGAGTGACAGCTAAGGGGTACAGTGTTTCTTTTTGGAGTGATGAAAATGTTCTAAAATTGACTGAGGTGGTGGTTGGACAATTCTGTGAATGAACATACTAAAATCCAGTGAACCGTAACCACTCTAAATAGATGAATTATATGGTATGTGAATCATAACTCAAAGTTGTTATAAAAGATTTAATGAATAAGATGTCAATGGCCCACTTATTTCAAGGAATGTTTGATAAACATTAAACACAAAAAAAATGGAAACATCTCTTTTCATTCAATTTGTTCAAATCCCGTATGTGCCAGGTATGGTGGCCACAAATGTGGAAGACAGAGTAGCTTAGCCATCAGAAACTATACTCTAGAAGTGGGGAGAGAGGCAGGTACACGGTGCAGTACATTAGAGGCCTCCCTAGAAGGCTGTCTAGGGAACTAAGGGAACACCAACAAGAGCCAGGACCTCTTCTCCATTACTTTGTCTTTGACCTCTTGTCCTTACAGGGTCCTACTAGATGTGCATTTCTTCTATTGGAAGGTCTACTCACGTTTAACTTGGAAGGAGACCCCTATGGTAAGTAATGTGATTGATTTTCTAGCTAATGAGTCTAAACTGGTCATGGCAACTCTATTACTCATTACCAAGGACTGGTTCAAGGATGGATGCCACTACATCAATTCACCAATGAGTACAAAGAAAAGCATGCTGGGGGTTTGGGGAAAGAGGCTCTCTCACTCTTAAGAAAGCCAAAGATAGCATCACATCACTCTTCCTTGAACTATGAACAAGCACTGATATCTACTAAGACATTCCTACAATCATCAGGAGACCTGTTTTCAGTTAAGATAATGCTATGGGTAGTAAATCATAACAGCCTGGGGCGATTGGGTGGCTCAGTCAGTTGAGCATCAGACTTCCACCCAGGTCATGATCTAATGGTTCATGAGTTCAAACCCCACATGGGGTTCATTGCTGTCAGCAAAGAGCCCACTTCTGATCCCCCCACCTCTTTTTCTCTCTCTCTGTGCCTCTCCCCCACTTGCACTCTCTGAAAAATAAACATTTTTTTAAAAAGCTTCTAAACATGCCATCTGATGTTCTGTCTTCCCTCATGGGTCAGGAAGCACCTACAGAGCAGAGACTAGAGGCTACATCTCTGATTAATTTCCTACTAGAAGATCTAGCACATAGTCAACCATTGCAAATCATATATTTCTAAAGAACAGAAAACAATGAACAGTTACACTTAACTCTAAACATTTTAAAAAGCAGAATTTAACAGAAAAAAAATTACCTAAGACCTTCCCTATTAAACAGATGAACATAGTCCCCTTTATTACCTCAAACAAAGGCCATGTTTTATCGTTTTATTGAGGGAAGGCTCCTATCCCTTCTCCTCCACCACTTCCTGTGGTGTCAATGTGGAAAAGGTCCCGGGCTTCCAAGGAAGGTAAGCAGCTTGCAGTAGGGACCCTGTAGGTGTCATGTCAAATGCCAGGCAAATGACTAGCATTTGATGCTAAACATCATAGCAACAATCATAACAACAGAACCTGCAGGGCGTGTATAGACTGGTGGTTACAACATGGAATGGTACTGGTTTCTATTCTCAGCATGTGTCACTGACTTACTGACAAGACAGTTAAACATGAAAAGGGTCCATTATCAGTGGTAACTGGGACAAAGTCCTTGGGCTAGAAGGAAGAGGAAAACTCTAGCAGTAATCCCCAAACCTCCTACTTCTCAATAGTTTCAATTTCCTTCTCCAAACCTTTTCTAAAACTGCTATTACCAAAATAAACTAATTTGACTTCCACTTCCTTTCCCTGATGTGAAGGCACCAAAGAATAAGCAGGAAGAGACATAAAAGATCCCAATTATCCACCCCTTCTTAAGGATTCTTTGTATGCCTGCTGCATAAGGTCATTCATTAACTAAGAATAAGTTACTGGTTTGTGATAACACAGTTCCTGGCACACAGTAGGCACTTGATAAATGTTTACCGAATGACTCCAGGAAGCTACAAGAAAGCACATGAGGGTTGGGCAGAGAGGAATAAGGCCTTGACTTTCACAGGTTCATATTTTAGCCAACCTGTTAAAAACAATAATCGTGCATGTCATCAAAAAGCTGAAAAGAGCTGGTTTTGCAGCTAAGGCTGCTGTTACTCACTGCTCCCTGAATGAATAAATCTATTCAGCTTCTCTAACCCCCGTCCAGAACACAAGTGAGTTATGGCCAGTGCAGGCATTGGCTCCTGGCTAAGTTGTTATTAACCTCACTGGCTAACTGTAAATAGATACTACAGAAACCTGTTCAGCTCCAGACTGTCCAGACATCATTTTGGTGAATGGCTGCAGCTAGTTCAGGGTACTGGCTTCTCAGATCGCCCTGAGGTCTGCTTTCCGAAGCCTGACAGAGCCAGTGCAGGGCATACTGTGGCAGTCCTCTTCCTTATCCCTTCCCCAGGAGAACCTGAAAGTCTTGATAGTTATAGAATAAACCTGGAAAAGTGGGCTTCTTCCTTTGATTACAATTATACAGGGTGAAGCATGGGATTCATCTGTACCAACATTCATGCCCATGATGAACTCTCAAATATGACCAATCAACCCCGTCAGTACTTTAGCTTCATCAACTGGTTGGAGGTGAGTTTGCCAAATGGCAAACTCGTATTTCACACACGTACCTCAGCCAAGACAGGGCAGAAACATCACCTCCATAGCCCAAAGTACAAACGTGCAGCACTGAAATGAATGGAAACCAACCGGGGTACTTATGGTTATAGTTTAACTTAAATCCTCAGTTAAAGGAAGGCCACCAGTTTGGTTTTTATCAACAGGACAGTTCATAAGGAATTATCATGAGCAAACAGTGGCAGCCACCCCAGTAATGGCAAAGGCTTGAATATTAAGTAGGAATCAGTACATTTAGCTTCACTCCCTTACCTGCAGTGAAGGGTCCCTTGGGATAGTCACCTTCATGAGGAATAGCAGCTGTTCAAACCCCAGGACATACAGAGGAGGTTTAGGAGTAAAGGGTTAATGGGGTACAGTCAGGCCTGAATCCCTCTAGGAAGGTTTAAGCCCACATTCTTCTCACTGCACTCACAACCAGTAGCATCTCCACCCCAGGTCCCTTTACCCTTTTATCCCAATTCTTTAATATCTGATCATATCAAGAAAAGCAGCTGGGGGACCTGAAGGCCTCCTTGATGCACTGAATGGATATTTTAGTTTTTTGTTTTATTTATTTAATTTTTTTATTAAGTAAGCTCTATGCCCAATGTGGGGCTTGAACTCACAAACCTGAGATCAAGAGTTACATGCCCTACAGACTGAACCAGACTGGTACCCTGTGAATGGATACTTTCAACTTTAACAATTTTTTTAAATGTTTGTTTATTTTTGAGAGAGAGAGAGAGAGAGAGAGAGAGAGAGAGAAAACGAACACAAGCGGGGGAGGGGCAGAGGGGCAGAGAGAGAGGGAGACACAGAACCCAAAGCAGAATCTAGGCTCTGAGTGTCAGTGCAGAGCCGGACACAGGGCTCGAATCCACCAACTGTGAGCTCATGACCTGAACCGAACTCAAATGCTTAAACAACTGAGCCACTCCAGTGCCCTGGATATTTTAAACTTTAAAGCTAAGGCTGGCTTACATGTGAGAGTCCCTCTTTCTAAGAATATATGTCATTCCTGAATATCTCTGTTCTGTTGGCAAATCACCAAAGCAAGCCTCTCAATCTCCCCATCTGTCCCTCCTCTACTGGGACACCTAACCCACAGCCCAGTCAGACTTTGACAGTGGCGAGGCACAGCGTGGCAAAGGAGCTCTGGATCTGCATCAGAAGACCTGAGCACCCAGCTCTGCCAAACTAACTGAGTGACCTTTTAGCCTTGGTTTACACATCTTTAAAATAGGGAGTGTGCAGGGCATCTGGGTGGCTCTGTCAGTTAAGTGTCACTCTTTTTTTTTTAATGTTTATTTATTTTTGAGAGAGAGAGAAAGAGAGTGAGCATGAGTGGGGGAGGGGCAGAGAGAGAGGGAGACACAGAATCCAAAGCAGGCTCCAGGCTCTGAGGTGTCAGCACAGAGCCTGATGCAGGGCTCAAACTCACAAACCACAAGATCATGACCTGAGCTGAAGTGGGTCGCTCAACTGACTGAGCCACCAAGGTGTCCAAGCATCTGACTCTTGATTTTAGGTCAAGGTCATGATCTCACGGCTCACAGGATCAAGCTATGTGTTGGGCTCTGGGCTAACAGTACAGAGCCTATTTGGGATTCTCTCTTTCCTTCTCTCTGGCCCTCCCCTGCTCAAGCTCTTTCTCTCCCTCAAAATGAAAAAAATAAACTTTAAAAAATAAAATAGAGGAGTGTGGTTTGATGATTTTTATGAGTTCTTCCAGCTCCAAACTCTGGGAACATTCAATATAGACTATACCTTCATGTATCTACATCCCTGTGAAATACCCCAGTGAGGATCTAAATGAGGCTAAAAGACACATATACTGGAAGGGCCCAGACATGCAATCATAAAACCTAAGAATGCTAGAAGCACGCAGAAC
This sequence comes from Cryptoprocta ferox, assembly GCA_028646485.1. Taxonomy (NCBI): domain Eukaryota; kingdom Metazoa; phylum Chordata; class Mammalia; order Carnivora; family Eupleridae; genus Cryptoprocta; species Cryptoprocta ferox. The sequence goes on along the minus strand of CM053570.1, from coordinate 27,540,090 downwards.
ATAGCAGTCTCCTCAAAGGAAGCTCTGGGTTTCAGAGGGTGTTCAAAGATGTCTATGGCTCACCACTTCCCACAGGGAATGCTGGGACCATCCCTGTAAGAGCAAGGACTCAGAGAGTACAAACTCCAAACTCAGTTATTCCTCCAGACAAGGGTCAATTCTAAAGGTGCAGACCCAGAAATAGCTTTACAGTTTACATAAAAGCAGGACCTAAAATAAGATTTTCAAAAAGTCAGATCCTCCGTACTAAACTTCCTTCTAAACCCACAGCTAGAGGCCAGCCCTACAACACAAGGGTATACTCAGAAAATTACCCATACAAGTACCAGGGTCTCTGCCTCCTTCTTTCTCTGGCATAACCAAGATAAGCTCATTCTGGCATGGTTCTGTTCGGTAAAGGAGGATACCAGGCAATTAGGCCATGTGCATGTCCCCCAAGGGCAGAGCACTTCCCCAGCTACTTTTGTTTGGTATGTCTTTGTTTGGGTTTAGCCCTGGCAATCTGGCAGGCAGTGTATTTCCAGGGGGAGCTCTGTCCATGGTGTGAATGCCCCAGCCTTGAGGTCCTCGTTCATTTTCATAAACAGAGCCCAGTTGCCACAGTGACTGGTGCTAGGAGCAGCTGCTAAATAGCAGAGGTCACCCAGAGCTTTCTTTGGGTTCTACAGTCTGGGCTATCTGTCCCTGCGCCTCTATGGGTCAACAGGAGCTGCAGTCACGCCAGCCAGTACTTCATACAGGAGTCTGGGCACTGAGAAGGAACCATGGGGCAAGCTGCTAAATACAAGTGTCATTTCAAGGTGGAGCCCGGACCCACATGACAGATCTTGGCCAGGGGCACAGGAAGAATAAAGGGTATAGGAGTGACAACTTCCTCCCTGGGGGTTCCACAGTCCCCAGGGGCAAGGCCAGAGCTCAGTGCAACAGGAAGGACCTGGGAAAAGTGAACGTAGAGTTGGGTCTGTAACGCTTCTGAATCATGTATGCCAATCGGGGGCTTTCTCCCTTTTCCGTGAAGGTATGACACGGTTCTCCCCACCTCCACAGCAGGAAACCCCGCACCCCACCTGACACACACAGGTTAAAAAAAAAAAAAGACTTCCAGACTGGAGTCCTAGAGGTCTTTCTTAATTAGAAACTATCCCTATTGTGTTTCCATCTTCCCAAGGCAACCCTGCCCAAAAGCCACAAGATCCACTTGGGCACTCTGAATATAACTAGGGCAGGTATGAAACACAACTGCATCTGGAAATAGATACACCCATGGCTACTGCCATCGTTGTCCATTGGCTAAGATCAGAAACTTGTTTTTTTTTCCTCTGCAAAGTAGAGCTTAAAGAAGAGGCTTTCAGATAAAAACATAAAAACAGTTATAAAAAAGTGGTTATAAGACAGGTCCTCTTAGCCCTTACAAAACCAAGTTACTTTGGCTGGGGCCCAAAGAAGCCATAGAATAGAACCGAACATAAACCTCACTTCACATCTTTCAGACCCATCCCCATGTAAACAACATGGAAGTAATAAACATTCTTTGGTCCCAGGGACAGTTCCAGAGATGGTGACCATTTAAAACTTAATCAAAATGAAGGCGTACCTTTCTCAAAACCATATACTTCTGTCTTTATCAGCCATGAATCAATTAGCACACAAGGAGAGGAAAATGGGATGAAAGTTTCCTAATTTATCAGTGTAACTCCAAAGGTAAACCTGAAATTTTGGATCCATCATGCTTTCCAAACAGGACCCAAATGTTTCACACATAGGACGCTTCTGTGCTAATCCCACCACTGTAGTTTATTACAGGCCAGAGGAAACCTAAATAGGTAAGAAATTTGTCCTTAGGCAAATAGTTCAATAATTTATATTTCAAAGACTCTGTATTAACCTCTGTTTACACAAAGTAATGTGTTTCCTTTGCCTGAACATCAAAATACTCTGCGATTAATTACTTCTATTTTTTAAAACCCAAATACTGTTCAATATAATGGCCAAAATATTTTAAGAGGGGGAAAAATAAAGCATGTTCAAAATCTGCTCAATTCTCTGAAGACATAAAAAGATCATTAAGACAACATCTTAAGGGAATCTGATTGATGTTGACAATTATAAAAGAAAGTCCTTTAGGGGCACCTGGGTAGTTTAGTCAGTTAAGCGTCCAACTTCGGCTCAGGTCACAATCTCACGGTTCATGGGTTTGAGCCCCATGTCAGGCTTTGTGCTGACATCTCAGAGCCTGGAGCCTGCTTTGAAATCTATGTGTCCCTCTCTCTCCCTCTGCCCCTCCCCCACTTGCACTCTGCCTCTTCTCTCTCTCTCAAAAATAAATAAACATTGGAAAAAAACTTTTTAATCCTTTTCCCCTCAAAATTGTAATTTTTATCTATTCCTTTTTCCATTTTGCCTATGAACAACATGAATCTAAGAATGGACTGGCTTTTTATCTCCCTGCTTAGAAATTCAACAAAGTTAAAATTTCAAGTAAAGGTTTAGCTTTAGGAAATTAAAAGTTACTTCATTTTCTAACTACCTTCTTTTCTTTAGAGCATTCCTAGTTCATGATTAATGGAACACCTTAGAAATGAACTCCGCACCTCACACAGGGAAGTGTAAATGGAAGCACAGCAAGTGGCCTAAATGGCAGAGAACTTTACAAATACTAAGGCCTCATGGAGACAATGATCATATTCCTTGGAATTTGTATAGGGTAATTAGCGAAGTTTTTAAAAGAGCTATTTGTCACTATATTGTCCTCAAAATATCCACATTCGACAATAGTAATATTATCATCTGGGGCACCTGGGTGGCTCAGTCGGTTAAGCATCTAACTCTTGATTTTGGTTCAGGTCATGATCTCACAGTTGTGAGGTCAAGCCCCACAGTGGGCTCCTCGCTGAGTGTACAGCCTGCTTGGGATTCTCTTTCTCCTCTCTCTGTCTCCCTCTCTCTCTGACCCTCCTCTGCTCATGCTCGCTCTCTCTCTCTCTCTCTCAAAAATAAATAAATAAAACTTAAAAAAATATTATCATCTAAGGAGTAGTTATTATGTATCAGGCCATCTTCCAAGCACTTTACTTGTATTTATGTATTTATTCCTCAAAACCACCTTGAGATATACAATTGTCTTCATTTTACAACCAAAAACACTGAGGTAGAATGATGTTAAGAAACTCACTCAAAGTCATTAAGTTATTGACTTACTGAGTCAAGTGACTAAGCCAAGACCAGCCCTGGTTGGGGAGGAGGAGCAGAGGCATGCAGGGAGGGTGGTACCTGGACCAGAAGGCAGGAACTGGCATTCTGGTTCCAAAATCAAGAGGTGTTTCTTCCCAGAGAAAATGCTGACCCAAGATACCCAAGCAATATGCCAATGAGTTCTGAGCTAAATGTATGTCCTCATTTTACGGAAAACTCGGCTACTGGCACGTTAAAGAGATACAAACACCAAAGGAAAAAGGAAGCTCAGATTTCCTTAATTAACTGTGCAAAGTTCTCAGCTAATGTCATTTTAATTTTAAATACATTTTCTACAACCTAAGAAAAAAATTTTAAAGCCTCCAGAAAAAGGAACTATTTGGATTTTATATGTTAGAATTTTCACGACATTTTTCTCCTAAATTGTAATGTTTTGATGGCTTTTTACAATTCATATTTCTGGCCAATTTGTTTCATTAGCACTCAAAATAGAGCTAAGCTCATATAACATCACTGGGGCTACAGTCTGAAGCTGCTATCCAGCTAAGCAGATTTCAAAACCCAATTCCTACATTTGGGTTTACCTCTGCCTTTGATAAAATTAGAAACCTTTCCTTCCTTTCTAGAAAATCTTCACATATCAAAACAAAAAAATATTTTTCTGAATGTACATGAAAGTTGCAAACAATAATGATAGTACTAATATTTTCCTGAGGTCTCATTTCCTATTCTCTGACAGATTCTCCTTGAGCTCAGGCACAAAGAATGGGCCACGATATACAAGTAAAAGTGACATTTATTTCCCTGCACTAAATTGAAAACATATTTACATTTTTGAGTGTTTAATCTTTAATCCCATCATTTGAATACTGAGCACTTACATATCTCAAGTTTCTGTAGCTGCTACAGATATAGCAGTGAACAAGGTAAGCTTCCATTTTACATAGGAGAAATAGGCAATAAAAAAAATAATAAGACAGATCAAACTTAAACACAAAGAAGCTCATCCTTCAGGAAAGGACTTGTCCAACAATGCATGGGGGAGAGGGTTTCATAGACTGAGGTGTAGAGACCCAAGTGCTGCCTTTCCCCTCTGGCTCGCTGCCCCATCACAGGCTCAGTGGGACAAATTTCTATGCCAAATGTGTACCCAACTGCTCGAAGCAACTCTGTCTACCAATACAAGCCTTACTCTTTTACCAATAGTGAGCAAAGTACTTCAAGTCCCATTGATACAGCATTCTGGTCACTTTTAGACAACCCTTAGTTATCCAGAATCCATTTACTCCACTGTCACCATTCAGGGAGGTTATTTGTTAACCAAATTCCATGCAGCTCTACAGGGCAGAATAGGAGCTGAAAGTGGAGGTTTACAGCCAGGTGGATTGCACAACACAAGGACAAATTTCCCAAGGGTCGGGGATATTTTAAATTCAAGTCAAGGCTAGAGGCTCAGTCAACAGGATATTAGAAAGGCGATTTACGTATCAGGCTGAGCTGAACCAGATCATCTCTAAGGATCCTTAAAATACCAACATACCACAGATCTAGAACTCTAGTAGTGTGTCTTATGAATGTAAAATCTACCCAGATGTAACTTATCCTAAAACATTACTTAAGGATAATGTTACTAATGAGATGCAAATTCAGATGTCATGAAGAAATAAGCAACCTAAAATATATCACATGTTAACTAAGTAATAATTTTAGTAGCACACAAATACTAAAAGCTATGGCTTAGCAGAGCTTAGTAAGTGCCAGGCAGGTTTTGAGCATGTGAAGCACGGTATCTCATTAAATTTCAAAACAATCTAGTGAAATAGATATTATTATTATATTAGGTCCACTTTATAGATGAAGACACTGAAGCAAACAGAGGTTACAAAACTATTTAGTGGCAGGCCTGGGATTTGCACCCCAGCAGCTGCCTCTCAAGTCTGTGTTCTGAAGCACTATGCTTTGTTAAGCTGTCCCATTGCAGGTGACGAGCATTTTCCTCTTAGATTGGATTGTATAAATAACCTGAAATAGTTAACTACCTAAAGGGACTTTTGAAATGTGATGAATGAAACTTTTCTGATATAAGATAATCATAAATTTTTCTTCTAGATATAATGCATACTAAACTTTCTATAATTTACTAAATTGTAGAAGTGCTCAAGAAAGTTCAGTTTCCAAATCTTATTTCCAAGTAGTAGCTTAAACACTGGAAGAATCTGGCTCAAAATCAATTGCAAAATTTTCCTATGACAGTATAACAAACACACACTACATTAGATATTTATATTTCTGCTAACTATCAGAGATGCCCAAATTGGTGATCGTGACAGAGCTGGCCCTCAACTGTGGCAGTTTCCATTACAAAATCCATGTTACAGGAATTCAAGATCCTGTTTAAAAACTGACTGAGACTAATACTTAATAGGACAATATACTACTGGCTTCCCCTACCCTTTCGTTTCTTCATCTTTAAAAACCAAACCCGTCAAGTCTCCTTCCATTTAAACTAAGAAAGGAAAATGTTAGTTTCAAGGTTTGGGATTATCAATACATTCCAGGTGGCTTTTTTTTAAAGTTTACATTTGTAAATATTAAGAGTGTCTAAAGAGTCTTAATCACATTTTTTTTAGAGGTGCCTGGGTGACAGAATTGGTTAAGCATCCAACTTTGGCTCAGGTCATGATCTCGCAATTCATGAGTTCAAGCCCTGCATTGGGCTCTCTGTTGTCAGCACAGAGCCCTCTTCAGATCCTCTATCTCCCTCTCTCTCTCCCTTCCCCACTCACACTCTGGCTCTCTCTCTCTCTCACAAAAATAAACATTAAAAAATTTAATCAAGTTTTTTAAAAAATCAAGTACTAAAATAATTAACTTCATGAAGATTTTAAGTATATAAAGAATATTACAACCCAAGCCTGTTTCAAAAGAGACATCAGTGATATATGAAGAACCCATAACAAAGAAATATGATTTATGTAAATATTTATAAATCTCTACACAAAAGAGGTTTACACATACACACACAGAATATTATAGCACAAAAATTCTAGGAAATCATACACTTTTTAATTTGTGATATACATAAACTGACAAAAAAATATTCAGCAATAATTAAAAACCTTTCTCTTAGTATAGTAAAAACCAGTTAAGACCTAAAACTACATTTGGAAGGGGACACTGAAAGGACTCTCAAATCCCTGCCTCACAAATATTACCATGTCATACCCTTTAGATATGACCCTCTTCATCATTAACTTGGTAAATACCACTCTCTAGAAACTACCTGTATTGATCCATAATGCCCCCGGCTGCCAACAGGACATCTTTGATAGCAATAGTGACTTGGAATCATAAAATTTGGGAGCTGAAAGAAACCTGAAAATCTTCAAGCCAACTCCCTCATCTACAAGGTGAGAAAACAGATGCAGCAGTACTAAGTGAGTGACCTCCCCAGGGCCAAGACTGCTAGGTGAAACCCTTCCCCAAAACTTCAAAGACACAATTCTCCCCTTCCACAGGCCAAGATATCTCTTCTTTTATTTAGCAAGCAGCAGTTCTGAAAGTTTTTGGTCTTATAATCCCTTTATGCTTTAAAATTACTGAGGACTCCAAAGAGATTTGATTGGTGTAAGTTATATTTACTAACATTTAGCACAACAGAAATGAAAGTTGAGAAATGTTTAAAAACTATTTAATTCATTTAAAACCAACAATAATAAACCCACTGCATGTTAATGCAAATTTCATTTTTTACGAAAAATAACTATTTTTGAAATAAAACAATTTAGTGAGAATAGTGGCATTGTTTTACATTTTTGCAAACTCTTTAACATCTAGCTTAATAGAAGACAGCTGGGTTTTCGGATCTACTTCTGCATTCAATTTATTGCGATGCATTATTCTGGTTGAAGGATATGAAGATATCTGGCCTCACACAGATATATAGTTGGAAAGGGGAAGCAAATCTTAATATATATTTTCATATACTTGTAGCTAGTTATTTCTTCTTTGATATTTTACCTAAATTCATTAAATAATCATTACTTAAAAGTTAGATATGATGTGGAATCTGAATCACATAATAAACTTTTCATATCTTGTTATGTTAAAAATCCATTTCTCTGAAAATACTAATTACAAAGGAAAAAGTAGTAACTTTACAGCATAGAAATTTGGAAGAGACCACTTTGGCCAACTGATAAAGGCTAACATCACTAGTAACAAGACATATCAACCAATGTAACCCTGATGCCCTGAGAAGGGCACATTATCTCTTTGTACCCTTCCCAATAATGCATAATCTTTTTTAAAAAAATATAATTTATTATCAAATTGGTTTCCATACAACACCCAATGCTCATCCCGACAAGGCCCTCCTCAATGCCCATCACTCACTTTCCCCTCTCTCCCACTCCCCATTAACCCTCAGTATTTAAGAGTCTCTAATGGTTTGCCTCCCTCCCTCTCTCTTTTTTCCCCCTCCCCTCCTCCATGGTCTTCTGTTAAGTTTCCCAAGATCCACATATGAGTGAAAACACACAGTATCTGTCTTTCTCTGACTCACTTACTTCACTTAGCATAATACCCTTCAGTTCCATCCACATTGCTGCAAATGGCCAGATTTCATTCTTTCTCGTTGCCAAGTAGTATTCCATTGTATATATAACCACATCTTATTCGTCAGTTGATGGACATTTAGGTTCTTTCCATAATTTAGCTATTGCATAATCTTAATGCAATCATGAGAGAATATCAGATATGCTCATATTGAGGGGCATTTTCCAAAATACTGACTACTCTGTCAAAAGTGTCAAGGTCACTCAAAGAACTGTCACAGACTGGAGGAGGCCAAGAAGACATGACAATTAAATGCATTGTGAGATTTTGAGGTAGGTCCTGGAATCAAAAATGAACATTAAGAGAAAAATTGGTGACACCCAAATAAATTCTATACTTTAGTTGATAATATTGTACCAAGATTAATTTTATAGTTTTAGTAATTGTTCATGATTGTTTGACATCGTGTATCAGCCATCTGGAAAATCACGGTTCACTGAGTTATACAAATATGCCAAATATTGACATATTTCTTATATGATATCAAAAAAATCACATTTGTTAATATTTCCATTGGTCTCACCAAAAAAGTATTTAACTATTGAGAAACTGCATGGTCATGGTGATGAATGTAAGTTTTCTAAAGCTTTAATTTTTGCTTGAAAAATAAAATTTTCCATTGGCAACTGATATTGCACACTGTTTTCTTTGAAATAACAGGATCGCTTTGTTCATTTAAAAAAAAAATGTCTGCCAAGCACTGAAGGCTAGATAACCATCGTTTGCCAGTTTCTCTTTCAAGTAAAATGGCATCCCATGAAAAACAGACTTGTTCAGCTCACAATTCAAACAACTGCACAAGTGTTTCCTCAGGACTACCACTGCACTTTGGAATATAGAAAGGCTACTTGCCTACTGCCCATTTCATCATACGAAATATGAAAAAAGACATGTATCTGAGGGTTTTTAACTCCTTCAGCAAGAACATTCTTAACTGAAACTAATATGTGGCATTGTCTCGATCCCCACAAAGGCACCAGCTGTTTTATCCAATATTCCTTTTACACCATCACTGCAATGTTAACCTGGTGAAAGACCATTTAGAATTATCATTTTAATAGTTTTGACCTCATGGACCCCTCAAAAAGGTGTCAGATCCATGACCACACTTTGAGAACCACTGGTTTAAAGAGTTAACCTTTAGCTCCTGAATGTAATATACCACCACTGCTTAAGCCAAGGTATGGAGTACTAAAGAGTCTTATGCTAAGCTTCATAGAATGTTTACCAAAAAGCAATATCTTTTTGCTGTCAAAGACATTATCTAGTGACAGATCCAGTACCCGCCTTTAAATCAACCACCACAGGTCACTCAGACATTGTTTTATCTAAGAATCTGAAGACAGTGACTCCTCACCTGGTCTCCACAGAATAGCCTCCAATACTTTTTCTTTCCTCGAAAATAAAATACATTAAGATTCAGATTTGTGGGGCGCCTGGGTGGCTCAGTCAGTTGAGCATCCGACTTCAGCTCAGGTCATGATCTCATCGCTCGTGGGTTCGAGCCCCACACCAGGCTCTGTGCTGACAGCTCAGACCCTGGAACCTGCTTTGGATTCTGTGTCTCCCCCACTCTCTGCCCCTCCCCTGCTCATGCTCTGTCTCTGTTTCTCAATAATAAATAAATGTTTAAAAATTTTTTTAAAAAGATTCAGATTTGTTACTTTATCCAAGTTGTTTCTCTTTATTGCACTTTATGAATGAAACAGGGTTATAATTATTGATTTATTCAGTAATACTAAGCAACCACTATGTGCAAGGGACCAGGCATTTATCAGTGGACAGTCCTTACCCTCTCCCTGAAAGATGACATTCAAGCAGGGACAAAGACAATGTGGAAACTCCTCTACTTGAGAATTTTCATATATATGGAAAAGCTGCACCAGAGCTTTTGCAAACTGACTTGCCTTTCATAGAGTTTACATTTTAGTGGGGGAAGATAAATAATAAACATAACAAATTATAAACATGCTTTAAGGTGATAAGTGCTATGAGGGAAAAAACAGAGCAAAATAAGAAAGAATGGAGATACCAGGGGTTCAGAGAGATTACAATTTTAAGTAGGATAGTGGGCCTAAGCCCAGACATACTACATGGATGAGGAAAATTACCATTAGGTGGTCTCATTTCATTGTTTCTGGGTTCTCCTGTCTCTCCCCCAGCCCTAATCCTCAGTGTCACTACTACCTTTCTTGAGGATTCATGCTTCTAGCTAAGGGCCAAATCACTTCCTCCGGAGGAGCAAGGTCTTTTCCATCCTGGCTCCAGATTTAGCCCTTCAGCTGTTAAGCTCCTCATTTCAAAGCCACCTGAGTCTTAGCTCAGCCAACAGCAAACCAGCCATCTCCCAAAGAAGTACTCTGACCTGCCTTAACTCTGTTGGGAGCATACAGTTGAACAATAAACTCACTCTGCCCCTAAGTTGGTTCTAGCTCTCCTTCTTTACCAAAATACACAGATTCTCCAAATAATGCCTAACATTTTGAAGACTTACTATGTTCCACAAACTGCTGGCTGCTTTACATGCATTTCATTCTCAGAATGAAAACAACAGACTAAGTGTAATTAGCAGTATTCTATAGATTAGTCAATAGAAATTCTCAAAGTCATGAACTTGGGACTCACACTCAAATCTCCAAAACAAGAAAAAAAAGAAAGCTTATTCACAACCTCCTCCCAGCTTCATTATACCCCTTACCATTTCAGTACTCCCAGTGTACTGTTTTGAGAAGAACATAAGGAGAATAAAGAAACTGGGCATTGGTAGAGTCTGTCTTATCTGCAAAATTGTATTTCACAATCAGATCTGATTCTTGCACCAAAAAAATATGTGTGAATAGTAAGACTTACAACTTAAAATACTGGGTAAATATGTTCACCATGCTAACATTTCCAAAGAACACTATTTTTATAGTTTCATTTAAAATAAACAGGACCCTCTGATTGATATGCATTTTCTTATTTATAATCCTCACAAGAATACAGTGTGGGAGATACTGCTGATATCTCTATTTTTATGTGAGGACACTGAGGCTACCATATAGCCTGCAAATAGCAAACTCTGGGCCTGAACCTGTGTCTGAATCCATACCCCAAGGGAACAACTACCGTACAATCTCTGTCAAAAATGAACACTGTGGTGGAAAATTACTTTTACTAAATAGAAGTGTAATAGCCCAACAGATTTGCCTTGCTGAAGTCCTCAGGCATTCCTCACATTTGGAGCATAAAATCTCTACAAAACTCTTTAGTTGCAAGTCTCAAATAAAGCTTCACCATAATGATAGTTCTCTAGAAAAATCTGCTGGGAAAACCCAAGGGTCCAGCAAAAGTATAATACTTTCAACCTTTCCATTCTGATATTGCCCCTAACACTGACCTTTAGTCCAAAGGAACAAGGATGCTCATTTTACCTCAGTGAAGAAATGCTATAGCTATCCGTGGTCAGCAACACCAGTTTGAGCCTTAGCTAAAGAACATATTTCTTAAGTACACACTGAACTCTGAGTTCCTACAACTTAGAGAAAAGCCAGCCAGATCAATAACTCACTTCATCAGTGGCCTTGGTTATTAGTGACTGAGCTCACTCTCCAAATGGCCAGAGGAAGAATTAGTTTTCATCATTAGTAAGGGAGAGTAGTTTGAAGAAGATAGAAATACAGCTATAAATAGAGGTTCTCATACCTAATTCTAATGAAACAGACATGCATAAGAGACACTGTTCACATTTGAAAACACTATAGTCCTCAAAATAAACTACTGAAAACTACAAAAAGCAGTGCTGAAAGAATTAAAGAAAACCTACACAAATGGAGAGGTATACCATGTTCATGGACAGCAAAACTACTGCATGACACTCTAAGATTCTGTGTACTTTTCATTCTATCAATGGCAATCCTAACCCCTATCTCTTCCACTCAAATGGACTTAAATATAAATGATCATAGTTATTTTAGGGTAACTTTTTGTTGTATCTTTTTAAATGAAATCACTCTAAGACATCAATTTAACTATTAGTTGTAACATTATTCATGATATCTTAAAACTTATGTGGGATATACCAATAAGTCTTGACATTGAGGCACAAAATTACTTTGTAAAATAAAAGTGTAATCAGACCAAAAAACCAAAATAAAAAAACTGTAGCCATTTATTGGTTCAAAGACTCTATTCCCAATTTAAAAAATATCTTTCATGTTATCTCACAGCTCTGAGATCTGCATTCCAATCAACTCCATCCAGTTGCCTGGGGAACTATCTGCAAAAAGGGTTAAGAGTTTGAAGTCACTACTCCAGGTCTGCTGGTTGAGGAAGAGGCAGGTTGCCCAAGGTCTCAACATAGCCACCCTCACACAGAGTAAACAGAGGCCACTGTGCACTCAAGAATAAATTCTTCAACCAGCACACACTCTCCTGGGGTTTTCTTGTTAAGATTTTTCCATCAGATTCCACGTTGAATAATAAACAGAAAATAACAGATTTTTTTGGGTCTTCCTTGAGTTCAGGAAGATCTGACAATATCATGAAACAACCCAGAACAGGCCTCTGAAATTTTTCATTAGAATTCTTTTCTCCTGAATCATGATAATAAAGTACGATTTGGCCTGAGATTTGTATGTAACCACTGACTCACAGGCTGCTCAAGCCCAGAAGGATGGAGGAAAAAACACTGAGGTCTGTCAGTAGGAGGCAGGGCCAGGCCCAGGACTGGCAGATTTCTGGATGGGAGTCTTCAAACAGTGCTACATACTGCTTAGAAAACAGCTCCCTCCTATAACATTCTATTGGCTCTGAGAAAAGTGCAAAATACTCTTCTCTATTTTCATCTTCAACTGACTGCAGTGCTCTCAGAGTCACCAGCACTGGCACTTGGCCCAAAAAGCCTCAAATCTCTCTCATCTTTAAGGGGCAGGGACCTTCATTATCTTTCTACAATTCATCTGGCTAAACTAATTCTAGGTATTATTATTTTATAATATATGTCAAATGTAACAAAATACAAAATAAAAAATGCAAGCCTATTTTTCCCCTTCATACATACAAGTTACCCTGAATTTAAAATTGGCATGCACTTGATTTCAAATTGAAATTTTTGAACACCATTTTCCAAATGTAATAGCAGCTTGCTGCTCTGGGCCAGCCAAACAAGAGAAATGAGGAATCTGATTTGTTTTATTTTACGGAGGGTGGGGGAGCTACTTAAGGCCTGATCCTGGTGCCTTTGAATGTTTAACACTAAAACCTAAATTATTTCATAACAAACCAGAGCTCCCTTCCCTCTCTCTAAGAAGAGGCCCTTGGGAAGTATTTATTTAGTTAATGAGTGATAAGTAATTGCATTTCTCTCACAAAACAAAAAACAAACAAAACCTCTAGAAGATGCTCTTTGAGTTCCCTAGCTCAGCAAGGCCCATATGAGCGCCTTCAGACTAGAGCCTGGAGCAGTAAACTGGGAATTTAGGGAACAATGTGGCCACAAGCACTTCTCCAAAAAGAAAAACAACTCCTCTCTTGGCCCAACTCCAAAAGGCAATTGAGCTGGGTAAGGTCCAGGTTAATCTCTAAGCAGTCCCTCTGCCAACTTTTCTCCTACAGGCATTAGGTTTTTCAGCATGGGCTTTGCAAATAATCTAAAACAATTAATTAGTGCTTTCGAATTCACCTCGTACCATTAATGAACTGTTGCCAGACAGCCTCTGATAGCGTATTTCCAGAGCTAATTAAACATGGCAAAACAGAAACAGACTTGCTGAGCATTCAAGAGGGCCAGGCTGAGACCTGGTTGGTGACAGTGAAGCCATCCTTGCAGACAATCCTGGGGTGACAAAGGTGGGAGAGGGTCAGCTGGGGTCAGACCCTCAGGATCTTTTACAATATGAAAGACACTGCTCTCAAATTATATTATTATCTGGCTATTGAAGTTCAGAAAATTCTTTCATAGTAAAGAGTTTTTCTTCTAATGAGTGAAAATTCTTAATTTGATACTTAAAAGTTTGTAGTTGTTTCTAGTCCACACCTCCACCTGCTAAGACTTATTTTCAAATCTAAAAACAGTGTACAGGGGCACCTGGGTGGCTTAGTCGGTTAAGCGTCCAACTTTGGCTCAGGTCATGATCTCGTGGTTTGCGAGTTCGAGCCCTGCATCAGGCTCTGTGCTGTCAGCACTTCAGATCCTCTGTCCCCCTGTCTCTCTCTGCCTCTCCCCGATTCTCTCTCTCAAAAATAAATATTTAAAAAAAAATAAATCTCATTCCCAAATTCCCTTCTTTCAATCAGAGTCCGCATAATCCAAGATTTCCCACTCCCATAACCTCTGTCATGTGGAAATCTTTCCATTTTTTCTACTATATAGTGCCACTCAGAATTCCAGACGGCTCCACATGCATGGCTGGCAAGATAAACACATTTTGGGGAGGCCCAGAAAGAAGCTAGCAGGGGGCAAGAAATAAAAATGTTGCATTCCTGTGGATTCTTCTGGTCCAATTTCAAAAACAGAATGACCACCACCTGGGGCTGCATTAGGTTGATCACTGCTCTCGACATGATGGCGATGAGGTCCAAGAAGGCGAATCAGAAAACCTTATACACCATGGACAAATAAATAAAAGTTATTTTAAAAGACAGCTTTTCAGGCACAGAGGTTACAGCTTCTCTGTGTCTTATCCCAATGTTTAATAAATATAGTCAGCCCCTTAACTCTTGAAGATGTTGGAGAATCTACTGCTAAAACAATAGCTGCCCAATATAAATACCAGGACTCTGGCCAAAGCTGTTCCTGATAATAAGATAATCATTGATTACTCTGTAGCCTGTGCTCTGGCCAACACCACTTGCTGAATGTGGATTAACACATCTGGAGAAGGTGAAACTCAGCTACATAAAATCACTGGACAAGGGTGCCTGGCTGGCTGAGTTGGTAGAGCATGCAATTCTTGATCTTGGGATGAGTTCAAACCCCACATTGAGGGTAGAGTTTGCTTAAAAAAAAATCACTGGGGCACCTGGGTAGTTCAGGTGGTTAAGCATCTAACTTCAGTTCAGGTCATGATCTCATGGCTCCTGAATTTGAGCCCCGCATCGGGCTCTGTGCTGACAGCTCAGAGCCTGGAGCCTACTTTGGATTCTGTGTCTCCCTCACTCTCTGCCCCTCCCCTGCTCGCACTCTCTCTCTTTCTCTCAAAACTAAATAAACATTTAAAAAAATTTTTTTAAATCACTGGACAAGCAAGCCACTTGGCTTAAAAAAGTGGCTCCTTCAATGGGATTTTCTTTGACTCAAATTTTATTTTGACTGATTTGGATCTTGGGGTCCAGACCTCTGAGGTACACTCCAGACACTGGGAATTACTTTGTTTCTAATAATCATGATACTCTCTGTAGTGTGCTGTATTGTCTCAAAAGTTTTAAGTGCCTGTGAATTCACAGCCACTAGCCCACCAAGCAAATGATCTCCCTAAGACCAGAAAGTCAGAAAAGAAATGAAGAGAATGACCAACTTCAACAACATGAACCTGAAGTTCTGACCTGTGCATGAATACCACACAGAAGATCAGCAGAGTGAGAACTTCAGAGTGGCAGCTGAGGTGACGCTAATGCCTTAAATTTTGATGATACTTCTCAGGCTGAGAGTGTGATCATAGGGAGAGGAGGGGATTGTTAAAATCAAGGGGCACCTGGGCGGCTCAGTAGGTTAAGCATCTGACTCTTCAGCTCAGGTCATGATCTCACAGTTCGTGGGATCAAGCCCTGCATAGGGTTCCACACTGCCAGCGTGGAGCCTGCTTGGGATTCTCTCTCTCCTCCTCTCTCTCTCTACCCACCCCCGCTCAAAATAAATAAATAAATAAGAAATACAAACAAGAAAACAGGCTGAAAATGGAGTTATTGATGCTAAGCCCCACATTACCAAACTAACTGAATTACGGTTTTGGCTCTCCCAGAAACAGAATCTTCAACCAGTCACTCAGGAATTAATTACCTGGTCAGCACTAGTGAGGTAATATGCCTGATAGACCTCTGCCATACCCTAAAGTGACCTTAATATAAGCAGTCCACTTATTACTGATACAACGTTCTTGTTCCATTCCTTCCTGTCATCTTCTACAGCTCCATGGAGCTCCTTTCTGTCTGCTCAATGGGATGCTGCCCAATTCATGAATCGTTGAATAAAACCAATAAAACCTTTAAAATTAAACAGTAAGTAAATACAGTGTCAAGGTGCTTAATAAATATCAAGAATGACTTAGGAAATTTTTTTTCCTTTCTGAAAAATGTTAACTTAAAATTTTTTAAAAATCTTTACTTATTTTTGAGAGAGAGAGACAGACTGTGAGAGAGGGAGACACAGAATCCAAAGCAGGCTCCAGGCTCTGAGCTGTTAGCACAAAGCCCAACGTGGGGCTCGAACTCGCGAACTGCGAGATCATGACCTGAGCCGTAGTCGGATGCTTAACCGACTGAGCCACCCAGGCGCCCCAAAAATGTTAACTTTTTAAAATTCTAGCTTGGAATCTGATAATAGGAATTAAGTAGGGGAGCACCTGAGTAGCTTAGTTAAGCGTCCAATTCTTGGTTATCAGCTCAGGTCATGATCTCATGGTTGATGAGTTCAAGCCCCAAGTTGGGCTCTTTGCTGATAGCGACGATCCTGCTTGAGATTGTCTTTCTCCCTCTCTCTCTGCCTCTCCCCTGCTCATGCATACATGTGCTCTTTCTCTCTCTCTCAGAATAAATAAACTTTAAAAAAAAAAAAGGTATTAAGTAGGAACTAGGGAGGAAGCCAGAGTTTAAAACAGCTAAAGCAGAAATGAGGTGTGCCCAACTTAACACTAACTTTTTTAGTACCATTTTTAATCTACCTCAACTCCCCATTTTAGCCAGTCAGTTGGTACCATCCTTCATGACCTGAAGTCTCCTCAGTTTAGTTGCCTGTAACAATGTCCCCAGAGCTCACTGAATCAACAAAGTCTCCTGCCTTGGTCTACTAAGTCACAGGCAAGAAATAGGAAAAAGCAAAAGAGGTAAATGAAAGGAAGAACTGAGGGAAAATTCCTTCTTTAATAACTATAATGATTATGACAAGGTGTAGCCCCAGCTAATAAAGGCTCACCTGGTCTCTACGGGTGCACCACACTCATAGCTGGAGAGCTAGAGGTGTCTGAGGAGCTCACCCCCCATACCAATTTCCTCTCTGGCATATGAATATCTTGGACTTAAAGGAATTTACTGAAAGGTTCTCAAGGTAGCTATTTCAAAAGCAAGCTAAAACCAAACTCCCATTTACGAGTTAGAATTTTCTAGAAAGTGTTCACAGGTTTTTTGTTACAATTCGTCCACTCAGAAAATAGATGATCGATGCATTCAAATGTGGTCCACAGACCACCAGCATCGACTTCATTGGGACCTGTCAAACATGTATAATCTGTGACCCACCAAGAACTACTAAAGTAGAATCTGAACGTTAACAAGGACTTCAGAGGATTCGTAAGCACATCAAAGTTTAGAAAGCGCTGTTCTAAAAAAATTTTTTTAACGTTTTTATTTTATTTTTGAGAGAGAGAGAGAGAGAGAGAGACAGCATGAGCAGGGGAGGGTCAGAGAGAGAAAGGGAGACACAGAATCCAAAGACAGGCTCCAGGGTGTGAGCTAGCTGTCAGCACAGAGCCCGACGCAGGCCTCGAACCCATGAACCGTGAGATCATGACCTGAGCCGAAGTCGGATGCTTAACCGACTGAGCCACCCACGCGCCCCAAGAAAGCGCTGTTCTAATGTTGGTCTGTTTAGAATGTCCAACTCCAAAAGCAAGGCGGGTATACCCCACTCTCAGACAAAACCACTATGAATATCCATATTATAAAACATATTTTAAAGGGATTATTTTCTTCAGAGGAAAAACCCTGCTGTATCAACCTCAAGCTTAATACAGCTTAATCTATAAAAATGAGCTTACACACATTTATATACTATATAAAGATGGGCACAACTGTATTTCCCTCAAACACTAGTTTTGTTATGAGAAGCACTTTTGCAAAAAGTGGTAAGATCCTCAAAATCCCTAATCCTGAAATAAAGACCACCTGGGGAATGAAAAGAATGAGACTTGGTAATCAGGAGAGTCAGTAAATTGGGAAGAGAAGGTCCAGGCTTTTGAGACCATGATTATTCAAGAGCATTCACAGTACAAAGGGATTTTCTTTAGATGGGTTAAGATACAGCTTTTACTGTTACATAGAAGTAATCATTTTAATAATAGGTTATGGCATAGTATTCCACTGATAGAGATACAAGTCTTTATTCTTTTTTCCCCTAAAGGAACGCATTAAAATCACAAAATCCGGGGTGCCCAGGTGGCTCAGTCAGTTAACCGGGGGGTTTCAGCACAGGTCATGATCTCACAGTTTGTGAGTTTGAGCCCCACACTGGGCTCTGCACTGACAGTGAGAAGCCTGTTTGGGATTCTCTCTCTCTCTCTCTCTCTCTCTCTGCCCCTCCGTCCCTCATGCATGCTCTCTCTCTCTCTCTCAAAATAAATAAACCTTAAAAAAAACTAACATAAAAGCACAAAATCATTCTTAATTTCATAAGCATATCACTCCCAAGGGTCTTCCCTTCTGAAATCGGATCCTGGCTCCCATCGTACTCTTGCTCAAATATCACAATAGCCATCAATCAGTAATCCCCAAAAGCACCTTTGCCCAACAGTCTATTCTCAACACAGTAGACACAGGATGCTGTTAAAACATCCTTCAGATCATATCATTCTGTTGCTCAAATGCTGTGGCTCTCACTCAGAGTAAAAACTTTACAATGGGAGTGCCTGGGTGGCTCAGTCGATTAACCGTCCAACTCTTGGTTTTGGCTCAGGTCATGATCTCAGGGTTATGAGATCAAGCCCGATGTGCTGACAGCCAAGAGCCTGCTTGGAATTCTCTCTCCCTCTCTCTCTGCCCCTCCCCACCAAACACCCGTGCTCACGCTCTCTCTCAAAATAAATATACATTAAAAAAACAAAACTTTACAAGGGACTACAAGGCTGTATGCAGCCCCACTCCCACCCCCAGTTCATGCTCTGATTCTCCACTCTAGCAGCTGGCCTGCTTACTCCTTTGCTTGAGCTCTTCAGGCAAACTACCACATCAGGACCTTTGCACTTGCTTTCCCTTCTGCCTGGAAGGCTCGATCCCCCAGAGAGCTGCTTAGCTTACCTTCTGCAAAATTTTGTTCAAATATCCTCTTTCCAGTGAGGCCCTCCCTATCCACCTTACTTTATTTTTTTTTAAGTTTATTTTCTTAACAATCTCTACACCCAGTGTGGGGCTCAAACTCACGACCCGCAAGATTAAGTCACATGCTCTTCTGATGGAGCCAGCTATGTGCCCCTACCTTACTCTAAATTGTACTCTCTTACTAACATTCCCTAGCCCCTTTGCTTTTTCTCCACTGAACCTGCTAAACTATGCATGATTCTTTTGTTCCTGGTCAGTCTCTCCCCACTAGAATGTAAGCTTCAGAAGGACAACAATTGTTGTCTATTTTGTTCACTGCCATACCTCCCACACCTGGAATAGTGTCTAGAATGCTCAATAGATGCCTGTTGAATAAATCAATTAACTTGTTAAGAAACAAGCATGTTACAAGGTGGAAAAAACTCATTGTTGCACTACCTGATGTCCCCCCTTTCTGTGCCTCAGAAGCTAGCAGAGGACACGGGCAGGTACACAAAGTTTACTGACCAGACTACACGTCCTCATCCAAACACAGCAGTTATGTAAAAGCTGAGCGAAAAGGTGAAATGAGGGGTGCCAGGCTGGCTCAGTCAGTGGAGCGTCTGACTCTTGATCCCAGGGTCATGGGTCTGAGCCCATAATGTCAGATGCAGACATTAGTTTAAAAATAAATTAACATTAAAAATTTTTTAAAAAGGTGAAATGATCAACGGTGCTTTCCTCTAACTCAAAAGAAAGGGGCAGGTGGGAGCTACACGGCACTGCTTTACCACACAGCGACAAGAGTGCTGGCACACACAGACACACCCCACTGGGAAAACTGGAGCAGCAAAGTGCTGCAGCAGCTCCGTGCCACCGATGGAAACGACGGTGCAAGTGCCACTCTGGCAGCTGGTGCTCTGCTCTCCCCGGAGGCTGCTGCTACCCTAGCATCCTCCCAGATGGGGCAGAAGAGTAGGAAGGGAGCTGTTCCTCCTGACGGTTCTGGTCTATCTTCTAGGTGAGGACTAACTCCTCCAGGCATATGAGGACCAAGGGCAGTTACACTGGAACTATTTCCTTTTGCCAGAACTACAACTTCTCACCATAAAGTTTCCTTCCCTGCCAACACAGAGAACTTAAAAAAAAAATCAATTTTCCTTTGAAAGCATTAAGATTTTCCATACTCCACTCTAGATGTTTTGGTTTGGGGTTTTTTTTTTTTTCTTTCTTTCTTTCCTTCTTTTTTTTTTTTTTTTTTTTTTGTTTGTTTGTTTGTTTGTAAGATTGCTGTGAGTTGGCAGGACAGGGCAGGAGAATAGCTGGGCCTCAATCTCCAGAGCACCTGCTGCCTGGTCCCTGGAAGGAACATTCTGAGAGCAAGTGCATTTTTTAAGCCCTCTAAACTTTTGCCTGATTTACAGTGTCCTCTCAGAGAACAAAAATATGACTACACTGGACTGCAGAATAAATCTTTTCTTAGGCCGCTCTGGCCGAGAATGGTTAAAAAAAAAAAAAAAAAGTAAGTCAGCAAGCAGCTCACAGGGATGCAGTGCAGTTAGGCCAATCTTCCAAGAGGGCCGAGCACCTCGATACCTCAATGGCCATGTGCAGGGCCGTCCCGAATGAAGGCCTCATGTTGGAACCCTTCCAGGAACACTCCCTGATCCTACAATGATTCCAAAACCAGCACTTGGAGCTCGGAGCTCTATCAGTGATTCAAGGTAGCCCCAGAGCATGAGAGATTAGTTATCAAAGCAAACAAGCTGAGAAAGCCTCATTTCCTACATCCACGGTGTGTGAAAGTATAGGCTCTGAGCAATCAAACAACTGTGTGGGTACATACAGATAGCTCTGTGCTGGTGGCAATGCTAATCAGGATTTATAGAAGAGACCACTGCTGATGCCCTAACATAATCCCAATAAATCAAGAATCCAAAAAGCAGCAGAGCAGTTATGCAGTTTAGGGTAAGAATGCAAAGGAGGGGGAAACCTGGGTTCTGTTCACTTGTTTGACATCAAATCTATGCGCAATCTTACTTGTGTTCCTGGTGAACATTTTTCTTAAGTCTATGCATAGCTAGTTACCCAACTATCTGCTGGTAAACCATCTTCACAAATGAAAAAAAAGTTTTATTAGACATCATGTCATATTATACCCTGCCCCCCCCACACACACACACCCTAGTCCATGCAGGGTAAGGGAATCTTTGGGAAACAAACTCACCTTTTACTTGACTACTGCTAAGTGTTCCAGCTTCGTGTGCGTGCGTGCACATGCATGTTCGCTTACTGTTTCTATGCAAAAACATGGAGCAGAAAGGGACCTCATCATGCTTCGGTATGCATGGTACCCCCAAAAAGAACAGAACACAAAATGCAGGTCACTCTCTCCACTATGGGTCGATTAATTACAGTTCTTTACTCTTTAAGATAAATACAAAGTTGGCACCGTGGTGAAAGCTGGCATCACAATTGACATCTTTTTCCCTAGGTATCCCAAAGAGGAATGAAATGCAAAAGTGGTTATAATAACAACCTGCCAACAAGAATAATCACAGACCAAATCAAATAGGTAGGTCCAGAGACTTAGTATCAGCAAGAGAAGCCTTGCTGGATTTGCTTTGGATCTTTAAGTCTATCCCTCCTCTGCCCTCTACATGCTCTGGTGGCCGTCCCCGCTGGCATACTCCCCATCTTCCTGCCATTAGGAGCTGCAGCCTCTGATCACTCAGGTGGCAGAGAGGAGAAAACTGTGAAAGAGCCACCTCTGCAGTCCTTGGGCCATTAATCTCAAGTCCAAGAGAAAGCATGACAGTTCCTTCTGGGAAGCCTAATAGAGCATGAACTCTGTAGCTGATGCCACTCTGCCAGCTACTACTGGTATGACTGCAGAAAAATGACCACTTTAACTTTTATTAAAATTTGTTTGTGTCTCAGAGCACCTGGGTGGCTCAGCTGGTTAAGCCTCTGACCTCAGCTCAGGTCATGATCTTGCGGTTCGCGGGTTTGAGTCCTACGTCGGACTCTGGGCTGACAGCTCAGAGCCTGGAGCCTGCTTCAGATTCTGTATCTCCCTCTCTCTCTGCCCCTTCCCCACTCACGCTGTCTCTCTCATTCTCAAAAATGAATAAACTTAAACAAAAATATAAACAGATTTATCTCTCATTATATATTACATTTTTCTTCTCTAAGCCTCAGTTTCCTGCAGTCTATTAACAGTAGTAGGAGCAGTGGCAGTAGTAATAATTACAAACACAGTGATGACAACAGACCCCTACCTCACTGGGCTCCTGTAAGGATCAGATGAACAACAGGTGTAGAGTGCGCAGCTAGCACTGTTTCAAGAGATGCTAAGGGTGCACTGCAGCAAAAAGACCAGGAGACTTGTCGGGTGCAGCTTGTCTGAAGAGTGTTGTGTTCTGGTCTGACCAAGAATTGAACCATCTTTCTAAATTACTTTCTCTGAGTCCCATGACCCCCATTCTGGAAATAAAGAGAACAATACCTGCCTACCCCAGGGGCTATGAGAATCAAATGAAATAGTAGGTAGAAGAGCATTTGAAAACTATAAATAAAAAATGACGTTACCATTAGTTTAGCCTCCCCACAGGCTGCCGGCTGGTCCCATTCCAAACTAAGTATTAACTAGCTGATATCTCTGCTTGCTGTCCCATGGACACAAAGAGTTCAGAACTTTCTGAGCAGGAAAAGAGCTCCAGGTGCACCTGCACGGCTCAGCCGGTTAAGCATCCAACTTAGTTTCAGCTCCGTTCATGATCTCATGGTTTGTGGGTTCGAGCCTGGCATCAGGCTCTCCGCTGACAGTGAGAAGCCTGCTTAGGATTCTCTCTCTCCTCCTCTCTGTCCCTCCCCTGCTTACCCACTCTCTTTCTTTCTCTCTCTCTCTCTCTCAAAACAAACAAAACAAAACAAAACAAAAAAACATAGTAGCAGGAAAACATTTCCAGCTAAAAGCATCTCTACTGTCCTGTGGACTATACCTGGAGCTCCAGGTACACTCGGTAGAGATGAAAAGAAATGTCTGCTCAATAGAAATGTGTGCACAGATCATGGACAAGCCTCCAAAAAGATGCATCTAGGTGCAGAATGGCAACAATGGAATGAGGGCAACAGCCATCCCACCCACACCCCTCTGCCACTGAGCCAGCAAGGTGTCTGCAGAGCTCACCCCAGCAGTGCTTGGACCTGGCATAAGGGGCCAGTGGCCTGCAAGCAACCCCATCCCTTCCAACCAAACTGACTTCCTTGAATTCTGTGTGCCTCTTTTTCTCGTTATTAAGCCTCCTGGAAACACAGCCCTATCTAACTCTGGTAAGCCTTGGATGTAGAATTTAGTATTTTTAAAAGATGTGTAGCCGAATGATTTTTAAACTGCAAACTTAGCCTTAAGCCCACAGGAGCAAGCATTTATGTTTTTTTTTTAATCCCCACTTTCCTTAGAGAGATTGCAGAAGCTAAGACAAGGTGCCAAAAACCTAAGGTAATCTCTGACCAGGAAGCTTGATTGTCCTCCCACAGCTCTTGTTCACCAAGAGCAGGGACCTCCTTACCCACAATGCTGTAAGAGATGCAGGAAAAAGAGAGGGGAGGAAAAATATGAGTTTTGTCAAAGCAACCTCTAACCGTGGGATGCAGCTTGCTAGCCCTTCCTTGCCTCCTTCACCCTCAACCATGAGCAGAGAAGGAAAGGCTTTCACTAAAGGCCCAGCCTAATCCATGGGGCTAGAACAGGCCTACTATCCTAACTTGTGTTCACTGTATGTGTTGTGCTGTCCTCTGCCCTCCCGGGCTACCTATCCCTTCTACCACCAAGAACCCTACACTAGAGTTTCACAGTCATGTCAGTGAAATAGGAATGCAACTAAAGAAGACCCAATCAATGCTTGAGGGTCCTTCCATTCTGATGATTTATGTATCATTCCTAAGGTGAAAGGAGTTTAATCTGGTCCCAGGATGACTCATTGGTGCTTCCTACACAGAGGCTCCAGTGGAATATTGGATGGGTTAGATTCTAGAGCCAAACTGCCTGAGTTCAGTTCAAGTCCCAGCACTGTCACTTATTAGTTATAGATCTTCATACCATTATTAACCAAACTGACACTCAGTTTCCTCATTTGTAAAATGCAAATTAGGATAATACTAACACCCACTTCATAGGGTTTCCCATAAAGACAAAATAAATCAGCTGGCAGAAAGCAAGCCCTTGATAAATTGTTGGCCTATATGCTAATCGGTGTTGTCTTTGAAGCTACTGAAACCATATTCTCAGCCTCATTGTTTGAGGTCACCTTTTGAATTCTAAGATTAAACAGTATATATCTTTGGCTACATGGGAATGGAAAAAGACAGAATCCAAACCTCAAAATGAAAACCACAAGCCTCGCTCTGACATTTAAGGCCTTCCACAATCTACTCCTATCCTTCCTTCCAAACAGACCTCCTGCTATGTTCCTGTACCAGTTCTCCAGGTCATCCACCCTTTAAAAACACGTTGAGCACTTATGTGCCATGTGCTGTGCTAGGCACGGTTCCTCCATCTGGTCAACCCCATGTCTTTGCCTTTCTAGATTCTGACTGGACTTCAAAACAGAGTTCAAGATCAAGCACATCAGGGTACCTGGGTGATTCAGTTAAACATCCAACTCTTTTTTTTTTTTAATGTTTATTTATTAATTTGAGAGGGAGAGTTCAGAAAGAGAGAGAATCCCAAGCAGGTTCTGCATTGTCAGCCCAGAACCTGACATAGGGCTCAATCTCAGGAACTGTAAGATCATGACCTGAACCGAAATCAAGAGTTGAACACTTAACTGACTGAGCCACCCAGCAGCCCCTAAGCATCTGTCTCTTGATTTTGGCTCAGGTCATGATTTCATGATCATGAGATCAAATTCTGGGCCAGGCTCCATGCAGGTTATGGAGCCAACTTAAAATTCTCTCTCTTAGGGTGCCTCAGTGGCTCAATCGGTTGAGTGTCCGACTTCAGCTCAGGTCCTGATCCCATGATTTCATAGCTCTGAGTTCCAGCCCTGCTTTGGGCTCACTGCTGTCAGCACAGATCTGCTTCAGATCCTCTGTCCCCCCCTCTCTATACTCCTCTCCCACTTGTGCCCTGTCTCAAAAATAAAAAATGAAGAACATTTTAAAAAAGGATTCTCTGTCCTTCTCCTGCGCATGGACGCATGTGCAAGCTCTCTACCTCTTTCTCTCAAAAAAAGCCAAACCAAAACAAAACAAAAACAAAGCAAAACAAAACAAAACAAAAACGATGGAGCACATCCGCACATCCACAAAGCTCTCCCTAGCTGCTCCAATCCACCAGGGCTTCCCCTTCTGACCTCTCTGAGGTCTTCTGGCTTTTATTTAGTATTCACCATATACTGATTATTTTGTATATGGTTATATTTTATATACCTAAAGTACAAGTGATTCAAAGGAAGGGATGAATCTTAACATTCCTTTGTATGACTCTAAGTGACTAGTACTGTGCTTTGCATTTGGAAAGACTCAGTGAATATGTGATTTAGTGGATGTCAGTATATACAAAACACTTCTTCCTTCTTATTCATTCATTTAGCCAATAGGTTGTTCAAAAAGGCATCTCTAATGCTATTCACAGAGTTATGCTCAGTTTGTGAAAATATACTCAGCTACACACTTTGTGTGCACATTTCTCTATGTAAACTCTATTTCAATAAAAATTTACCATTAAAAAAAGGCATCTCTACCTTTACCATTAATCACTTGCCTCAGGTTGCTACAAAATTTGTAACTCTACTATACCTTCAATTTTACTGTAATTCTCAGCAAAATTTTGATCGTGTATACAATTCAAAAAAATATTTTACCAATGGCCTAGAAGAAGAAGGAAGGTCTTAACCAAAACTGATTCACTATTTAATACATCAAGGTTATACAGAGTCATCAAACTCACTACTTTCCCATGAAGTACCTTCTTCAGTTATGTTTTTCAGTCTGTTCCAGGCATCAATGAAAGCAGAAAATTCTGCCTCAAACCCACCAGGTACAATTATACCTCTTGTCATCAAAATAGCACTTAAAAAAAAAACACATTTTCAATCAAGCCATTTGTCTCTCTACTACTACCACTACTTTTCAATTAAATTTTAATTAAGATCAGTTTTAATGTAGAGACTAAAAGACAAATAACTCTCCAATCATGAGACAAAATGAAACTGCTGACAGTGGGCAGTTCAAATTAACACCCACATTTGAAAAACAAAACAAAAAAACTAGCAACTTGCTACCAAGGTATTTGCAACAAGGGGGACATTCTGTTGTCTAATCCCATAAACAAAGTTCTGCAAACTGCCTTTCACTCAGCCTGTGCCTACAATTGACTCCTGGTGTGAGTCTGCTGGAGCCTTAGCTTCCTACTGGCTTCTTCAGTATCACAGAGAAGAACACAGATGTAAAACCTGGCTTCTCCACTTCCCGGCTACATGACGCTGTGCACATTATCTAATCACTCCATACCTCATTTCATCAACTGTAAAATGGGACAAAATAATCCTACCTACCTCAGGGTTGTGATTCCGTGAGCTCAGGAAATAGTATCCTTATTCATTGTTATATCCTCTCACTGTTTAGCCCAGTGTCTGGCTGTTGCACACTCAATAAATGGTAGTTATTATGATCACTATCATCTCAGCTCTAGGTGAATTCAATAGCCAAAACCAAGAGGCTAATCATTTTTCAAGTCACTTGCACTCTTGTTGAGACCAGCCACTTCACAGAACTGGTCCAACAAATTCTTTCATGTAGCTAATTATAGAATAGACACAAAGCAAATTACCACAAAATAGGGCAAATTAAGCTTCCAAATTTGTTAAATAACCCTGACTAGGAACACTAAGATGTTGATGTGAGGGATCTAAAACTCTTGCTGAAGCGACCATGTTCCAACCAAATCTTTTGTTTCTTCTTATCTCCAATCTCATACTCTGATAGCCTCCAGGAAGACAGGTCTGTACTTTTTTTAAAGTTACACATTAAAATACCTGAACAGACAAAATTAATACCTCCTAAGCATTTATGCCAGGAATGCCACCTCCATCTACAAGATCTATTTATTTTATGATAAAGAACAAAAAGGGTTTCTTGAAATTTTTATTTAGGACAAGAAAAGAAATGCAATCTATGCATGTAACAAAATGAAGTGGGTTTAAACATCAGCATATTTGTTCTATCGGTCTCAACACTGACGTTTAGTGAGGTCATCTACGTCACCAACATGAGAATGTCTAGCACCAGTCTAGTAAAGTGTAACATGGGCAAACATACTATGTAATCTGTAGTCAAATATTTTATTTTCTTGAAGAACATAAATACTCACGTTTTGCATAAGCAACACATTTCCTAAATTTTTCCAAACTGAAGAGACTGAGGGAAAATATATTCAAAAGAATATAATGAGCCTGCAACCTATATTATGCAACTCACCTGCAGTGGCTACACAGGAACTCATCAGGGCAAACATGGCAATCACATGGTAAGAAGCCATTTTGATTTCTCCAAAAGTGTGCCCCATTTAGTCACCCTCAGCCGAGAGTTCTTCAGATCGTAGACAGCCTTTGCAAATCAGAAGTGGCCTTAAATATCCTTCTTTCCAATTGTCAAATCGCCTGTAAAAATAGACATATTTCAAGAAGAAAACTTAATGCAGAAAAATCTTTTCACAAACACACATTAAAGTGAAATGAAGAATTTCTAAGAGTGCCTGGGTGGCTCAGTCAGTTGAGCACCCGACTCTTGATTTCAGCTCAGGTAATGATCTCATGGTTTGTGGGATTAAGCCCTGCATCAATTGAGATATTCTCTCTCTCTCTCTCTCTCTCTCTCTCTCTCTCTGCCCCTCCTGGGTACATGCATGCTGTCTCTTATTCTCTCTCTCAAAATAAATAAATAAACATTTTAAAAATTTTTTCAAAGAGTATAAGATAGATTTATCTTAAAAGATGCCTAGACAGCACTCCAGGAAGCTGAAGTGGGAGTGCTAATTACCTAATACAGATTTTTAAAGCAAATACTTTTATAAAGAAATGCTTATTTTTGACACTTTTCTTTTTAAGTAATATCTCGACCCAATGTGGGACTCAAACCTGCAACCCTGAGACCAAGAGTTGTATGCTCCACTGACTGAGCCGGCCAGGTGCCCCAGACACTTTAAATCTTTGGTTTTATATAAAATTTTCAGGAATACAGAAGAAAATCAAGGTGCATCTACGATAGAACATTACCGGTTATGTTGTGGCATTAAAGTAATCAATGACACTTGATATTTGAATTTCCTAGTGTCAAGAAGGAAACACAAACAACTCTGATCAGAGATTCAATCTAATGTTATAATGACGGAGTCATTACAAGTATCAAATTAAGATACATTCAGAACAAATCTGGAAAAAAAAAAGAACCATCAAAAGGAGAGATTCTCATGTCAACTGTCTGACAACATGTGAACAGGAGAAAAGTCTTCCCTGTCTCTCAATCCCATCTGAGACTCTCTCTGGTTACTGGACCACAGGATCCAGAGGTCCTTTCTAACCTTATGCTAACCAGAGCCTTGAATAACAAGTTTTTTATGGTGGTTTGTTTAACTTGAATATCCCTCCTATGGCCCTAAAGATTACCTCATTTAGAAACCAAATATATTCTCCAGTCCTATATCCCTGAGTCTGGCACAACCCATAGAAGTTGTTCAACACGCATTTATTGAGTACCTACTATGTTCCAGGCACTGTGTAAGGGCATGATTCCTTCTTATCAGGAATAAAAACTTTCCAACAACTGACTAAAGGCACAAAAACCCTACCTGATCTAGGTGCTGAGCAAGGCAAGATTTTGGAGTTTTCGGGAACCAGTTCGAATAGCTGGGGACTACAGCCTTGTTACCCTCACCCAGAAAATACAATCTACAGAACAAGTTTGCTACCTTTGGAGACAAAGCCAGTTTGGGTACTTGTAGATACAGTACAAAAATATAAAAAGACAATGGCAAAATGAGTTTCTAATTAAGTGATCTTAGTTCACAGCATCAAGTGTTTAAGGAAAGATATTTAAAATGGCTCTTTTCAGTAGTAAACTAATTGCCTGTGAGAAGGAGGGAAAGAAGGTGATTGGAGGAGAGGGCTGGGAGAGTGCAGGAGCCTTTCGCCTGATTCTCATTTGAGTTTTGTACCATTGGGGTTTTGCAAGTATTACCTATCCAGAAATAATAATAAAGTCCTAATATCAAAAATAATTATTTATATATGCCTTGAAACTAAGTTGTTACATATGCAGGTGGTTCAATTTTGATGTAACATAGTGATTAAAAAGAGGCACCTTGGTGGCTCAGTTGGTTAAGCGTCCAACTCTTGATTTTGTCTCAGGTCATGATCTCACGGTTCTTAAGATGAAGACTCACATCGAGCTCTGGGCTCATAGTGTGGAGCCTGCTTGGGATTCTCTCTCTCTGCCTCTCTCTCTGCCCCTCCCCTTCTTGTGCTTTCTCTCTCAAATAAAAATGAATACACTTAAAAAAAAAAAGACAGTGATTAAAAGCCCAGTATGAATAGAACATGGATTATGATAACAGTTAAAAACTGCTTAGGTATGAATTTACTCTGTCACCTACCAAATGGGTTATGTCGGGCAGATTATTCTGCATGAATAAACCTATCATATGGGCTATTGTGAGGATTAAATTTGTGTGTGCATGTGTGTGTATGTGTGTAAAGCTTAGAACAGTGCAGAGCACATAATAAGCAATCAATAAATGCTACCCATGCATTCCTTTTGAGGTATGTTTATAAACACTTTAACAGACACAAAAAGGAGAGAAGCTAAAAAGTAGAATCACTAAAAGAACAAACTTGCCAGTCAAGTAGAGGCATAAGTCATTAGTGACGCAACGGTCTGTCTCAAAACTGACTAAATTAGACAATTCTGGAAGCCATGAAATGGACTTCAATCAACCCCTGAAGTCCAACATTGCTGTCACTGTAATTCCACATCACCTCAGATGAAATGGAAGTCTCCTCTGTGAACTTAAAAAGTCAACGACAACAAAGAGAATTTGTCCCTATCTTTTTCCCTTCAAAAACAATTAAATTTCCTGAATGGATTGACAAGGAAAACCCTCTCCAGAAGAATATGCTATTTGAGCAAATGCTAAGTGTAATTTTTATAAAGCAAAACCCTTTAAGATCTCCGAAGATGGCTTCCCAGAGGGTTTTTATGGAGCACATAAACTATAACCAGCACAAGGCTTGTGGGAATATTTAATGAGCGTGTGTCACCCCCTACCCACAGCTGCAGAGGGTCCGTGGGCTGTGAGAATTAATCCAGGGGCTTAAACCAGGGCTGAATGAACCTGGGGAAAAGAAAGGCAAAAGGTTCTATTAAAAATATAGACTGCAAATTGCTGACAAGAATATTGGGCAATTATTAAAATGCGGCAATTACAGATATAACAGAGCCAAGCTAAACAGTTTGATGCCCAAAGGCAAACCACAGCAAGTTTACACCGGATCTTAAAACATCTCCGAGGAAGTCCAAGACAAGTTGAAACTGCACACTGCTGCTTCTAACAAAGAGGGAGCTTTTCTTCTTGTAGCTTAAAAGTCCCTCCGTAATGTAACTTGTTCAAAAAGAAAATAAACTGCAAAGAGTTTTTGTCTAATCTTCTCAATGTGGTGACAGGATCCTAAGGCAGAGGAGAATAAAAAGGGAAGCGTGTCGTTCCCATTCTGTGGAACTCCAATTTTGGCCAAGACTTGCACACATCAGCACCATAACATACAGCTTAGGGATCAGTTCCCCAACTAGAACAATGCTGGATGATCGAAGCTTCTAAAAAATTGTAGATCTGAGGGGCGCCTGGATAGCTCAGTCAGTTAAGTACCTGACCTCGGCTCAGGTCATGATCTTCTGGTCTATGAGTTCAAGCCCTGCATCGGGTTCTGTGCTGACAGCTGAGAGCCTGGAGCCTGTCTTCAGATTCTGTGTCTCCCTCTCTCTCTGCCCCTCCCCCGCTTGTGCGCTCTCTCTCTCTCTCTCTCTCTCTCTCTCTCTCTCTCTCTCTCAAAAATAAATAAACATTAAAAAAAATTTTTTAATTGTAGATCTGAAATAAAACTGAGGAAATAAAAACTCTTCTTTTTTCTGTAAGGTTCTATCACACTCAATTTGTAAAGACCAGATTCCCCACCCTGGTTTTCTAAACTCACTGAATCTCTTTGGACTTTATGAACTAAATGCTTCCTTTAGAAATATAAATAAGGTATTCTACGGTCTTGAAAGAACAATGTGGGGTCCACTCATTTTGTTCACATGTCAAAGTAATGTGTTCCATTCAAAGGGTAATAGAACTTTTAGTACCTACAAACAAGCAGAAAAAAAATCTGAGAGTTTAATGGATTTAAAACACACACACACACACACACACGAATGTGATACTAATTTTTTTAAGTAGGCTTCATGCCCAGCACAGAGCCCAACATGGGGCTTAACCTCACAACCCCAAGATCAAAAGGAGGACACTAAACCAACTGAGGCACCCAGGCACCTCTAATTCTTCTAATTTCAGAGTTCCTCTATTTCTGAGGCCATTAAACAAAGCATGCTGCCCCACATTGTCTGATGATCAAATAGCTCTGGCTATATCCACAAGATTATTCAAAATCAGAATTTACAATCAACTTGGAGTGGATCAATTTCTAAATTAAAGGAATTAGCATGCTAGAGATACATAATAGCTTTTAAAGGTGGAATCATAATTTCAGTGATGAAGAGAAGCAGTCTTCAGGCCCAGCACTTGCCTAAAATAACATGGCAGCTTCAAGACTAGGAACCAGGTCTTCCATGTGAGGCTCCACCTCCCAGATCTGGATCTGTCTCAAAAAAGAAGAAACCATTTTCTCCCCCTCTATTCTCAATCTCTGAAAACAGTTTTTCCAAGAGGAGAAGAAGCCTGACAGGGTTGCCATCAGACACTGGGACTTTCAGAGTAACATATACCCTCTGTACAAATCATTACTGATCTCAAACTATGATTTGACTTCAGGACTAAAGATGGCAATGATAATAAATAAAGAATCTGTGGTAATGCTGTATGACTCCAAGTTCTCTGAAAATGCAAAGGGCAAAATGAAGCACAAACCTGTGCACTGTCATATCTTTTTAAAAAATTTTTTTAATATTTTATTTTTGAGAGAGAGACAGCATGAGCAGGGGAGGGTCAGGGCAAGAGGGAGGCACAGAATCTGAAGACAGGCTCCAGGCTCTGAGCTGTCAGCACAGAGCCCAACGCAGGGCTCAAACCCACAAACCGTGAGATCATAACCTGAGCTGGTCAGATGCTCAACCGATTGAGCCACCCAGGTGCCCCAGTCATATCTTAACACTAAGACTTTTCAGCCCTCAATGAGGAAAATACTCAACAAATCTGAAGATCTTCAGACAGATATATTGAGTGGGAATAAAAAAAATTACCATTCCCTAAACTCAAATAGTAAATAACACCTGAGTTTCTGGTACCTTAAACATGAAATTATTTTTTAACAGATCATTAAAATGTTTCTGGTCGGCCGCGTAAGTGAATTTTGGGGAGAAAAATATACTACTAAGTCTGAAAATGGTTAAAGAAAAGTTGATAAAGGAATTGTTCTCCTGGTTATTCAACATGTTATTCAGGGGATTTAAAAAAAAGAGGCAGGATGGATGACATCAATATCTAGCTTGGCAGCTTATAAAAAGGGGTATACAGGATGTAGAACAGATACTGTTGTTTGTCTGATGACATTTGGATGCCCTTTAAGACCTGTACACAGAGAAAGCAAAGCCACCTTACTGAATCACAACAGCAACTCTCAGATTTCTCTACAGAGAAACTGGTTAATTCCAAATCCCCATTTTCAGACAGATTTGGCAAAAGGGGAAAAGTTCTGGGTTTGGATAAGAACTCTTTGGAATCTCATTCAAACACAATCAACATTCAACAAATACTTACTACCATGAGCCAGGCACGGTTGAAGATGCTAAGGC
This sequence comes from Cryptoprocta ferox, assembly GCA_028646485.1. Classification (NCBI taxonomy): domain Eukaryota; kingdom Metazoa; phylum Chordata; class Mammalia; order Carnivora; family Eupleridae; genus Cryptoprocta; species Cryptoprocta ferox. The sequence goes on along the minus strand of CM053570.1, from coordinate 27,507,009 downwards.
TATAGCAGTGAAAAAAGGAACCAAAAATCCTGCCCTCATGGAGCATATATTCTAGTAGAAGTAACACCATTTGTGACATTAGTAAGATGTTTAATTTCCTGAGCTTCATTTCTTCCTTCAATAAGTCTTTAGTTATTGCTTACTCCATGCCAGGCAATGAGAATATAATAGCCAAGGAACGAGATACGTTCTGTGCCCTCATGGGCTTAAAGTCTGGTGGAATAAACCGACACATACTCACAAATTTGTAATTACACGCTCTGATAAGAGCTCTAAAGGAAAAGCACCCACAACATGAAGGATAAGTAGAGGTTTAAAAGAGTGAGGGATGATATTACAGGTACAGGAACCATTAAAGGTCTCTGAGGCTGGAGGGAAAGAGGCTGCAAAGCCAAAAGGGAAAGGAGAGGAATAAGGTTCAAGAAAGGGTTTAAGCAGAGAAGAGGTATGATCCTTTGGGTTAAGATTTCCGCAGTACAGGGGGGCCTGGCTGGTTCAGTCGGTAGAGCTTGCGACTCTTGATCTTGGGGGCATGAATTCAAACCCCACGTTAGGCACAGAGTTTACTTTTTTAAAAAGTGGGGGAAGGGGGCACCTGGGTGGCTCAGTTGGCTAAGCGTGCGACTCTTGATTTCAGCTCAGGTCTAGCCACAAGTCAGGCTCCACGCTGAGCATGGAGCCTGCTTAAGATTCTCTCTCTCTCCCTCTGTCCCTCTCCCCTGCTCGTGCCCTCTTTGTGTCTAGAATATAATTTTTAAAAAACATTTCCCTGGTACAGGCATTATGTAAATCAGTATGGAGATTCCCCCAAAAAATTAAAAATAGAACTACCATATATTATCTAGTAACTCTACTTCTGGGTATACAGCCAAAGGAAATGAAATCACTATGCTAAAGAGATATCTGCACCCCTATGTCCACTGCAATATTATTTAAAATAGCCAAGACCCTGGAAACAACCTAAATGTCCATCAACAGGTAAATGGATTTTTAAAAAATGCAGTATATACACAAAATGAAATACTATTCAGCCACGAAAGAAAGAAAGAAAGAAAGAAAGAAAGAAAGAAAGAAAAAGAAATCTTGCATTTGCAACAACATGGAAGGACTTCGTGGGCATTATGCTAAGTGAAATAACTCAGACATTCATATGAAAGTCTATGAGCTCACTTATAAGTAGAATCTAAAAACTAGTCTCAGAGAAACAGAGAACAGATTGATGGTTGCCTGAGGTAAGGGGTGGGGGAAGTAGGGGAAGGTGATCAAAAGTATAAACTTCCAGGTATAAGATAAATTAAGTCCTGGGATATAATAAATAACATGATGACTATATGTTAACAATACTGTATTATATATTTGAAAGCTGCTAAGAGAGTAAATCTTAAAAGTTCTCATCACAAGAAAAAAAATCTGTGACTAAGGGAGGTGATGGATATTAAGTAAACTTATTGTGGTCATCATTTTGCTATATATACAGATATATCATTGTTTTACACCCTAAACTTACACATGATATTATATCTCAATATAACAGGAAAAAAATTAAGATTTTCTTGAGTACCCTATGGAGAACATACTGAAGCGAGCCCAGAGTGCACGGAAGGTCCACGGAGAGTCTCAGAGGAGAGAGGCACTTGGCTGGCTCAGCTGGTAGAGTGTGCAACTTTTGATCCTAAGTTTTGAGTTTGAGCCCCATACTGGGTACAGAGGTTATTAAAAATAAAATCTTGGGGCACCTGGGTGACTCAGTTGGTTGAGTGTCCGACTTTGGCTCAGGTCATGATCTCACAGTTTGTAAGTTCGAACCCTGCATCAGGCTCGCTGCTGTCGGTGCAGAGCCTGCTTTGACTCCTCTCTGCCCTTCCCCGGCTCATGCTCTCTCTCTCTCACTCAAAACTAAACATTAAAAAAATAAAATAAAATAAAATCTTTAAAAAAAAAAAAAGACTTAGAAACAGATCATACAAGAAAATCAGAACAGAGACTTGGTTTCCTCATTTTTAAGAAGAAACTAACCTCCCTATATCATAGGGTCAGTGCAAGAATCAAATAAGATTATACATGTAACAGCATGAGCGCTATCAGTATTTGTCACAGCAGGCTATCTCTACCAAAGACAATGAATTCTGAGGCCCAAGATTAAAGTCCCAACATTCTGTGGCTGCCAGTGGCAGGAAAAAAGGGGAATTACTTTTGAACTACCTTACACGTGGGAAGGAATTCCACATGCAGACGCAATGGGAAGAGAGGGAGGAGGCACAGAGGTTACAAGACATGCAGAGAAGCTGGACTCTACTCTCCCTGGCACCTCCAGGGCCTGGCCCACCCTCATTCCTGACTGAGAGTATGACCAACACATCTCTGGCCCCAGAGTCCTTAGTTTCCTTGGGGCTGACATTCAGCCAGTCCATAAAAGCCCCTCTGTCTATCCCAAGCACAACAGACCTCATTGCCTGAGCAAAAAACAGCAGAAAGGGGAGGCTGGGCATGGGTATGCTTCACACTGCTGTGAAAGACCACATTTTGTTCAAGTTCACAAAGGACAGATTTCTCACCCACCCTTGCAACATGTCAAGGACCATCTTTCACATTTAATATTTTTGCATTCAAAGAGTTCTGTTGAGGGGCGCCTGGGTGGCTCAGTTGGTTAAGTGGCCGACCTCAGCTCAGGTCATGATCTCACAGTTCATGGGTTCGAGCCCCGTGTCAGGCTCTGTGCTGACAGCTCAGAGCCTGGAGCCTGCTTTGGATTCCATGTCTCCCTCTCTCTCTGACCCTGCCCCGCTCATGCTGTGTATCTCTTTCTCTCAAAAATAAATAAAAACGTTTAAAAATTCAAAAAAAAAGAGTTCTGTTGCTTATAATTTTAGGCTAATTAATAGAGAACTATACTCGGAGATTTCAAACCTGGCTTACCCAGACATGTTACACTGGACAGCCTCTACCACTCCCTTATCTGTAAAATGTTAATGACATTCTGATTGTAATATATGAGATAGATTATGGGCATGGTACCTAAAACAATACCTGGCCCACAGAGTACATGAAATATATATACATACACACACACACACACACACACACATACATGGGGCACCTGGGTGGCTCAGGTGGTTAAGTGCCCAACTTCAGCTCAAGTCATGATCTTGCAGTTCCTGAGTTGGAGCCCCACGTGGGGCATCCGTCTCTGTGCTGACTGGTCAGAGCCTGGAGTCTGCTTCGGATTCTGTGTTTCCCTCTCTCTGCCCCTCACCCACTTGTGGGCGCACGCGCACTCTCTCTCTCTCAAAAATAAACATTAAAAAAAAACTTTTTTAAAATAGTAGTCATTGAAGTTTTTATGGTTAAAATACCCCTAGACTTTCAAAAAACCAAGCAAACTACTAGTAGTGAGATAATATGGTTTATATCAAAAATCTGTATTAATTTTAAACGTCATCATCTAGAATTTCAAAAAATATCTCCCTTACCAAAAAACGATGACTCCAAACTCAATACAAGATATGAGTCCTAAAGATAGTCAGAATACTGCAAAGCTGCTCTGAAAGGGTGCTAAAGTGACCACCTCAACAACTGTGGTATAAGTTTCAGGGACCTGGCTGCATGGCCCTCCTCAATTCTACCTTATGATTCCCAATTTAGCCTCAGGGGTTTAGCTGGAGGCTAAGAAACTCATGCTGGCAATGCCACGAACCAAGCGGCCTGGAGTGAGGAATCAGCTATCACCAAAAGAGCCTACTGAATCACGAAGCTGCAATTATTCCAGCAAAAGCCAGCACATCTGAAGATCAGGACACCAGTCATCATCCCTTAGGACCTAGCAAGAAATGGGCCATTAAAAAAATCTTCGGGGAAGCTACATCTACTAGACCTCCATTAGGCTGTTTTGTAATTTAGTATTTACTAAAATATTTTATTCACATGTTTACTTATATTCACAGGCATTCTGCAAATACACGAATTCAGAACAAATACTTCAGCAATAGACTATTCTATTCTGCTAATTACAATTTAGCCCATTTTTTTTACCCTTTCACCAACTTCCAAGAAAACATGATTCCTCTTAAATGGTGGTAATCCCTTAATAGACAACATTTCAATTATTTAACTGATTATTTGGTAATGAAAGAGCTCAGCAGCTGAGGTATGTGAAACATTAGAAATTAAAATCCCTCAGTGGTCACCCACTGCTGTCAGGGATAAAGACCAAAACCCTTCCCACGACGGCTGGATGCTGCCTATTTAGTCTGAACTCAATCTCGGCACGCTCCAGCCACACCTGCCTCAATTCAGTCCCACAAAAGGGCCAAGCCCTTGCTTTCAGAAGCAATGTTCCAACCCTGTCAGAATTCAATGACCTTCCACAGTCTCCCTAATATGGCCACTTACTAACATCTTTAGGTCTCAACTCTGTGTATAAGCGTTACCTCTTTTAAAAAGCTTCCTATGATTCCCTCAGACGAAGTTAAACTTAGACACCTGGAATGTAGTTCAAGTCAACTCTGCAGATAGATGTTTATGTGATTGTTTCCTTCCAGGTATGGCTTTCTTACATCTCTTCACTCCAGAAAGAAGGACTGCAGTCTCCCTGGTAGTGGCAGTAGTGTACCTACTTGGCACATAGTAGGCATCCAATGAAGGCACCAGAACGGGTAGCAAGTGTCAAACACAGTTCTGTGCATTACAGTTAAAAGGATGGAAGGATGGCGAATTATCAAAACATTTCTCAATAGTAAATGATAAACTGACAAATAAGAGCTGTGTATAAGAAAGAACCTATATCTCAGACGGCTCCAAAGGAACAGGAAAGACAGGAATTCGCACATCAACATGTTTTGCAAGCTCAGACAAGCCACTCCATTCTGAGCTTTGATTTCTTCATCTCTAATATGAAGAGATTAAACAAGAAAATCTTTTATTCTATACCTTACTTACAACTGTCATTATATGTACTAACAACTAATCCTGAATCCCTCCTATAAAATGAGACTTCAAACACACTTGTGGACATTTGAAATACATGGTCATGTAATGGCTGGCATGAATGACTTAACAAAACTGGAAAGTAGTAGCCAAGAAAAACATTCAATTTGACAACCTAAGTGTAAATAAAATACTAACACTATAGTAGTTATTTTTAATACATAGCTTATATAAACAAAAATATTTTTAAGTGTATTAATTTTGAAAGAGAGCGTGCAGGTGAGTCGGGGAGGGGCAGAGAGAGAAGGGGAGAGAGATTCCCAAGCAGGCTCCTCACTGTCAGCGCAGAGCCCCACTCACAGTGTTCGATCCCACAAACCGTGAGATCATGACCTGAGTCAAAATCAAGAGTCAGATGTTTAACCGAAAGAGCCACTCAGGCGCTCCTCAACAAAACATACTTAAATCATTATTTTCTGAGCAGTGCAGGCACACACAAAACCTGAATTTTGTCAGATCTGACCAATTTATCAGAACTGCCATTTTTACTCTATTCCTAAAACTCTAAGAACCCTACTCATCCCCCTCACCTCATTCCAAAAACCATTCTGATTAATCCCATCCCACTGTGAACATAGTCTCTTTAAGATTTTGCGGATAATTTGTTCCACGTTATCTTCTACTCAGAGCCAACCCAGAATGTTAGAAATAGATAACATCTACTCCAGCCCTCTAATTTCACAGATTAGCAAACCAGGAATTAGAAGGCTGGGGGCCTGGCCCACCCTTACACAGCTAGTTTGCAGCACAGCCAAGACTTATCCACATGCTGCTCTGTAATTATTCTGTGGTTGTTCATGTTTTTATTCCACATTCCCCTTCCTGATAGAGGCTAACACCCTGCTTTCCTCTTCCGACCCCACAAAATATCTCAGCTACCACCTACAGAGCACCTAGTGTGTCTTTTACAATTTCTCATTTCATCCTCTCAACAACCCAAGACTACTACTTTATAGTGCAAAAAGTGAGGCTTCCAGATGCTCAACAGCCCCAGGGTCACCAGATTTTGAGCCCAGGTTTATCTGACAAACAGGAGCTTCTCTATGGATGCCAACCAGGCCCTGCACTGTCGTGGGTAGTCTGACTTGATCTGACCTATGACACGGTAATTTGTTTTGAAACCAGAGAGGCAAGGCTCAATGGGCAGTTTTATTTTACTTCATTCATTCACTCAATAAACATCTGTTAGCCCCTACCACATGCCAGGCACTAGTTCAGGAAGCTTGAGACATAGCAATGAACTAAACATGCCGCTGTTTTCATGGAGTTTACCTTCTCATGGGGGAGAAAGACAACAAATTTGTAATGTGTCAAGTGATGGAAGTCCTATGAAAGAAAAATAAAGCAGGTCAAGGGGAAAGAAGTGCTGAGAGGAGGGATATTATTTTAGACATAGGGTGGTCACTGAAGTTGTGATATTGCGATTTATAATGAGAAATACATTTGGTCTTAGTCCCTATTTCTGGCACAAAGTTCCTAAAATCCTTGGAATTTCCTAAGTGATGACAGGGATAGAGGTGTCTTTTGTTGTGTTAATGAGGTGACTTTTGGATCCTAAGTCAAGATGGGGGCTGCTTACCAAGAGAACCAACAGGTCACTAGAGGGTTGAAACTTTCAGTTCTTTTTCAGAGAAGGACTCAACTGCCAATCGCTAAAGATTTTATCAATCATGCCTAGGTAACAAAGCCTCTGTAAGAACCCAAAAGGATGGGGTTTGGAGATTGGGAACAGTGCCTTGCCCAGGGAACATGGAGGCTTCATGCTCCTTTTCCATACCTTGCCCTGTGTGTCACTCCCGTCTGGCTATTCTTGAGTTATATCTTTTTACAATACACCAGAAATCTAGTCAGTAAAATGTTTTTCTGAGTTCTGTGAGCAGCTCTAGCAAATTAATCATACCCAAGGAGGGGGTTGTAAGAACCTCCAATCTGTAGCCTGGGCTTGTGACGGGTCAAGCAGAGAGCAGTCCTGTGGGACTGTGGAATCGAATGCTATCTCTCCAGGTAGAGAGTAAATAGTGTCAGAATTGGTGGCGTGTGGGAAGACAGCCCCACACACACATAGGAACTGGTACCAGAAATCTCTTTAGAGGACCTCTCAGATGAGGTGACATTTGAACACAGGGACAGAGCTATGACAGAGCAAGACAGAGCTATGACAATATCTGAAGGAAAAGCATCACAGACAGTGCAGTTAGTAAATATAAAGTGCATGTTTGATGTTCTTGGAGCAGATTACATACAGCATAGTGCGAAGTGTTGGGAACCCTCCCCCTCCAAAGCCTATCTGGGTTCAAGTCCCTGCCCTGCCTCTTCCTAGCAGTGGAACTCTGGGCAACTTACTAAATACCTCTAAGTCTCATCTATAACATAGAAATAATGATTCTATTTTCCTAAGGGGGCTGTTATTAGAATTAAGTAAATTAATAACACGTAAAGCACTTAATACCTAGTACGTTCCTAGGGTTCAGGAAATGGTAGTTATGATTTTTAACCAGGTCATTGATAACATCCCCATTTGTTATCCATTTGATAGTTTTGAATCCAAGGGTTAAATTATGCTGTTAGCTTTGTACATGGCCAATAACTTCCTCCTAAGCCTTTGACTTCCTAAGCTGGGCTTCCTGTCCTGATGAGGAAGACTCTGTAGGAACTATACTGATATTATCACAAAAAGAGGAGGAGGAGGGGAACCTGGGTGGCTCATTCAGTTGATCAGTTGATGGCTGACCCTCGGACCCTTGATTACAGCTCAGGTCATGATCTCACGGTTCTTGAGTTTGAGCCCCACAACAGGCTCGTCCCTGACGGTACAGAGCCTGCTTGTGATTCTCTCTCTCTCTCCCTCTCTTTCTCTCTGCCCCTCCCCTGCATGAGCGCTCTCGCTCTCTCTCTCACTTCAAATAAATAAACTTAAAGAAAAAGAGAGCAGGAGGCAAATCACTCTAACATCACTGGTACACTAATACAAATTATGCTCTTCATTCAACATAACCTCTACCCCGAAGAATCGGATGCTTCTTCAGAACTGTAATTTACTGTCTCTTGGATTTAAGTCACTGGTTTCATAAAACAGATCCCACCAGTCTTAACTCCTCACTAGCATCACTGACAGAAACAGATGGTAATTTCAACTGCAATCCTGTCTTGAGAAGGGTTAAAACTTCTCTTCAAAACGTAATTTAATTAAAAAAAAAAACTTTCTCCATTGTCCTTTTGGCCTAAACTTAAGTTTCTTTTCAAAGAAATTAGAACATCAAAGCAAATTCAAGAGTCATCTGGCCTGGCTGTCTCCAGACTATTCCTTAGAGCGTACCCCCAAGCAACTCAGGAAGGTGCAGTGAGTGGCCCTGTGGATGGGCCCAGAGCCAAGGGAAGATGTCAGGGCCGCAGGGAAATTCTGCTCCTCTGCCCTATACCCTCTCCCCCCCGCTCTTTTCTTTAATGCTATGTTTACTTTTCATCTATGCAGCCCAATGGGTTAAAGGGCAAATCACAGGCAGAGAGAAACCACAGCAAGCCCAATCCTGTGAGAGGTAAACTGGGAGTCTTCCCAAACCACTTGTTAGGCTGGGGAGAGCCCACGATTGCTGTTTTCAGTCAATTAAAAAGAGGTCAATGTTCTAGTATGACAGGTCTTGAATGAGGCGTTTAAACATCAGTTTCTTCTCCTTCTAGACAGATATGATAGTTTTCCTTTGAAATGCCTTAAGTGTACATTTAACTGGAGCTATAAGAAATCCACAAAATCTTGTCATTCATTTATTCATCTAACAAATATTTATCAAGTGCCTGCTCTATGCCACCACTGTTCCAGGTACAGGGATTCAATACAGAACAAAACACACAAAAATCCCTGCCCTCATGGAGCTACTTTCTAGTCAGAGGAGACAATTATAAACAAAATATATAATTGTATATGAGATAGAAATACATGCTAAGAAAACAAAGCAGAGAAGAAGGAAAGAAAATATATGGGGTCTCTGGTTTGGTTTGTTGCTTTGTTTGGGGTAAGGACTTACAGGAAGTTAACTCTGTGGATATCTGAGAGAAAAACATACCAAGCAAAGTAAACAGCACATGCAAAGGTCCTGAGACAGCATGTCTGGCATGGTTAGGGAACAGCAAGCAGGCCAGGCAGCTGGAGCACAGTGAGTGAACCAGAGCACAGAGGGGTGAGGTCAAAAAGGTAACGGGCAAGGGAGTGGTGGCTGGTTGTGTGGGGCTTTACAGATCATTGAAAGGATTCTCGCTATTACTCTAAGACAGGAACACCAGAATGTTTTAAGCAGAGGAATAACAGGATCTGACTTAGGCTTCATGAGGGCCACTTTGGCTATTGGGTGGAATATATTGCAGAAAAATAAAAAAGAAAGCACTACTCCCTAGCAGTGTGATCTTGGGCAGGGCACCTAACTTCCCTGTTCTCATCTTTAAAGGGACTTAATTAAAGAGGATTATCTCTAACCCATGCTCTAACCCTAAACTCTATGATTCTGAGTTTATTTCCTTTGCATTTTCTGCATGCTTACAGTTCATATCCACCGTAAGGTTCGCCTCTCCCCAAACCTTTAACTGAAGTGGAAGTGAGTTGAAGAATTCAATGTGATAATATATATTATATACCAAGCCCATGCCACACACTCAGGATACAGAGACGAGGAGACTTGATAATGCTCTAGGAAAGTCCACAATCTGACAGAGAAAGAAAGAAAGTTCTCCAGAGGTAGCAAAAGTGCTGTAAAATAAATTAAAGGAAGACGCAACCAAGCACCTGCCAGGAAGAGCCATGTGTAGCTTCACCACAGACGCTGACAACATAGATAGAGAGCCTGGATGAGTAAGCAAGAGACCACCAGAGAAAGGAAGGGAGGATATGCTAGAGGAGAGACAAGTACAAAAGCCAAAGAGGATGAGAGCACCTGGCATGCTCTGGAATCCATAAGGACTCTGGTATGGGCAGAGAGAGGTTTAGGGAGAAGGAGAAATGACTTGAAAAAGTATGCTGAGGCTACATTGTTAATAACCAGACATCTCGCGCCAAGGATAATGGAAGGCAAGTGACTTTTGAAATTCAAGAAAAGGAGCACCTGGGTGGCTCAGTCAGTTAAGCATCCAACTTCGGTTCAAGTCATGATCTCACAGTTCATGAGTTCGAGCCCTGCACTGGGCTCTGTGCTGACAGTTCAGAGCCTCAAGCCGGCTTCGGATTCTGTGTGTGTCTCTCTCTCTGCCCCTCCCCTGCTCATGCTCTGTCTCTCTCAAAAATAAATTTTAAAAAAACAAACATGAAAATGCAAGAAAAGATGGGGCGCCTGGGTGGCTCAGTAAGTTAAACGTCCCACGCTTGATTTCAGCTCAGGTCATGATCTCACAGTTTGTGAGACTGAACACCACACGGGCTCAGCACTGTCACAGCACAGAGCCTCGAGGGGATTCTGTCTCTCTCCCTCTCTTTCTACCCCTCTTCAACTCTTAACGTGGACACATACTCTCTCTCTCTCAAAATTAATAAATAAACTTAAAAATAAAATGCAAGAAATGAAAACATGGATCTGTGTTTTAGAAGGTACCAGCCACAATGGATGAACAGGTGGAGACAGATCCTGAAGCCAGGAAAACCAACCGGAAGACTGTTGCAGTAGTGCAGGTGAGATGCTGATTTGGAAAAGGAGAAGAAAATGTCAACTGAGGTGTGCTAAAGGTAAGCCACAGGTGACTGGTGTCACTCTGCTCAGGGAAGTAAGCAGACGGCAGTTTAGTGTGCCTGAGTCTCCTTGCTTGGTAATTGGTGCCAGTTATTGACATAGGAAATAAAGGATGGAGACTGGAGACCACAAAGAAACAGTAGGTTGGGTTTAGGACTTGGTTTTAACAGAAAGACCTACAGAACCACCAAGTAGCTGCTGGAAATAGGGTAGGAAATATAAACCTGGAAGTTACTGGCAGAGACCTGGCCATTGAGGCATGGAAATATGAGCAACTATATGCAAACTGAGAAGAGACGGGCAAGGGAAAATATAAAACCTTGGAGAATGCCAACACATAGGAATCAAGCACTGGAAAGGCAACCTGAAGAGAGATCGAGAAGGTAGGAGGAAAACCAGAAGAAGTAGCTCCAAGGAAACTAAGATGATAAAAGTTGGGGGAAACTAAGATGATAAAAGGTGAGGGAAAGACACGAGTTAAGCAGCAAAGGCCCCAGAGAGAGGATCATGCAGATGCTGACTGAAAGCAAGCACAAGTTTCGCACTTTGCACCTTTTCTAGCACCCCTTCGTGGTATGGTCAGTGTGGGAGCCCGCCTGCAGCAGGCCGAGGACTTCAATGGGAGGTGAGAAAAAATGAGCCAATAGCCATACACCACCAGCCTGGACGAACTATGTTGTTATCAAAGATTCTGTAGCATTAGGAAAGTTTTATTCAACACTCTGTGGAGGTGTAAGGTGTGAGAAACAGGAACTAAGATCTGCTGGGGGTGATCTTCCGGGGGCAGAAAGGAGCTTTCTTAGTGAACACCTGGGTCTCACAGGACCACTAATCCTGAAACTAGCCACAGGCACTCACAGAAAGGCTAGGTGCTTCTGACAAGTGCTGAGGACATTCAATGCACCCACACATCATCCAGCTTCCAGTTAGGCTTCTCACACCAGCATCCCTCACCTTTCTTCACCAGCAGAATAATGCTCAGCTGCAGGGACCACATTTGTATTCAAATATGGTAAAATGTGTACCAAAAAACCACAGCGCCAACTACCTGGTATGATGTTGGAAGCCGATAGTGTGGCACCATTCAGACTGGAAAAGGCTTTACCAAAAATTCCAGCCAGGTCCCAGGACACTGGGACCAAACCCCTTACTGTCAGCAGAAGCTGCCTAACTACTCTTCTGTTTGCTCTGTGAGACACAAAAAAGACCTGAAGGAGGAGTCTTTAATCCCCAAATTATTCTTCACTTCCAATACAGAGCACTTGAGAAAATTCTGAAAGCCAACCAGAAAGACTAACAGATTTTTTTTAATGTTCATCTATAGTCCTTTCTCCTTTACCCTCTACAAAAAAGCAACCCAACCCCCAAAAGATCATTTTTCTGGGTTTAATTTCCCTATTTTTGTGATATATAATTGGAAACAGACTGCTTTTTCCTGGCTTCAGAGAACAGGATCTTTGGGGTTACAGGAGTTGCCAACTCCAGGACCTCAGCCTTAGCAAAGTTTCTTTCGCAAAACTTTTACCTATATACCTACTTAAAATATATATTAATTCCAAAGAAAACACTTAAATTCCTCATTATTATACAAACATGAATTTTGTCCTAATGAATTAGATGCTACCTTCCCCTTTCTACCTGGTTAAACTAAACGGAATCCTGCTTTGTGTGCAGTTATCGCCCATCTGAACATTAACAAAAGCCCTACACCCACCCAGCAAGGTATCTAAATGGGTACCTTCTGGAACTATTTTTAAGAATTTGGTAGGACTGGTTCTACAGGAAACTCCTTGTGTGCCCACACACTGAATGAAATTAAAATCCTGAATATTTTAGAAAGCAACCACTCTAATAATGAAATAAAGACGCCACAAACTGAAAAAGGCATAAATACAAAAAAATATATATGAAATGTATCAAAAGGAGGTCATCCTTCCTCAGGCTCCAAAAACATCACGGAATCAATGGTTATGCAACAACTGTCACGGATGAGTTTGACGGATTCAAAAGAAAAAGACAGGAGTGCCTTCACAAAGTTGGTTGTTATTTTAAATATTTTTTCTGTGACTCAGACGGTATATTATGAATACATGACAAGTAACAATCTTTATAAAAAATAATAAAGCTAAGGAATGTCTGCTCAGAAAGGCTTTGACAAAAAGAGATAGACCAGCAATAGTACACACGCCAATTTAGAAGATCAGAAACTTCTCCCACACACATAGGGAAGACCTTACAATGTAATAATGCAAAATGTATGTAATGAGTCAATGGTGCTTTCCCTCAAAGTTGAAGTTAACTTGCCAGCGAACTGCACAAAGTCTAACGTAACAAAAGGAGACATTTATTCTTTATGGACACTCAGAAGAGAGTTTTGTGTTTGAGTATGTTTTGTTTTAAAGGAAAAACAGAAGAGAGATCACTTATATCAACACAGGCAATATCACACAAAAGTACTTGGGTATCACATTGGAATCTAAGTATTTCACCTAAAATAACCTTCCAATTATAGGGGGGGAAGCCCCATTCTGCTCCAGCAATCGTCATACAGTGAATTATGAAATGAAATTTGCAAATAGACAGCAGTGTATTTTTGCATCCAATGACCAATTTCATACCATCAAAACACATAAATCACTAAAAATGCTAATAGAATTATACTCTCAAAAGGGAATCTTTTCACATACCAAATTGAAATTAAGTATTCATCAAGTTTCCATTAATAAAATAGTAAGAATAAAAAAAGAAATCCAAAGTTCTGCTAGACCGTCCACCTGGTCTGTTTGGTGTTCTTACCCATCAGTGGTGGTGAGTCATCACACCTGTAACACTGCAGCCCTTCTCTCACAGGGCAATCCAATCAACAGAAAAGCTCAAGGACTAGTATTCATAAAGACTGTTTACTAAAGATCATTTTTTCAAGGACTAATCAACTTAAATGTTTTTACAAATGTTCCATCTGCAATTTCACACAAAATCCTGACCTTCAGCATGTACCAGGAAATGAATAATGTACTTGGAAGGACAAACAAGCAGGTGCTTCTTCCTCCGCAAACAGCATCCTACTCTGACCCCCTTTCCCCAGGACTCCAGTGTCCCAGAGAGAGGGAGAGTATACGCTTCTGTATTCCATCCTTTTTCATATAGATAGAGCCCGCATTTTAGATTTTATTTTAAATTATTATTGTGGCAACAATTTAACAGTAAATCCTAAAAACGAACTTTGCCATGCTCTACTCTTATTCAGAGTCCTCTTCCCAGACTTCAAGAAGCTTTCAGCACAAACACTAGTGTTAATCTTTTTTTTTTTTTCCTATAATTACCTTAAGCAAGAGATATCAGGATGGACTAAGGGCATGACTCTAGGGCTCTTATTTCAGACCTTCAACAATAATTTCAATTTAAAAAGGTACTGTCCCTTATAAAGATGCCCTTAGTTGTCCTTCTTTAAGTCTTGATGGTTGGCCTAGGAAACTAAAGAATAAAAAAAAGTGTAAGGTCCAAATGCAGTTGCCTCATACAGAATTTTAACCAATATTGTTTCAAACACTAAATGTTGTACACATCTTGGTTGGGATAAAAATCATTACTCTCTCTGAAAGAAGGAAAACTGCTTGGAAATCCATCCTAAATCTTAAGCAAGGACTTTGCAAGCAGAGAAAATAAAGTTCAATGTCGGTTACCAAACAAATGTTCTATTTCAAAAAGGTACAGAAATGGACAGAACCCAGGAAACAGATCTAGATCATTTTTTATAAAGTCCTTCCAAACTGTGTTATTTCAGCTTGACTGGAAACCAAACAAATTAGCAATAGCTTGTGTTTTATGAAATGCTATAAAGAGACAATGCTGTATCATTCCAAGTATTAACTCTGAAGATGTACCAGAGAAATTACTACCATGGATCTTGGTGCAGTAATTTTCTTCCAAAGCCGCAACAGCTCTCACTGAAATTAAAGGCTAACTGTTATTTGTGAAAAGCTAGTTTTTCATATGACCTCAAAACTCTTCTACATTCCAATATTGCTACAGGTGATACAAGGTTACTTAGAAGTTAAAGATCCCTAAAAACATTTACTAACTTGAGTTATGCAAATTTCAAAAAGTAGTTAATATTTTTTAAGTTTCAAAATTTCAAGTTAAAAGAATACAAGGAAAATGCTCCAATGTACAGAATAAAAGTAATAAAATCATTTTCCAAATAGCTGTTAGGAGCAAAACAAAGGGGGGAAAAAAGGGAAGACTGTCCTCATTAACTAATGAACCTGACAATTACAATTAGTTTTTGTCCAATAGCAACAAAGAAAAAAAATTTTCAAGATAGATTATCAAGAATAGGGATAATTCAAAATGATGAGCAAATTCATCCAGAAAAAAGTATTACAGCAATGTTAATACTTATCAGTCTGAATTCTAACAGTTCTGTGAAGCCTGGGATGTAAAGTCAGAACTTACCACAGATTTATGATCCCAGGAAATTGGTGATCACTTCAGTACTAAAGAAGTCAGTAGTGATCACCTTAGTACCATACTTAAAAGGACACTTTTGAGTTCCCTGAGCGCTTAGTCCCAGATTCTCCCTTCAGGAAACTCACCTGACTTTTACAAGCTACAACTAAGTGTGCACACAAAAAGGAAAGATTAATTGCTTTGAGTCTTTTTTTAAGTTAATTTTTTTTGAGACAGAGAGAGACACAGAGAGAGAGAGAGAGAGAGAGAGAGAGAGAGAGGCAGAGACAGAGAGAGAGAGAGAGACAGAGAGAGACAGAGAGAGAGAGAATCCCAAGCAGGCTCCTAGCTGTCAGCACAAACCCATGAACCATGAGATCAGTACCTAAGCCGAAATCGAGAGTCAGACACTCAACCGAATGGGACACCCAGGCGCCCCTAATTCCTGTGAGTCTTAAAAAGAATTGAACAATCCTTTCCTTTAAGTTAACCAATTTTGAAAATCTATAAAGGCTTTCTATGACAAAGCCTCAGGAAGCCTTAAGGCATCTTGGCCCCCTGCTATCAGAGAGGCTTGAAAGAGGACAGCTCTTTTGCCAAACTCCAAGACCAGGAACCAGAAGCCTATTAGGAGTAGGGGGTTTGAAAAATGTTTGCTGAAGGAGTATAAACCACATGAAAGCATGGAAGGCTAAGTTAAATCCTAAATAAAATGCTAACCTGAAGTAGTATTTTGCAATGCTGAGATTTTGAAAGAAGAGACTAAATTTTAAAGTTATTTTTTAAAAGGATCCACATGACCCTAACTTGCTAAGTGACATAAAGTCAAAACTACCTAATACACAAGAAACAAGCTGGGGCACCTGGGTGGCTCAGTCAGTTGAGCATCCATCCCACTCTTGATTTCAGCTCAGGTCATGATCTCACAGTGATGGGATCGGCCCACATCAGGCTCTTCATGCTCTCTCCCTCCCTTTCTGCCCCTCCCCCGATCGCACACTATCAAAATAAATAAATAAACAAAAAAAGAAGAAGAAGAAGGGAAACTGGCCTACAAAACTGTAGGCAAAGATTAAAAACTTTGCTAAACCACTTAACTGTTTTTCCAAGCATGTTAATTCTTTTTTTAAGTTTTTTTAAAATTTATTTTGAGAGAGAAAGCAGGAGAGGGAGAGGGGCAGAGAGAGAGAGGAGAACTTGAGAACCCCAAGCAGGCTCTGCACCACCAGCATACAGCAGGATGCAAGGCTTGATCTCAGGAACAGTGAGATCATGACCTGAGCCAAAGTCGGACGATTTAACCAACCGAGTCACCCAGGTGCCCCCAGGCATGTTAATTCTTAAATAATGTTTATATTTTATTTACAAGAATGTGTGTCTATAGACACATTACACCTCTACGAGACAAATATGATACCTCTGAACTATTACTATATGCGAAAATATAAGCCTCTGAAGAATGCCTAGAATTGCTGCTACTCAGGATAATAATCCCTCATTGTCTTACACTTGGAAGATGTTAATGAAGAATGTAATGACAGGATTGTGAGAGTATCAACCTTCCCAAAAACAAATTCACTACATCCAATTTTCTACAAAAGACAAATGAGGATCATTACAAAAGGATTCACAATGGATCTCTCTGGACTCCCAGTTCACCTGGATAACTTGAAATATTATTCAAATTACACAAAATTATCTTACATATACTTCTTAGGGAAACGAATGGAAAAAACTACATGCATGTATATTTAATATCTGTCCAGTCACCAGAGAGTTCTTGACATATATCCAACATATAGGCCTGGTCCTCAAGGTCATTCTTATTATAATCAGTTGAAATTAAACCCAGTTTTCCACTGTAAACTCAGAAAGCAACTTGGTGATTTTGCTAGATAAAGCCGCATTTTCCACTTCCGAAATGTATTTTTAATACCCTAAAAACTTGTTTAAGTCCCTGATAGACATCAATAGTGTGTTATGCTCCCCCTATTGGCTAATATTCAAACTAACAATGAATTCCCCCAGGGTTGCCTTTGAAGTGCTGTGGTTCAAAAGTAAGTTGGTGATTTTTACATTTAAAAACATGAGCTGGATCAACAGTTGTTAAGCAAAGCTGCCATGTAATGGTCAGATTCCATCAAAATAGGAAAAATTAAAGTTGACAAATGACAAACTGAAGGACGGAAACTATGCTGAAGCCTTGAAACACTAAACAATGCAGAGTTAAAGCCAAAAGCAGAGAACACCAAGAAACAGAGCAACATCCTTTAACTGACACAATGGCATGAAATCAATTTCATTTTAATAGCCCTTAAGGGGGTTCGAATTATTTCCCTGCCTCCTGTGCCAACCCCAAGCTGTTTCCTAAGGAAGCCAAGTAACTCTGACAATGTGTAGAGAATAAAAGAAATTAAGAATAAGTATTCATATGAATTAATCCAAATCAAGATTCTGTTTCTAATTACTTGGATCCAGTTTCAGAGCTGTAATTTGGAATCCCAGTAAGTGTATCACCTAAATTAATTAAAATTACCTTATTCCTGCTTCAAGAGATGTATCCAACTCAAATGGGAAACTGAACAGCAGGAGAAGATGCCTGGGCTCAGGCACACAAATCTGATTGCACTTGCTGCTCTCCCTGGCTACCCTAGCTCTGGAGTCAGACAGAACTGACAGAAAGTTATGCGTAAGCTTGGGAAAATAACTAACCTCTATAGTCTTATCTGTAAAACGGGCCTGATCATGTTTTTACCTTGAGTTGGAGTGAGGTTTAAATGATCCTCAAGGCATACAGGAGAGTAACACACAGGGTTCAATAAACGTTAGCTCCTATTACTAGAGAGAAATATCTGATTTCACAGTGAAGTAACTGTTCGCATCCTTGAAGTGCCATTTCAGGACAATTAAAAGGTCTTGGCACGTGCTTTGTTACTTATAGATGCTTCTTTCCACCCTAACCGCTCACTTATTTTTCTTACAAGGGAGATGTTCAGAAAACGCCTGGTTCCCCATCTCCGGCTGTCACTCCTACCATCCTTTACCCTCTTTGTTCTTTCCCCATCACCTCCAGGCTCTGGACAAGCAGCTTCAACACCTGTGTAGCGCTTGCTCAGCGCCAGGCACTGTTCTAGTACTTTACATATATTAAATCATTCAATCCTCACAGTGACTTTATGAGACCAGAACTATTACTATTCCCATTTCACAGCTAAGGATATTGAGCGATTTTCTTTTCTCAGCTCTTTTGGTACATACTAAATTAAGTTCCACTGTGCCAAGGTAATTCCCGCTCGACAACGCCGACTCCCTACCCTACGGAAAGTGGGCAAATGCCCACTTTAATAACAAGTTTGCAAGCAGATTCTTCTAGCAACAGCCCAAGATTCCAGTTTGTTCTAACCAAATGAAGACGCTAAGAGAAGCCTTCAAACTGAACTGGGAAAGGGGCTAATCTGCTAAGAGGGGGCGCGTCCCCGGCGGGGCCCGGGGCTGCAGCGCTCCGCGCCGCCCTCACTAAACCCCGAGGGCGCCTGCTGAGGGGAGCGCAACTCCCGTCGGTGCGCCAGTCTCAGGGCGCAGCCTCTGCAACTGGCAATTGAGTGCAAACCCACAACAAACCTTTCCCACCGATGCTGTCACGCGCCCAGAGGGAAGTGGCCGGCGCGCCCCACAGGGGTCGGAAAAAACCGTGGATACGAAGAGTGAGGACAGGCGTGGAGGAGGAGACGTCTTCCCCAGGACAGCGCATCGCCGGGTGCACTGCCCACCCGACCCAAGACGGCCGCTCCCCACGCACCACCGGCCACCGGTCGCAGCTCCTCCGAGCGTAAACAGTGCTGGCCCAACGCCGCCCTCCCGAGCCCGAGGGGTCCGTGCGGCCCGAGCGACCCCAGCCGTGAACAGGCACGGAGCCTCGTGCAGCGCCGACAGGCACCGCGCAGCGTGCAGCGCCCGAGGCCGGAGCGTGTGCAGGGCTAGTGGCGCGGCCAGGGGCGTCCCGGCGCGGGCTGCAGCGCCGCGGGGCCGGGCCCGCACGTACCTCGGAGGCGGTGTGTCACGCAGAGATCCACCCGCCGCAAGTTGGAGGCAAGCGGAGGAAAGTTTCCCCGCCCAGCTCTTGGCGGCGGTGAGCTCCAGCAGCTGCTGCGCCGCGGCGCAACTACGCCATCCGGACCCGCCGGGACTTTCACCTCCTGCAGGGAGCTCCGGGAATCGCCCAGGGAAAGTGGCGGAGCACGAGAGCCGCCGCTTGCCCTCCCTCACTCACTGGGAAGAGGAAAGCGCCACTCGGCGTCCCCGAAACCCTCGATTACCCCCATCGGGCCGACCCAGCGCTATAGCTCTCCCTCACACACACACGCGGGCGGGGCCGGGCAGGACGCCACAGCAATCAGCGCGCGGGGGGAAGGGCGCTCCTCCCCCGCCGCCCCACCGAGGGCTCCGCGCGGCGGAGAAACTCCTCCTCCCGCCGCCCGCCCCTTCCCTCCTCCCCCTTTTCCTCCCCGGCTGATGGATGAGCCCCGAGCGCCGCTGGGGCCAGCGTTTCCCTTTGGGCTGCGGATGGTGGGGGAGAGAGGAGGAGCACCCGGAACGGCCGGTCTGCCGCGCGCCCGAGGTGGGGGCGGCGAGTGGGCGTCACAGTTTTCCGGCCGTGGGGGTTCGCTCCCTCAAACTACGTCCTTCAAACTTTCCAGGTCTCTGGAGGCGCAGGGTTTTTATTTGGTTACCTCAGTCTCGATATAAAAATTCTAAATCCTCCAGTAAACTGATCACACCCTCCTGCCCACTTTTTAGCAAAGCCCCTTCATGCACACATTCGTTCCGTCCCTATTTGCTTTGTCCACCTCCGATCCTGCTTGTTATCTCAAGATGCGCTCTGAGGGTGGGCGCAAACCGGGTCTTGCGGCCTCCTAACAGCGGAGGGCCAGGAGAACGCGTAGCCCAGCCATTCTCCCTGCTAGATAAATAAATGAATACAAATAAAGGAGCTAAGTCAACACTACTGGCATGATCCTAATATCTGCGCGATGCAAACGAAGCTGCTTCTGCACGCATACCTGCGCCTGTGAACTGTGCACTGCAGGAGTGACGAATGCAATGATCGGAACCCCGCTTTGACACAACTGTTTACACCTCGTTTTTCTATTAAAAGACATGCTTAAGGCACAGGACCCTGTTTCCCCAACAGGCTGGTGAAATGATCATGTAGCGAAAAGTTTCTGAGACCGGACTTCCAGTCCTGTCTTTACCCTTAGACCAGCTGTGGGACCTTGGACAGACAACTTAAACTCTCCAAGTCTGTTTTCTCCTCTGTGAAATGGGGACCTTGGCCTAGGACACCTCTCCCAGCTCTAAAGTGCTCTGGTCCCTACTATATAGGTCCATTCCTATATTGGAATGGAATAGGGAGGTTTCTTATACTGTTGCTTTTATCATTATTTAGAAAGTTATTCGATTTTTCTACTTTGAGAGAAGAGGAAGTATCTCTTATCCTCTTTGTCTTGTGCCTATACATAGGGAATCCATGAGATACTTTCACAAAAGTCAAATGGTCTTTGATTACCTGGATTACCTGATTACCTGTAAAAACCTCCTCCATGAACCATTTGTTCCCTACCAATATTTATTGAGCACCTACTGCTTGAGAGGGTTGAACTAGGCCTTGGAGACATACATAGGCGTACTACCCTTAAGAAAGAAACAGTCTATGTGAAGTTAGCCTCAGCCTTGATATAGTCTTTCTAGATGTAAGGTCTTAGATCTCACACAGACTCAAATTACATAGTACTCATGCCTCACATTGTCAAGTTTTAGTTTCAAGTGCAGACATAAACACTTGAATTGGGTATGAATATCTAATCCCACATTTAAATGTATCAATCATGTCAAAGCTCTCTAATTTCTTTTTATTTTTTTATTTAAAAAAAATTTTTAAGTAAACCCTACCCTACCTAACATGTGGCTCCAACTCACAACTTCAAGATTAAGGGTGGCCTGCTTTACTGACTGAGCCAGCCAGGTGCCCCAAGGCTTTCTAATTTCTAGATAAAATGGCATTGTAGAAGAAGAGAGAAAAACCAAGGTAACTTAATTCTTAGGAGTGTCTTGTCTTTAAAGAGTGAAGTAACTGTTCACAACGGAGCCAGATTCTCAGTCATGTAACCATCAACATCTACTGAACAATTACTCTGTGCCAAGAAGAGTCCAAAACATTCCATACTTGTGAATATATTTACTTCTTACAGCCCTATAAGGCTATATATAAACTGAGGCCTGTGAACAAACCTACATATATACTGAGGCCTTATAACTTGTCAAGATAGTATAATAAGTGGGAGGGCCAGGATTCAAACCTACATCCATCTAGCTCTTAGCCCAAGTCTTCAACTACCAGGACATACTCTCCCCAAAACTTTACATATTGGCAAAATGAAAGGTTTGAAAGATTTGGAGTTGGTTGGGTTTTATTGTGGGTTTGTTTGGTTTGTTTGTTTATTTTTACCGAAACATCTTTAAAATTCAGGGCTATTTGGGGCAGCTGGGTAGCTCAGTCGGTTGAGCCTCCAACTTCTGCCCAGGTCATGATCTCACACTTCGGGAGTTCAAGCCACACATGGGGTTTGCTGCTCTCAGCTCAAAGCCTGCTTCAGATCCTCTGTCCCCCTCTCTCTCTCCGTCCCTTCCCTGCTTGCACTTTCTCTCTCAAAAATAAATAATACATTAAAAAAATTTTTAAGATAAATAAAATTCAGGGCTATTTAATTAGTTGAGTAGATGATATGGAAAAACACAAGAAATTATATAGGAATTTACAAAACTGACAATGTCTTAGAGGTGTTTTCTCTTTAAATCTTTACACTAATAATGTGATATTATTTGCCTAAATCCAAACACCTGAAGCACTGAGCAAGGCTTTAAAATAAATTTTTGTTTCCCCAGCAAAGTTCTAAAAAAAAGGATACCCCTATCCTTTATAAATGGCAATATTAACTGATTTGAGAGGATGAAGCCTCTCCTTTCATTGGTTACAAATCAGGACTGCATTCAAGTTATAGTATTTGTTACCATAAGATACAAGATTCTTTTGGTCGAAGGTGGTGGCTTGGTCATTTGTTCAGAAATATTTCATTTTTTTAAAATCTTTATTTTTATTTGTTCAGAAATATTTCAAAAAGAATTGTAAGCAGAGGGCTGAAATAAAGAGCTACACTTTATCGCACTTGGATAAAAATGTCTGACAGTAAAAGTCTCAGTAATTTACTGAGGTTGTGTTCCTCACAAGGGAACATCCCTCCTACAAGTGCAGACCCGTTTTATGAGGATTCATATTTAGTGTTAGATCTCTAGATACTGTTGATTAGCAGACAACCGAACAAATTCAGACTAACCTGTTATTGTTCCTTACAGAAGCAAACACCTCAAATTACTGAAAGACTGTATCATTAGAAAATCATTTGGTTTTACCTCTTATTTTTAAATGTGTTATTTATTTTTGAGAGCACAAGCAGGGAAGGAGCAGCGAGAGAGGGACAGAGGATCTGAAGTGGGCTCTGTACTGACAGCAGTGAGCCCGATGTGGGACTTGAACTCATGAACCATGAGATCATGACCTGAGCCAAAGTCAGATACTCAACCAACTGAGCCACCCAGGTGCCCCTGGTTTTGCTTTTTTTTTTTTTAACAAGCCCTCCTATAGTATTTAGCACATGCTTTGCACTTGACAAATTCTAACTCATTAAACCTTATAATAGCTCTAGTTTCCTAAAATCACAGATTGGAAAACATGTATAGAGAGCTTAAGTCACTTCTCCAGAGTCACACATGTGGCAGAGCCTGGTTCTCTAACCCCAGAGTCTGCTCAGAACCTCCACTTTGGGCTGCAACAGGTGAAAGTGAGCCCCCTTCCACTCAGAGTCTTATTTTTTTAAGCTCAATTCTTTAAAAGTTTCAAAAGATAAAACCAAAAGTTTGTTTAGAAGAAATGTTACCCTCTACCACCACATAAAAATAGATTACTTGCACCCAATAAAGAGGGGAGAAAGGACCCTAACTTTAAAGGTTGTCTGAAACAGCCAACATCTTGGAGGCAACTGCATAACCATTTTTAAGAATGTGTGACAGAATATGAACCAAATATCCCAAAATATGTTGTGACAGTATACTGGTCTACAAACTATGGTATGTTCCCCTATTTTCTTCTCGGTTGACATATTACCACAGGCAGATTTATGACTTTATTTATAAAATTTGCCTATAAAGATTCCAATTCATACCTATATCATTGTAATCTAAGGCCACAATCGAAAGCCGCATTTTCTGTATATCTATATCCAAGATTTGAATTTGGTTTTCACTGGTAAAATTTGCGGCTAGCCAATTAAAGAGGAAAAAGTACTGTCAGATGAACCTGCATGCAGAGCAGAGCCTAAAATAGACACCTAAATTCAAAGAATTTAGAAATAAAAATCCAAAGCCAATTCCCTTACAGTAACCACAGAGTTCCTGAAAACCTGGCATTTCCTGTGCCGGTGCAGGAATGGAGATTTCTACAATGCACCTTCAATTTTCCCCTCAGTAGGGCTTCTGACAAAGCAGGAAACCTCGCACCATTTCAAAGTAACAACAACCCCCATGAGATCCCTGCGTTCTTAGCTCCTTAGGAAATGTGGCAGAGTGCCTGCTCTCTCTCTGTGTCAGGGAGCAAGGATTCCAGAGGGAAGACTTCACCCTGCCCTCCCCTCCATAGCTGCCCTGCAGAGCACTTTTGTTTTGGCCTGGAGAAGGAAAAAAAATAATCACAAACTAGAACATTATTTTATGTGGGAAACCAAAAACAGACAAAGAGCACCCAGGACATATATTAATATCTGTGGATATTACAAATCTCATTGCTTTCATTTTAACAAATACAAGAAACTCTACTTCTAAAAATACCCAAATTTTAAAACTTTTATTGCCTTTGTTATTGACCCTCTGTCATAATGGTTGTTATTTTTTTAAGTTTATTTATTTATTTTTGAATAGGGGGGAGGGGAGAGAGAGGAAGAGAGAGAATCCGAAGCAGGCTCTGCGCTGTCAGTGCCCAGCCTGACACAGGACTCGAACCCATGAACCATGAGATCATGACCTGAACCAAAACCAAGAGTCAGACATTCAACTGACTGAGCCACCCAGGCGCCCCCTGTTGTTTTTATTATTACTCTTTATTGACCACTTACTCTGTGCAAGACCTTGTTTTAAGTTTGGCCTTATAAAATTCATTTCCAAACATATTTTGAAAATGGATATTTCCAGGTATTCATTATAAAATTACCTGTTACAACATTTCTTTAGGTCACTCACTGTTCTTTTCATATGTAATGTAAGCAGAATTTCTCAACTGGGTCCTGCAGACATATTTTTTTGATTTCAATAATAAGTTCAATAAGAAATTTTTTTTTATTGGGGTGCCTGGGTAACTCAGTTAAGCATCTGACTTTAGTTCAGGTCATGATGTAATGGTTCGTGGGTTCAAGACCCGCATTGGGCTCTGTGCTAACAGCTCAGAGCCTGGAGTCTGCTTCGGATTCTGTGTCTCCTTCTCTCTGCCCTCCCTTGCTCATGCTCTTTCCTCTCTCTCTCTCTCTCTCTCTCTCTCTCTCCCCCTCTCTCTTTCTCAAAAATAAACATTAAAAAAAGAAACTTGGTTTTATTATTTTTTTATTTTAATGATAATATTTAAAAGGCAACTTTTTTACTCTCTTTTTGGGGGAGGCAGAGATAATTAAAAAACAACAGACTTTCTCATAATAAAAGACTTTAGTTTCTTAAGTCAGTGTTTTTCAAAGCAGGAACCTTATTCCCAGAGGTTCCCTAAGAATTTTTTCTTTAAAAAGGGTCCTTATGCTGTTAACATTTGAGAAATGTGTACTATAAAATTTTTAATGAAAATTTCTTTAAAGTTTCCCTAGCTTACTCTTACAATTTATCCTGCTTTCTGGAAGACGTTAGTTTCTTTCATGTTCCAAAACCCAACCAATATTCACTGAAATTTGCAAAGCCATATTAAGAGGTAAAAGATGCATGTAAAGGTGACAGGAAATAAAAAGATAACTAAGGAACAGAAGAGTAATGTATGTTAACTATAGAATGTGACTGTAAGTGCTGGAAGAATTGAGATGATCAGAGCAAGGTATGAAGTGAGCTGAGGATGGTCAGTGGATGAAGACAATGGAAAGAACATTCTGAACAATGAGAGACTTGTCCCAAGAAAGAACCTAGAATGAGAATGGATTATTCACTTCTCTGTGAGAGGCTGGGTCAGGGAGGTGGAGGGGGGGAGGTGGAGCGGGTGGGCTCACAATCCTTTTTCCATCTAAGCCTTCTAAGTCATTGCTCATCACCTGGATTCTTAACACCATATGGCTCTCAACATTCCCTAATCTAATTCAACCTTTCTTCCTTTCTCAACCTTCCAGTTTGCCCTCTGAAATTTATGACAAATTAACACTAAAATCCCTTGTATATTCCACCTCTTGAAAACTCTGGGTTCTCAGTTCTTTGATTTTCTTCCTTCCAGCAAGCTGCTCTCCCACCCTACTCCAGTTGCCTAGTACCATGATAATGTCCAGGTCTTTTCATTAGAAATAACTGTTCCACCTCCCAAATCTCACTTTCAATTGTTTCTCTCTGACCCCCAGTCTTTATTGTTCCAACTCGTGGCCTCCAGTATCTTGGCTCCAACAATTCTTTGACCCCCTGCCAGAATCTCTAATCCATTGACCACATTTTCACTGTCCACACCATGTGTGGTCTCACTTTAAGACCACAATCCTCATTGAGTTCTTAATGCTGCTCAGCAACCTTACTGTTTTTTTCCTTATCAGCTCATTCTCTTATTCCCCAAGAGGTTATTTTATTTCTCCTCCTCTTTCCTCAAATCTTCATACCTTCTATCCCCTATTTGAACTCAATGGATGTCCTTGCTTCACGTTTTACTAATATTGAAGTCCTCAGAAGAAAATATCTTCATCTTCCTGCCACCACATCTGCAGAGTTATCTGTGTCTATTTTTCTCTGCTCTGATTTCTTTCTTTTTACCCTGCATGAATTGGTCCTGCTCCTTCTATCTAAGCACTAGATTCTGTTCCCTCAACTAATTATGGAATTTTATCCTGTAATAATTCTTCTTTCACCTGCATTCTCAGATTTCTCTCTCTCAGATCATTCCTATCAACTTACAAACATGCTATAAAGTTTCTGATTTTAGAAAATCCTACTTGACCCCACATATGCATCTCATCCCCATTTCTCTACTCCTTTTGTAGTAAAACCCCTCAAAAGGGGTATCTACATTTCTTGCCCATGTTTTTTCATTTGCCATTTCCTCCTTAACCAGCTCCAATCAGATCACCCTTGTCAAGGTCACCCCATGGCCAGACCAATGACAAATTCTCACTTTTCATCTTACTTAACCACTCAGTAGCTTATGACTCAGGAGCTCACTCTTTCTTTTTTGAGACATTTTATTTGGCTGCAGGGATATGGAGCATTAGTGTTTTGCCTCCTACCTCACTGGCTATTCCTTCTAAGTCACCTATGCTGGCTCTTCTCCTTGCTCCCGGACCCTAAATGTTGGCTTGTCCAAGGGTAGTGTCTTTGACCTCTTTTTCTTCAAAGTGTTATCATTTAGAACCATCGCTTTAAGTGTATCTACACATTTGATCCTCAGAATTTTATCTCTAGCCTAGACCTCTCTTTTGAACTCCAAACTCACGTATTTAGTTGACATCTCAACATCTCCCCTCAGTTTGCTCAATAGAAAAATCACATTATTTCTTCCTTCAAATTATTACTTCCCACTATTTCTGTTCCAGTTAAAATACCATAATCTCTAAATCATTTTTTTCACCTATACAATTGTGATAGCTCTAGTCTCCCTGCTCCTAATCTTGCTTCCCACCCATTAACATACATATATGCACACATACATCTTTATTCAGTATTTTCTTTATTTTTTTAATGTTTATTTATTTTTGAGAGAGAGAGAAAGAGAGAGAGAGACAGAGCATGAGCGGGGAAGAGGCAGAGAGAGACAGAGACACAGGATCCAAAGCAGACTTCAGGCTCTGAGCTGTTAGCACAGAGACTGAGATGGGGCTCGAACTCTTAAACCACGAGATCATGACTTGAGCCAAAGTACGTCGCTCAACCAACTGAGCCACCCAGGTGCCGTATTTATTTAGTATTTTCTTTGTACAGTTCTTATTAGTGAATAACCTGGCTTCTCCTTAGATCAGGCTTCCTGTGTGAGATCACATTAGACTACAGGCATCAAGAGGTGGGGACCATGACTATATTAATGAAAACTGTATTCTTTCCTCCTGGCGGAATGTCTCACATCTAACAGGTATCCAGTAAATTTAGCCTAATTAATGAATGGCTTCATTCCAGAGATAGATACCCACAGTTGAGAGACTAAGAACAGTGAAATTTTGCAACAACCATTGGAGAGATACACCTCTAAAGGCTTAAGAAAAGGCTGACCCAAGGGTTTTGGATGTTATGCAGGCCAGGACTTGGAAGATAGCAGAATACATTGAATCTGGAAGAGTTGGCATTGATTTATCCAGACACAAAGCAAGCCTGTGGTATAAACATCATGAATGAAGCTTGACCTGGAAGCCAGAGGTTCTAGCATGAGGAAGGGGCTTTCTGATCTCAACCAGACCTGTTAACAGATAAATCAAACCCCAGACCATAGCAAATAAGCACACTAAAGTTTGCTGAAAGGAGTTAAGTGCCATGAAGAGTGGAAATAATACATAATGCCTTAGCATACCAGTCTTATTTTATTCTATGATAGAGATAAAAATCATATCCATACTACTATCATCCAGCTGGAAAATGCTGGCCATCTTGAAATGCTAAAGGCACTGATACTATAGGAGAAAAAACAGAAGTTAAAGGATCTTTGGCTGCTCCCCAAGTGTGAGAGAAAGGACGGAAACATTCATTAACTTCAAGTCTCCTCCCTTCCCACTTACCTTTTCCCTTGGAGAAAGGACAGCATACTTTCTTCTTTGCCTGTGGTCCACTACACTACACAGTCCCACTAGTACCACCTTTGGCTTTCTCTACAGAATGTGGAAACAACTTCAACTCTGTTTTAAAAATCAAGCGAATCAATTGTTCAGGCCCTATTTAAAAATCAAAAGTTTCATAGGGTTTTGTGCATTCTGTAAAATTTTATGTTCCTCTTTTTTCTTTTTTTTCCTTCTCTTTTCCCCTGCTTTTCCTTAAATGTAATTTTACTAAATTTAAATGCATAAGCAGGGGTGCCCAGCTGGCTCACTTGGTAGATTATGGGACTCTTAATCTCAGGGTTGTGAATTTGAGCCCCACATAGAGTGTAAAGATTAATTAAAAATGAAAATAATTTTTTAAATTAAATGCATAAGCAAAGGATATATCTTTGTAGATTTCATGAACATTTGTAAAAACTTACATACAAATTAGTAAATTTTATAGATTTTTTTTTTCCCTCATACAAATTATCTTCCAGTCTTTCATTGTGCCAAATATCTTCAAAACGTCACTGGGTATTTCAACTTTTCTCAAGGCCCAAACAATTTCAAAATACAAAGTTTGAAGGGAAGAAAACTTTCTGGGAATTCTAAACTATAACTTTGCATTTGACTTGGGATAGTCTCAGATTTCATTCTGTTGGATAGAAATCTCTTTCAACCTTTTTTTTTTCCGGAGAGCTAAGTGGTATGTATCTTAAAAAAAAAAGAAAAGAAAAGAAAAAAGAAAAAAAAAGAAAAGAAAGAAAAAAAAAAGAAAAAGACAGACTGAGGCTCCCAAACTGGTTCTTCAGATATTTGACTTTTCTTAAATAACTCCAACTTCAACTCACCTGGAATTTCAAGCGTTGGTCAAGGGCACTTGTATCCTGGTCTGCTTGCTTTTCTCTTTCCTGTATTTTTTTTTACTGACTGGTATTTCAGCTTATGCGATGATCTTTCGGAGGAGGATATTATGGTCTTTTCCATAGGATTCTGCTGCTTTTATAGGTATTGCTCTGTCAAACTACCGTAGCCCGCTAGGGTATTGTGCAGCATCTGGGTATTCATGTGGTGGATGTGCAGATTAGCGCATTCTGGACAACATACAACTTGACTTGGGGAAGAGGTATATTAGCTGGAAAGGGTGATATGCCTGAAAAGCATATTTTTAAAGACTTTGTTATCTTTAAGAAAACCTCATGTAGAAACACTAGAAAAGCATCTTGTCCCAAGGGTTTTGATGTGGGACGGTTCTGGTTACAAAGTATTTTCCTTGTATATATTGGTACATTAAGCTCAAACCAACCTCATAATTATGTGATTGTGACAAGATTAACTGAATGGACAATCCAAAATCCTGAAGGTCAACTGAGGGGCCCTTTATCCAATAATACTTTTACTCTTCAGTTATTTTTAAGCAGGCTTGGTGAGAATGTGCTGTGCGGCTATGCAGAGGATTACACATGTTTTGTTCCAAGACCCATTTTTACTATTGTGCGGGCTGAAATGGGTGCAACTTACCAAATTAGGCACAATGTAGAAGATTGACCTCAATAAACAAAAACATGAACAAAAACAAAAAACAGTTGTTTATAAGAAAATTTCAAAATACAAAGAATATAACAAATACCTATGTATCAACACCAAGAATTGATAACTGTTAACATTTTAATAAATTCATTGTCTTTCCATTTAAGAAATAAAAGCATCACTCATCATCAGGGAAATACAAATCAAAACCACACTGAGATACCACCTCACGCCAGTCAGAGCGGCTAAAATGAACTCAAGAGACTATAGGTGCTGGCGAGGATGTGGAGAAACGGGCACTCTCCTACACTGTTGGTGGGAATGTAAACT